>JALMQS010000197.1:0-330067 GCA_024734495.1 Forficula auricularia
CAATTTTATTACTAAAAAAACTTCTTTAAATGCTCCGAGAGCCTGGTGTCTAAACAGAGCACTCTACTCGAAAGGAAGTCAGTTGAAAACTCATTCGGACACGTGGAGCTTTTAAGAATAGGAAACGTGGCAAGATGGTGAAGTGAAGAAGAGTGTATATGCTCTGTTTCGTTGTTTTTTTTATCGTTTACCGTTGAATTATTATTTATCGATTATCGTTCAGTGTGATTAAGTGTCGTTGTTGTTGAGAGTAATCAACAACAGAATGAACAATAATTTATATATATCTTATATAAATATTTAATTTTATTCATTCAGAGAAATGGCTCTTTGACGAATTTTCAAAGTACAAAATATTGTTTAAATAATATCATTATTCGTTATTTGACTTTAAATTATATAACTTAATAATAAAATTCAAACTTGTTTAACCGCATTGTTATACACAAGACCGAATTCAATAATTATACTATTTTAAACAACAAATTTTATTTTATTTATTTTTGCCATATAGGGCAAAATTGATAATTGCTGATATTTCCAACCAGCATAATAGAAAAAAGAAATGATGGGACTTGTTGATTTCTCTGTAACTCTGCTTTTTGTATATTTTTTAGAAGCCTGATGAAGCCAGAATAAAGCTAGCGAAACGTAGCAAAAATCAATGACAATTTTTTGATTTACACCTTCCTGTCCAAGTACCTGCAAACTTACTTAAATAATCAATTCAAAATGTTTTAAAAAGTTAGCTAGTTAAAGTAATATGCACAAATCAGGTCAGATTTTAAGCCCTTCTAACTAGAAAAAGAATGAATTGTTATTTGAAGGAAGTAATTTGTCATACAGAGACATCGAATTGGTCAAATAATGGTCGTATATATATTTAAAGTGAAAGAGATAGGGAAAGTGGTTATGTCGTTTGCCAGCCAAGCCAGCTGGGTCCACTTGACCTTCCGCCCCTTGTTACCAACCCCTCTCTATCTGTCTTTTCCAATTTACCACCCCCCTCTCCCTCTGCCCTCTTGACACACCCTTCTCATTCTGCAAGACATCCTGAAATTTATTAGTCCTGAGTCTAGAGGCCAAAGGGAACTCCCCGAGGGAGTCAAGGGCCATATTAAACACAAAACATAAAATACACTCCTATATGAGAGTCCAACTCACACCTAAATTAATTCAATATATATATAAGTATATTGGAAGATTTTTATTTTATTTATAAGCCTAATCATGATTTTTCAGCTGTTTCTACTGAAATTATTGCGTAATTATTTTCAAAAGCAGAATTGTGATAAAAAATTAAAATATATAAATATTTCTTGAAATATCCAAGTGTACCTAGTGATATAATTTTTTTCATAATTTTTAGGTTAAATACATAGTACCTGGAGGCACCAAGCGATGCTCGGTAACGTCTTCCTTCAGTTAAAAGTTTTATTTTAATATTATTTTTAATTTAAAATTCTGATAAAAATGTCGATTTTTATTTTAGAGCCGCTTTCAAATTAAAAAATACAAATATATATAATATTCGCCCACTGTACACCCCTCCCCCCCCACACACTCCACCCCGCTCAACCCCTCGATTATTAATATTTCTAACGTTTAGGGAGAACAAAATATGTTAAAATCCACAATCACAATAGTTCTTCAAGGCCTTTGAGAACAATGAATTACCTCAACCTATTGTTGTCTGGGTACAATAGTAAAAGGCAAGCCTTTTTTAAAACTCTAAGAATGGAATTTTTCTACCTGAGAATAATTAATTTGATTACTAAAAAAACCCACCAAAAACAATTTTGTCGAAGATGAGACCGTGAGAGATCGAATTTTCACCCCCAAAAACCCCCTAACCCGTGATTGTATTTATTTACATGTACGAGTATAAATGATTAGCGAAAACATTAAAATCCTCTAAAAGTTTATAATAGAAATAATTCAAATTTGCAGCTGATTGTGCGGAGATGAGAAAAAGGATTTATTATCGGATTTCGATTGGCTTTCATTTATTTTTATTTTCTCTTTTTCGGTGTCATCAGGGTTGAATTGGTGGCTGAATAAGGCGTGGGCGTATTCACATTGGCCATGTTCCTTAAGTAACGTACGTGCGTGCTTACCTCAAGAACCGACTCGGTGCCAATTTTACCCCTGGTAATCTTTTTTTCAACCCTTGATTCTACCCCCGCTGATTTATTATTCCATCTTATTCTTCTAATGTAGCAGAGAAGGGTTTCAAATTAAAAAAAAAAGCAATTTACTTTTATTAAGAGCAAATCAAAGAGGGTTTTATTCCACCCAGAATTGAAACAAATAAATGTAATTAACTTTGTTTTAAGCCCTGTAATATTTATTTATTAGAGATATACGTATAAACGGTAAAAAGAAAGCTTAATTGTCTCGATACGATGTATTATTTGTTCGTCAATTGAAGCAATCTAGAGAATAAAATTCCCGTTCAAAAAATGCAGAAAATCAGAATTGATTTTTTTTTTTTTTTTTTTTTTTGGCTTTTCGGCCTTTCTAACCATAAGCCATTTTACGATACTATATATTTTTTAAATTTTGTCTCTACTCCGGGGGTCAGATTTTAGCCGAATGCCTCGAGTCGGATTCGAACCCGGGACCACTTGGTTAGCAGGATGATACGCTACCGACTAGCCTATCTGACCCCCTTAACTAAAATATTATATACAAAAGCTATCGAAAACAATTAATGAGCTATAACAGGGGTGGCCACTAACCTTAACTTTGGAGCCGCAAATTTATAAAACTCTACCACATTGTTTGGGTATAAATTAATGTTTTATTAAAAAAATGACACATTTTTTTTATTTTATAAAATATACTTAAATGAAGTAACATATATTTTTTTGCTCTACTTATAACATTACAAATTACATATTAATTTAATTTTTGTATTATTATTTTTTAAATTTAATTATTATACAGGGTGGGGCATTTAATCTACTACATTTTGAAGAGATATAAAAAATGAAAAAATTTAACTAGAAAAAAAAACCTAAATATTTTTTTGAAAAGAAAATAAATGAAATTTTTTTTTTAATGTTTTTTGAAACATTAACAAAGAAAAAGGGGGCGGGGGCAAAAAAAATTCTAGCCCTTTTGACCAAACTCAACCAAATTTTTGTATACATAGTTTGGTCGAAAGGGCTAGAATTTTCATTTTTGACCCTCCTCTCATTTTGGGTTGTTAGTTTTTGCATTTCTGCCCTTCTGATAGTCCACAGAATATGTATACAAAATTTTGTTGAATTTGCTCGAAAGGGCTAGAATTTTCATTTTTAACCCCCCCCCCCCCCCCCCACACACACACCTTTTTTTCGTTTGATATAATGTTTAAAACACATTTAAAAAAATTATTTTATGTTTTTTTTTTCAAAAATATATTCAGTTTTTTCTCTAGTTAATTTTTTTCATTTTTTTTATACCTCTTCAAAATGTGGTAGATCTTTATGCCACACACTGTACTTTTTAAAATCAGTATTAATCAAGAGGGTTCAAGAGCCGCATGCGGCTCGCGAGCCACGTTGTGGCCACCTGTGAGCTATAATTTTGTATAGATCAATTGCATTTAGATATATCCTAAGTTAAAATTTTTTGATTGTCTTTACCATACAGGGTATGGTCAAGTATTATAATCCTGCATGAAAAAAGAATTTTTTTGCTTATTTTTTTCAAAATATCTCAAAAACGGTTGAAAATTCCTAACACATCAACATTTCGTTTCGTTTCGAATATATTCCCACTCACGCTATTTCTATTAAGAAAAATACATCTGCTCTAACAAGAGTTAAATCTCCCTAACATTAAACAGCTCATCTTATTTTAAAAGATTTAAGATCATTATTGAATCATAAATACATTTCTTTCCTAATTAAAATGGACGTACATTTGTTTTCACATTAAATACATTCTAAGGACCAAATCTATTAATAAGAATATTTTTAGATTATATTTAACCAATCGATAATTTCGAATTTTACATATTTGAGAAAATTAAAATAAGCTGACGTGTTCTGATGTGACCATCCACTTGACTTTACCATATAACCTGGTCCTTCATTTATATTTAATATTTAATAAAATTATTTATAATCATGTAGGTATAATCAGCTCTTAATCTCCATGGACCAAAACTAAGTGTGAAATTTGGTTTCGATATTCACACTAGTTTTTGAGCTAGCTCGTCCACAAAAATTTTGTAATGCACAGACTAACAGACATTTTGACAAAACAATTATTATCTCGAAAAATATAATTTTTTCAATGTTCACTTATTGAGGCTTTTTTGTAGACCGAAATGCCATGGTTTTGCTCAATTTTTTTAATCAAAATAGTTCAAGCCATTTTTGAGATATTTCGAAAAAAAGAAGGAAAAAACACTTTTTTCATGCACGATGACAATACCTGACCATACCCTGTATGGTAAAGTAAAAATTGAGCGCAACCATGGCATTTCGGTCTACAAAAAAGCCCCAATAAGTGAACATCGAAAAAAATTATATTTTTTGAGATAATAATTGTTTTGTCAAAATGCCTGTTAGTCTGTTATATGTTAGCCTGCTATAGAATTTCTACTGTTAGAGACGATAAAATTTAATCTACTCTTATTAAACGAGCAAAAATTGTATATTTATTTATATATATATATATATTTGTATATCTATTTTGGAAACGGCCCTACCGATTTTGATGAAACAAAAATCTATTAACAAGTTTTGAGGATAAGAAAACGATCTGGCTAGGTCTGGACCTCATCAAAATTCATCTTAATTGATTTTTTCTTAATTAAAGTAATTATTGATAGATGAAAATCTCAAAAAAAAAATGATTTGCCGCATGTCAGATTAGAACCTCTTGCGCCAAATGCATAGACTTTACCAGTAGACCATAGAAATATATTAAAAATCTTTGCTTTTTACTTTTACTAAAATGAATATTTTTGAATTAGACTTTATTATAAGTGTGGAAATAATTGAATATATTATATATAGCTATGTATTTTATAAATAGAATTTATTGAATAAATTGCGGCGCGGCAAATTTGAAATATGTATAATTGAATTAAGCTGAAAGAAAGACAACAATTAATATACTATATATATTTGTATTTTTTTAAATTTGAAAACGGCTCTCAAATAAAAATCGACCTTTTTATCAGAATTTTAAATTAAAAATAATATTAAAATAAAGATTTTAACTGAAGAAAAAGTTACCGAGCATCGCTCGGTGCCACCAGGTACTAAAAATAAATTGAAGAATGTATCTTATCTTCAATAATTGATGAGTTATATGTAAAGGTAAAGATCATTTTTTTTCAAGTTATTTAATGAATTTTGCGAGTTATAGTTTTTTCATTGTCATGGTTGCCATATGTTTAGAGAAAAATTTTATTGTTGGCGACTCTGACGGTTCAAAAAATATAGGAAAGATGGCAGGGATAAGGGAAAGTCGTCAAAATATTAGCATATTAATTTATTTATGAAAATTTTTATTTCTTGATTAGTGGTTAAATTCAAATTGAACCTTGCCGGGATTGGAAGCTTCTCCTCCTCCCCACTTCTGTCCACCGCCCCTCTGGGTCGTTCTTGGTCGCCCTTGACCTCAGTTGAATCTGACTATTCATTGAGCGCACGACTTTCTTATTTATCCTTATCCTTTATTTGATCTACCTGCGACAACCCCTGCTTACTCTTAACGCCCTTCTCTCTCTCGGATCTGACCCCTGTTACTCTCCTGGACCATATTCTCTAGACCACCGATTCTGCTTCTTATCTGTTCCTTTTCTTATTATAAAACACCCTGCCACGTACCATCTAATTTTCTCCCGAAACCAACCCTGTGCTATTTAAGCCTACTCGTCACCATTTGCTTAAATAGGTTCATTTATTGTATTTATTTATAATAAAGGCGATAGTAATTTTATATGTGAAGTGTTCTTTATTGAGTGTTCTCACTTACACCCGGTTTAACTACAATATTATTCCCTTTTTATTTGTTATTATTATTATTTTATTCTTGGTCTCGGCATACTAAGGTTTCACACCGTTCTGCTGTGGCCACACCCTGAGCCACTCAACAGGATCCTGAGTGGGAGGATCGGAGGGCTATAAGGGGAGATGTGGAGGCCCTAAAAAAAATCTACCCATTCCATCCGGCACACCTACAGTCCACTGATAATCAACCCTTAGAAATCCCCTTTTTGGATTTAAACAATTAGTAAAATTTGACTTGTCTGTGTGGTATAGAATAATAACATTTCGAAATTTTTTTATTTATTTCTTTTTTCAAGAAAGCCCTTTTTTTTCTTTCTTTATTTAATTAGATGTAAAATCCATCTAATTTCAATTTTTTTTTTTTTTACTTTATTTCTCTTCCTTTATACTTTGATGAATGAAACGAAACGAAATAATTATTTAGAGGTGAATAAAAGGGAGAGAGAGAGAAAAAAAAGATGGATAATAAAGACTTAACCACAAACATAGAGATATAGATAGAATCCCAAAACTATTATATTGATAAAATGGAATATAATATATTCTTTTGTATGGAATGCGGGGGCGTTTTCTCTGTTTCAGATTACATAATGCCTTTTCAAACAAACAGATTGTAAGATAAGGAACTGGTTAAGATGTTCGAAATACATAGTAGAAGGGTTGAAAGAAAACGCTCGAAAAGGAATATTGTGAATTCTATTATCTCTATGGATAAATAAGACAATTCCTATCTGTATCACAGTACAACCGAGTTAATATTCAAAGAATATTAAAAGGGAAAGAAAAATTCAAAGTGGAAAATAAACAAGACGGCAAACTTTTGACTAAGAAAAAAACATAGGTATTGGATGATTGAACTAATCTATTATCAAATGTATGATCACAATAGTTAAGCAGAGTATGTTGTGACATATTCTTGGATGGGTTTTTTTTATTTTTTATTTTATTGTTCTCTGGAACATAGTCCATTTTGGACAGACATTTTTTTTATAAATTTTATTAAACCAATTATTTTACATTAATTAATGTATACATTGTATTTTTTGCTTCGATTCCGGAGATTACTTCTCCACCATCGAGTGTCCTTGTTTTTAATAAGAGGAAAAATCTAATTAGATAAAAAAACCTCTTTTCCGATAATTATTTCAATTCTATTATTCCCCAATCAAGTCGATTGGTTATATTCATCAACCATCCATCCCCCCAATTTGGACAGACATATATATTTTTTCTCAAATATGTAAAAATCGGATCGTAAAAATTTTCTTGGGGGGCAGATAGGCTAGGCGGTAGCGTGACAGCGAGCTAACTAGGGGACCCGGATTCGAATCCGACTCGAGGCATCCAGCTAAAATCTGACCCCCAGGGGTAGAGACAAATTAAAAAAAAAATAACTAGTATCGTAATTAGGCTTATGGCTAGAAAGGCCGAAAAGCCAACAAAAAAAAAAAAAAAATCTTTACTTTATTTTTTTTTTTTTTTTTTTTTTTTTTTTGGCTTTTCGGCCTTTCCAGCCATAAGCCATTTACGATACTAATTATTTTATTTAAATTTGTCTCTACCTCGGGAGTCAGATTTTAGCCGGATGCCTCGAGCCGGATTCGAACTCGGGTCCTCTTGGTTAGCTGGCTGACATGCTACCGCCTAGCCTACCCGACCCACCTACTTTATTTTTTTTTTTTTTTTTTTTTTAAGTTGCTATGGAAAAGTTCTAATTGTTAAAAATAAAAATATTGTTTGAAATTATATATACCTATATCTATATATAGAAATATAGGTATATCCCTAATATATCATTTTTAAATTGCCACAATTTTGGTAATAATTATATTGATTAAGCTCGATGATATTATTTGTAACTTTTAGTGATTTATGTCTTATACAAAACAATAGGTGAGACCGAGGGGTGAACCACGATTGGAATTATGTGTAAACCATCTTTTGAATTATGTGGAATTATTTTGGAATTCATTAGATAGTGCCCCTTCATCTATTGTCTTCTACTTGGAAATGAAAGTGAAAGTGGAAAGTAGGTGTACACGATATTAGGGCCGCGGTTCACCCCTCGGGTGATACTCAAGGTCTTATTTTTATATACATGGAGCTGGCAAAATGAGCTCATATTTTTATTGAAAATTCAAAATTGCAAATTTAATAACTTCTTCTACGCCGCGCTTTTTTAATTAATTTAAAAATATACATTTAACATTTTAATAGGAAAATTCGATAAAATTATTTTTCAAAAATAATTTAAAATAATAAATTTAATTAACCGGGAAATACCAAATGATTATTCAAATATTTATTTTGGCCCCCGGAACATTATATAAGCCCGAAATCACAGATTATTTTCTTCATTCTCAAATTCAATCAACCGCAAATCATATTCCCTCGGGGTTTTAACCAAATGTTGCCGCGTTGCCTCTTGATTGATAGAGTTTAAGAATATAATGATCGGACGATAAGGTAGGCTTTTGATTGATATTACTTAATGTTTAGAAATTCTTTATGTTTTAATCTTTACTTATAAATGTTTTGTGTATAAAGGTCCGACTTCTTACCGGGAATGACTAGCCCGAACTAAAAATATCGTCGAGGGACCGTGTTTGGTCGGTACCTCGGTTGACCGCCAGAGGCCCCTCTCTGTCCACCAGCGCCCCACCCCTGTCCACCCGCGCCAACGGCCCCTTCTTACCACCCACTCGACTGGTATCCAGCCAGCAGCCGGTCGACCAGTTGGCCTTCGCCAGTGCTAGAAGCCGTGACCACACTGTGTCTCCTCACTACCCCCTCGCTCCCCTCCGACTATCGCTAACGCAACTTCACCGCTGGGCAACTATCCTTGCTTGGCCCCGTTCACAACCCTCTACGAAGCCTCATCTTTATATGTATCTTTATTCACACTAATCATTGTGAGCACTATCTATTCTCCATTTTCTTTCCTGCGTAAAACCCCACGCAGCTCACTTCCATCTATATGTATATATTCTGATAAATACAAGGTTTCGGTTCAGCATATCTCTCTTTTATTCGCCTAGCCGAAACAGTTGTTTCAGTCCTACTGTTTTTGAATTTTCGCATCCAGCTCTCCCTCGCTAATCATCTCCAGCGAAGATTCAGACCGTATCCATTTGCCACAACGCAATCAAGCCTTCAGGGATAATTAACCCCCAAGCTTTCGTTGTAAACTGGAATATTTGCTACCCACACATAACCAAAGACCTATATCTTAAAAATCAATTTAATAAAATGTTATCGTTTTCTTCAAACTTTACTTGTTTTTCCATTTGTTAATAAAATCATTTAAACCCAAATTGCTTCTTTTTAATTTCTTTACCTAATAATCTAAACATATTCATTTATCACCTTTTGAAAGATATTTAATTTTTATTATTAACAGTCCAGTAATCACCTATCGAAACCACCACAATTTAATTGAACACTTAATTTTAGAAGCTTGCATAAAAATAAATAAATTGATAATTTAGTGTTAATTGTTAAATTGAAATTAATAGGTAGGTGATGATAATCGATAATTGAATAAATGACGTTTTTAATAAGCGTAAGATATCGAATTGAATTTAATAATCATAATAAAGAATTAATTAATCCAGGTAATTGTTGTAATGTTTTTAAGTTGGTACGAAAAAGTATTTAATTGTGAAAAAAATATATATTATTACAGAAATATAAATAAATCTGTCCGGTCCAGTCCCAGCGATCACCGCTAGATGGCACTGCGACCTCATACAAATAGTTTATTCAACTAAACAATACTTTAATTGTAGTAATAATTCTTTAAGTGCACAACAGTCAAATTGTTAAACACAATGTATACTACGTGAGTCAATCAATCAATAATGAAATAATAAGCCAACGAATTAATGAGAGTCGAGTCAACGCATTTAGCGGCGTGAGCCATTTGAATGTTATAAATGCGCCAACTCGAGTCGAGTTAATTAAGCTACCACCAAAATATGGTCTGCTCATGTGTTTTTGATTATTCATTTTCCAACACCTTATCTTCCCTCGTGGCTGGAACAATCGTCGGGTGACAGGGGCATTCCCTCTCCCCGACAACCAGCCCCTACCAATATCCTAGTTAGCGTCGGACACCCTCACCGCTAACACTGGCGGCCGCAACCAACAGCCCGACCAGTAACAAATCCATATTAGTTTTTTTTTAATTACCATTTGTAACATGTTGATTAATCTCGGTCATTTTATTATTTAGTGTAAATTGTTAAATTGGGCGTAAGATGGGATAATCAAAAAAATCGAAGCCCGCATAAAAATAAGGTTTACACATTATTTGTTTTTATTTAATTGAAAAGTTTTTGTTTTGCCGAGAGTAGCAGAGTTGTTGATTCACAAAGAGAAACAAAGAGGTTGTCCTCTGCTTGATGCAAATAAACATACACACATATATATATATATATATATATATATCGAGATGATATATCTGTATATATATTATTTATTTGTTTGAGACTATAGTTTCGAAGACTTGGTCTTCATCATCAGTCTTTCTTCAATTATAAATGTTTTTCATGGAGTCAATATCATATGGATGACACCAAGTTTTCAATATCCATATATATGTGTGTATGTTTATTTGCATCAAGCAGAGGACAACCTCTTTGTTTCTCTTTGTATTTGTTTATAAATAATTATTAATATCCCTTCGACAGGCTAAGTTTATTTGATAAAGCGCTGTGATTTTTGCTGAACGGCCATTTTATCACCTTGCGTATAATTATAATACTATTATTTTGAAGATGATCATCTTTTCAAAACCAAAAGAATATGGAGGCTTTTCTGATTTTCAAATATCTTATCTGTAAAAAAATGTCATACATAATTATATCGGTTCTAATAAAATGTTCAAAGAAAAAACTATGGGCTTGAGAGTAATTATAATAATAATAAAGATTTAATCAATATAAACAATTGTAGTAATGTTTTCAAGTTGGTACGAAAGAGTTTTTTATTGTTAAACAAAAAATATTTTTAATTATACCGGGTGAGTTTTTTTTATCTTGAGACAGTCTTATAACTCAAAAACAGAGCATTATATGAAAATAAGTTTCAAATAAAAGTTTATTTATATCAAGCGGGAAACTAAACTACGCTATTGTTTAGAACAAGATTTAAAGGGTATTTCAAGGTCAAATTCTGTTTTTTAAATAGAAACCTATATGTTTCTTTACGGATACTTAATCTTCAAAAAAAAAAAACTGAACTACTTTCATAAGAACTATTTTTTTATCGGTCATCAAATAAAACAAAATATTAAATCAATTATATATAGAAAGAAATTAGTTAATAGAGTAAAGGTGTGTAGTTTCACAGTGAATGAAATAAAACTCAAAGAGGTTTATACAAAAGTTTGTATAAACTCAAAGAGGTTTATACAAACTTTTGTATAAACCTCTTTGAGTTTTATTTCATTCACTGTGAAACTACACACCCTTTACTCTATCAACTAACATCATGTTTCACCTAAAACCTACACCACTTTCCATAAGTAAAAGAAAGAAATTATCTTAATAATTATTTTTAACAATTATTTAACTTAATTATCAAATAATAATAATTGAATAATTAATTATTTAATAAATAATTATTAAATCAAAAACTCACAACAATGAAAATAATTGTTTATAATGATATTAAATCTTCATTATACTAAGATTTAAGAGATTATTTTCTAAATATAGAATTACTTAAAATTCTTGAGCTTAAAAAAGTTTATTTCTCGTGTCAATCCAGTATATACTAATATTGTATTACTATAATAAAAATGGAGGAATTTTTGTTGAAGACAGAATTAAAATGGTCTTAATTCATGGTGAATGTGGAACAAGTGTACCATAGGCTGCCATTGAAATGGAGTCCGAGCGTTTTCCTGATAGAAATACACCCTCACAAGCTTCATTTTATTGCTGTAAAATCTGTTAATAAAAAATCAGGAAAGTAAAGGCTACGCAGAAACTGGAATTCATCCAGAAAACTTGCGAGAAAACTATGGAATATCACTGAATAGTGTCGAAAAATTATTAAATTATTAATTATTATTAAATTATTTATTTAATAATTATTAGAAATTTTTTTTGAGATCTAATTGATTAATGTATTTTGTTTATTTGATGTCGTATAAAAAAGTAGTTCCTATGAAAGTTGTTCAGTTTTTTTTGAAGATTAAGGATCCGTAAAGAAATATATAGGTTTCCATTTAAAAAAAGAAGTTGACCTTTAAATACCTTTGAAAGCTTGTTCTAGGTCCACAAACAATAGCTTACTTTACTTTTCCCCTGATAGAAATAAACTTTTATTTGAAACTTTTTTTCATATAATGCACTGTTTTTGAGTTTATAAGACTGTCTCTAAGAGAAAAACTCACCCGGTATATAAATATATTAATATCCCTAATATATTATTTTTAAAATAATATAATCTTTTTACATTTTTTTTTATTAACAATATTTTTAATTATATATATAAATATAGATATATCCCTAATATATTATTTTTAAAATGATATAATTTTCAACAATTAAAATTTATAAATTTACAAAATCTTACAAAATAAACAATAAAATTCAATGTACTGATTGCATTACATCTATAGGAATATAATTTAGTATGTTTTTTAAATTTTTATAATCTATATCTCTAGATCTCTCTATCTGTATCCATAATATTTTATTTTTATTTGTTGGTCAGGAAAGCCAACATTATACGGAATGAAAGTGTATGGTAAGAATCCCTTGTATGTGTGTGTGTGTGTGTGTATTCCACCCCCTATCCTCCTTGAAGAATGTGGCCTCTTCTGTCCCTTCTTGGCTTACTTTCCCTTAAATATTCAAGTTGAGATTTGCGAGGGTGTATATATATATATGTGGGGGTGTCTTGAATACCTTTCCATTCTCCCTAGTTGTTTGCTTTTAAGGGACACAAAAAGAGAGGGTGTTGTTTTTTGTTTCGTAAATTGGAATTGTCTTTTTTTGTTTTAGAAAAAAACAAAACCAATGAATTGTTGAATGAAAAGGCTGGAAAAAGACCGGATTAAAATCAATGAGCCATGAGAGAACAAGAAGCGGGATTTTTCTTTGTTGAAATCTGTATTTATAATACATCTTAATTAGATTTCAACAAAAACAATAGATTTTGTTTAATAATATTAATAATAATAATAAGCGTGGCATTGATAATCTTAGCTGGAGCAATCTAGAAAGCTAAAAGGAGAACGTTATACGATCTTAATAAGATATCTGAAAAAAACTGGGAGGAATTCACTAATTGACAGCCTTTAATTAATAGTCAATTGAAAAAAGTGAGTTTTTCTGGAGACAGAGAAAAAACGTCAATTTATATCAAGCGCTAGAGCTCTGAACGGTTGATCGAAGAAAAAAACCCAAATAATAAAATTTGTAGGAAATTTTATATACTTTTATTTTAGATAGGAAGGTTATTTACGAAAAAATAATTTTTATAAAAAATAAAATAAAACCGACTTCAAAAAAATTTAATGCAACAAATAAAATAATAAGAATTCAAAAATAAAATAAAATACACTAAAAGTTATAAAATAATTATACTTATTTAAACGACCAAATATTAACATGAAATCACTTTTTGAAGTCGGTACCAAACAAACTATATAAGCGGGTACGCCAAACGTTACTAAGTAAGATCCGTCGAGTGCGATTCATAAAATGTATATGTTTGGCACCGACTTTAAAAAGTAATTTCATGTTAATAATTAGTCCTTTAGTTGTAACTAAATAAGATAATAGTTATTTTATAATTTTAGTGCATTTTATTTTATTTTTAAATTCTCATTATTTTATTTGTTACATTTGAAGTCGGTTTTTTTTTTTTTTTATATAAAATTATTTTTATTTTTTCTCTTTTTAGTGATGTTATTAATAGTGACTTAATATAATACCTTGCATGCATCTCGTAAGAGAAAGCGTCGGGCGAATGAATCAGAAAATGATAATAAAATTCAATTCATAAATATAGAAATTCTCTCGAAACGTTTGCGGGTTTTAAATGAATGTTTTAGATTTTTATAAAAGATTTTATTTATTATAATTTTGATTATTTGGTCATAAGAATTGAAGATTTACGTTATTTCGTCATTGATCATATCATCAGAACTTGACTAAATTAATATGGGACTACCCCTAAGGTACCCTCTTTCCAATAAAAAAAGAATCATCGAAATCGGTCAACGTGGCAAAAAGTTCTCGCTGAACATACATAAAATAAATAAATAGTTAGGTATCTTGACTATCTTGGAGGTATACTGATCCAAACGCAGAAAGAATCATCAAAATCGGTTCATAAACAAAGAAGTTATGCCTGAACAAACATATCAAAAAAGGTCCAATACCAATGAAAAAAAACGGGACCAATCGGAAACTAACCGGATGTTTTCTACATTTGATTCAATCACGAATCAACTGTAGAGAATTTTTGTCAATACATGAACTGAACATAATATTTCTAACTTGAAATAATCATCTTAAATAAATTTTTTATAATTTTTCTAACTGATATGACAAAGAATAATTGACACTATCAATGAGAAGTGTTTTGACCGCGTTTTATTTGAAAAAGATATTTTATCACGAGACTATTGCGGATTATGCTATTAAAATCTTTGGAGTCAAAATTTAATCAGAAACTAGACTGAACCTTAATGGAAAAAAATCTTCAAAATCGGTTCACAGTGGCGAATATATATCAGGTAGCCGCAGAAACAAAAAAAAATTCAGTCGAATTTGAAACGTCCTCCTTTTTTGAAGTCGGTTAAAAAGAAAATAGTTTTTGAGTTATAAACAAAAAATAGGATTTTATTGCCTTTTTTTTTTGAATTTTTTACAATGTTCCGTCACGAAATTTTTGTTAGCCAGCTCAGATTCTAATTTAGCACACCAAAAAACAACATGGAAGAAATCAAAACTACCCAAAATTTTCCCACGAGCTGCCTTTTTGAGCACAATTTAACTGGCCTATCGTCTTTGTAGGTAAGCTAAATTGATTAAAATGATTCAAGCGACGCCGACGCCTGCATTGTGGTAAGATATGCATTCGAATAGAGCGCTCTGAGTGGCAGGCTGCATCCCCAGGGGTCAGTCAAAATGGGGTCGCAAATGATAAATGTTTAAGAAGCGCTGGTCTAAAGTAAATAAAATTGATGGTGATCATAAGAGAAAAAAAGTTTCTGGAGATAAATTAATCATTATTTAAAGATATTATAAACAAGATTTTGTTTATCTACTCTTATTAAACGAGCAAAGATTGTTTGTCTATATATTTTTATTTGTTTGTATAAATATTAGTATCTTAGTTCTATTTTGACGCCTCAACGTTTGATGAAACCAACTCTATTAACAAGTTTTGAGGATGAAAAAACTATCTGGCTAGGTCCTGGACCTCGACAAATTTAATCTTAATTGATCTTTTCTTAATTAAAGTAATTATTGACGGATGAATAATCTCAATAAAAAAAGTTTGTTTACATTTTTTTCAATTATCTTTTATTTATTGATTGTTTTTTTTTAATTTTAAAACCCACTAATAGGTTATAGCAAATATTATGTATATTAAATTAACAATTCAATTGATTCGAAGGATGATTGAATGAGATGGTGGAGATTAGGAGGATGAATGGAAAACCAATCGACTTGATTGGGGAATAATGGGAATTGAAATAATTATCGGAAAAGAGGTATTTTTATCTAATTAGATTTTTCCTCTTATTAAAAACAAGGACTAAAGATGAATAAGGACACTCGATGGTGGAGAAGTAATCTCCGAAATCGAAGCAAAAATACAATGTATACATTAATTAATGTAAAATAATTGGTTTAATAAAATTTTATAAAAAAAATTTGATTGATTTAGATGGGAGGAAAGGTGGATAAACCATCGGCGATTGAGGAATAATGGAATTTGAAATAATTATCGGAAAAGAGGTTTTTTTATTTAATTAGTTTTTTCCTCTTATTAAAAATAAAGACTACAAAGATGATCAAGGACAGTCGATGGTGGAGAAGTAATCTCCGGAGTCGAAGCTCAAATACAATGTATACATTAATTAATGTAAAATAATTGGTTTAATAAATTTTATAAAAAAATATTTAATTGATTAAAAAATTAATTATACGGAATTTATTTATATACCTATCGTATATATACATAATCTGTGGGACACTAGAAAATTAGAAATGCGTGGGTGGTGCAGGAGTGGTGTGCAGGGTTGGTGTAGTGCCGGGTTCGGGGTCCAGGAGGCTTAGCGGGGGTGCGGTGCACGGGGGTGATTGTCCAGGAGGCGTGGTCAGGGGTGTGGTGTGCGGGTGCGATATGGGGAGGGGTCCAGGGGCGTAGCGGGGGTGGGCTCCAGGGGATGGTGTGAAAGAGTGGTGTGCCGTGACGGGGTGGTTTTTATCAGAATTTTAAACGAAAAATAATATTAATGTATAACCTTTAACTGAAGCTAAAAGTTGCCGAGCATCGCTCGGTGGCTCCAGATACTAAAATTAAAGAATGACTAACTTTTGGGCGGCCAGAATTATTTTAAAATAAGTAGATGCACTTTAATGTCTACTTATATTATATGTGTAGAAAATTCCTTGGGAAATTCGTGAGGTTTATTGGATCCACGATGTAGCTGGACTTGCTCAAAATTTAATGAAAAAATATCCTAATGTTTTTTTTTTTTTTTTTTTTATTTCAATCCAATTTATAAATCAGAACACAGAATGTGGTGGAGGGTCAAAAAATGAAAATTCTTGCCCTTGGACCAAATTCGGGATTATTTCCCTTGGCCAGAAAAGGGCCGCCGAATGTGGGTCTTACACCTTCTGTATATACCGGGTGAGTTTTTTTTTATCTT
This sequence comes from Forficula auricularia, assembly GCA_024734495.1. Taxonomy (NCBI): domain Eukaryota; kingdom Metazoa; phylum Arthropoda; class Insecta; order Dermaptera; family Forficulidae; genus Forficula; species Forficula auricularia. The sequence goes on from JALMQS010000197.1 coordinate 16,927, forward strand.
GAGACAGTCTTATAACTCAAAAACAGTGTATTATATGAAAAAAAGTTTCAAATAAAAGTTCATTTATATCAAGGGGGAAACTAAACTACGATATTGTTGTTTGTCGTAGAACAAGCTTTCGAGAGTATTTCGAGGTTAAGTTCTGTTTTTTAAATAGAGCCTTATATTTTTTGTTACTTATATATAATCTACAAAAAAAAACTGAACAACTTTCATAAGAACTGTTTTTTTATACGACATCAAATAAACAAAATACATGAATTAATTAGATCTTAGAAAAAATATAATTATTTTTAACAATTATTTAACTTAATTATCAAATAATAATGAATAAACAATTAATTATTAAATAAATAAGTTAATAATAATTAATTATTTAATAATTTTTCGACACTGTTCTGAGACATTCCAGAGTGTATTGCAAGTTTTCTGGATTAATTCCAGTTCCAATTTCGTTATCTTGACTTTTTAAGTTTCTTCGTAGCTTTTACACTTCGTGTTTTTTACAACACGATAAAATGAAGCTCCTGAGGGTGTATCCCTGTCAGCAAAACGCTCGGCATCTATCAATGACAGCCCCTAATACTTCTTCCACATTGTACGGCATAAATTAAGACCATTTTAATTCTGTCTTCAACAAAAAAATGCTCCACTTTTATTATAGTAATACAATATAACTATCTACTGGATTGACACGAGAAATAAACTTTCTTAAAGTCAGGAATATTAAGTAGTTCTATTAAGTAGAAAATAATCTCTTAAATCTGTGTATAATGAAGATTTAATTTGATTATAAACGCTTATTTTCATTGTTGTGACATTTCAATTTAATAAATATTTATTTAATAATTAAATATTTAATCATTATTATTTGATAATTAAGTTGAATAATTGTTAAAAATAATTATTAAGATTTTTTTAGAGATCTAATTGTTTCAATATTTTGTTTATTTGATGTCGTATAAAAAAATAGTTCCCATGAAAGTTGTTCATTTTTTTGCTAGGTTAAGTAGACATAACAAAAAATATAGAGTTGTAGCGGCCCGCTCTCGCTCATGGCGACGAGCCTTGAGACACGGCCGCTAGATGACTCAGTCGGATCGATGAGTCGCTTTTGCATGAGTGAAATATATTCACCCATGCTATAATTAAAGCGACTCGATTCCGACTGAAGAGGGAACGGATTCGAAAAGCGAATCTGGAGGGGCCACCGCCATCCAGCAGCCCCTCCCTGCACACACCCTACATGAACACGCAACCTACAACTCTGCATACGCAAGATTGTTAGGACCCCATCGACTTGATGGGGGCGCGGTACAAAGCGCCACACAGCACTCGGCACAAGAGAGCCCTAACAACACTGGTGACCGCCCGACGTGATTGCAAAGCAAGCAGCCTCTTGACCCGCCAGCTAGGTGGATAGAGCCTTGCCCGGCTGACTTAGTCGGTAATCGGCAATCACACAAGAAACAAAGGGTGTGGTGTAGCGGCCCGCTCTCGCTCATGGCGACGAGCCTTGAGACACGGCCGCTAGATGACTCAGTCGGATCGATGAGTCGCTTTTGCATGAGTGAAATATATTCACCCATGCTATAATTAAAGCGACTCGATTCGACTGGAGTAGCGAATTGGATTCGAACATTCGAATCTGGAGGGGCCACCGCCATCCAGCAGCCCCTCCCCTGCACACACCCTATATGAACACGCAACCTACAACTCTGCATACGCAAGATTGTTAGGACCCCATCGACTTGATGGGGGCGCGGCATCAAAGCGCCACACAGCACTCGGCACAAGAGAGCCCTAACAATAGAGTTCTATTTAAAAAACAGAACTTGACCTCAAAATACCCTTGAAAGCTTGTTTTACGTCGAACAACAATAACGTAATATAGTTTCCCCTTGATATAATTAAACTTTTATTTGAAACTTTTTTCATATATATATAATTTTCGAAAGATAATATTTGTCAAAATTTAATTTAATTAAATATTTTCTCTCTCAGTGACCTAAAAGAAAATATAAGTAATATATAAGTAGCCTATATTCTAAATCAAAGACTTTGGTTTCATCTGAAGTTTGTTTTCGTGGAATTTATTCATACAATTTCAAATTAATGTGGAACAAACATACAAACAAATACTGTAGACTTCTCTAGGATTTATGTAATGTAGGGGTAAGTATATATAAAATTTTATTTTATTAAATTGATAAAGTTTATTAAAAGTGACACACACACACACATACACACAAGTTCTTAGTTTAATTAATATTATAAATGTGTGTTTATTTATTTATTTATTTATAATTCATCTCAAAGAGAGAAAATAAAGTTGTTTTTGAATTGAAAAGCTTTTTCCCCATTTTATAAATCCAGTACTAAGTACTTTACTCAGGTAATATCTTTTATGTTAATTAAAAACGATATAGGCGGTGTATTTATATTATTTTTATTAAAATTTTTAATTCAAATAAAAATAAAATGTCAATTTTTCTGAATAAAACAAATCTTTAAGCAAAACAGGGATGTCTTTTTTGATGATGATTGTCCTAGGTCAGTGGTCGGCAAACTTATTAGCAAAAGAGCCAAATATGAACATTACAACAATTTAAAAAAAAATTGGGAGCCAAATCTGCTTGTTTAGTAAACTTTTATTACACTAAATAAGTAGTATACTAAAGAAAACTAAATTTCATACTTAATAAATCTACTCTTGTTAAACGAGCAAAAATTGTTTATATATATATATCTATATATTATTTTGAAAACGGCTCTACCGATTTTGATGAAATTCACGGGTAAGCAGGCTCGGATCCAGACCTCTGTTTTTTTTTTTGGGGGGGGGGGGGGCGGTCGCCGGTATATAAGATCTACTTTTGATCTCGGAAGTGTGTCGCGGTCGAAGTGTCCAAGCGGGGGGGGGGGGGTCAAAGAATGCCGCCCCCCCCCACATAGAACTTTATTTTCTTCAATTTTAAAATTTAATGTTATAAAAAAAATTAAAAAAAAATTAAATAAACATATAAAAAATGTTGATCTCCAATGCTTTGGGGGGTCGGTCGCCCCCATCGCCCCCCCTGGATCCGCGCATGCGGAGTAAGGGGGCTTTTTGGATTGACTATTCGATCTGTCACTGTCTCATCTACAGCTAAATTAATTTTGATGTTTTTTCAACTGTTAAATCCCACAATAGATTGTATAACAAATAAAATTATATATTAAAATTTAATTGATTATTAAAGCGGGCTTTAAATCCCACAAACAGTTCAAAATAAATATTTTTATATATATTAGAATTTGCCAATTTAATTAATTGTATGGTATTGAGGAATAATGGAATTGGAATAATTATCGGAAAAGAGGTTTTTTCTTTTAATTAGTTTTTTCCTCTTATTAAAAACAAGGACTAAAAAGATGACCAAGGACACTCGATGGTGGAGAAGTAATCTCCGGAGTCGAGGCTAAAATACAATGTATACATTAATTCATGTAAAATAATTGAATTAATAAAATTTATAAAAAATTTTTTTTTAATTAATTATAAAAGTTATTTAATTAAAAAAAAAATTATACGGAATTTATTTATTTAGCTATATATATATGGTACATAATCTGTGGACCACTAAAAGGATAGAAATGCAAAAACTGGGTGCGGGAGTAGGGGTAGATGTGGGGGTGCAGGAGGAGAGGTGCAGTGGTGGAGGGTCCTCCCCCTCAAAAACAATTAAAAAAAATATTTTATGTTGTTTTCAAAAAATATATTTAGTTTTTTTCTAGTTATGGGAAATTTTTTCATTTTTTTTATACGTCTTCAAAATGTGGTAGATCTTTATGCCCCACCCTGTATATATATATATTGACGTCAGCATTTATTGTTTATCTGTCATGCCTTTTATTAAAAAAATAAATAAATAATTGAAATATGATAACAGAGAATAAATATAATTGTTTTATTATAAAGTCTTAATTAGATATAATTTGAGATTCTATTTAACTGTAATATACACTCATAACAAATAAGATGAAACAAATATTTAAAATGTATTAAAAATCTCTATTTATAAAAATTCTCTTATTCTCAAGCTTGAGTTGTTTATCATAAAAGAATTTAGTCTTATTGATTCTAAGTCGATTCGTCCACGTTTTTCAGTAGAGCTTGCCATTAATAGTCAAAACATCAAAAATGGAATGCAATAAGGTTATTCCTCTAGTATTAGATAAGAATCGATCGTTATTTTTGATTTTAAGTCGATTCCTCCATGTCTTCACCAATGGCTACCAATAATAATCGAAGGGTCAAAAATCTAATGTAGAATTATTATTCCTCAAGTATTAGATAAGAATCGATTGCTATTTTTGATTTTAAGTCGATTCCTCCATGTCTTCACCAATGGCTACCAATAAAAACCGAAACGTCAAAAATCGAATGTAGAATGGTTATTCCTCGACTTTTAAATGAGAATCGATCATTATTTTTTAAATAAAGTCAACATCAGGCGCGGATCCAGACCTCTAATTTGGGGCGGGGGGGGGGGGCGGTCGCCGGTATATAAGATCTACTTTTGATCTCGGAAGTGTGTCGCGGTCGAATTGTCCAAGGCGGGGGGGGGGGGCAGAGACGCCCCCATCGCCCCCCCCCTGGATCCGCGTATGGTCAACATGAACTGCAAATTGCAAGTGATATCTGATTAATAATAAAGGAATAAACATATTAATATTTCAAATGAATTTGGATAAAGTTTAGCAACGATTCGTTGCAGTTTATTTTATTAAATAACAATTTTTGAGTTCATCAATTAAATTTTCAAATTAATATTTGTGGGATTTAAAATTCATTGTAATTAAGTACCTTGAGGATCACAAAAAAGGTCATATATAGTTTTTTGTAAAATTATATTTTAAAGTACTTTATTTTATTGAAGTTTATTTTTTTAATTTTTGTTTTTAAATGTACTTTAAAAAAAATAGATAGTTTTTTTAAATCTTTGTTGCATTATTAAATTCTTCTTCAACGATAATGTGGTTAGAACTCTATTATCTATGCTATTAAGAATGAATGACATTCAAAATTCTGACAAACAGTGCCGCCAACAAATGTTTAGTTTGCATGTTTAGTTCTTTTATTGTTTGGCAAGCTATGTTGGCAATTCAGATTTGGTTTCAGTTTTCCGTGAATTTTCCAATTTTCCGGGCAACTTTTCGGATTTTTTTTTACATATTAACCTGAAATGGACTATTACGAACATTTAAAAAAAAAATTAGCCAAATCGGCCCAGGCATTTGAGAGATCTGCGCTTACAAAGAAAAAGAAATTCATTTTTATTATATAGACTTGTTGAGCGCCCGGGCCTTCGGCCGCGTCACCTAGCCCCTGGTGAAGAGCCTCTCGTTTTATGGTTAAAATTTATATAGATAATAGCTGACCAGACCATGCGTTAGCTGTGACTAACTCTTATCAAAATTGTGAGGAAAATAGTGATTCGTGATATCATTGAATGCTATTTATTAAATCTAATTCAATAAATATGCGATACTCTTTTATTATTTAATTAATTATTAAAACATTTGTTTATATCCAACAATGTGGGAATATTAAACTAAAATTAATATATTAGGGATATATATAGAATTAGGTAGGATTTTTTTGGTATTTATTCAAATAAGTTGCTTATGTTCTTAACTGGAGTCTAAAATGATATATTCCAATATTAGAATTTCAGTCTAAGCTGGGTCAAGTGATTATCAAAAAAAATTATTAATTAACTAGCTGACGCCCGGGTATTCGGCCCCTAGCCCCAGGCGGGGAGAGTCTCGTTTTATGGTTAAAATTTATATAGATAATAGCTGACCCGACCACGTGTTGATCAAAAATTTAAATATATTAAAATAATTATAATAGTTTTGAAAATAAATTGAAAATGCAAATAATTATAGAATATGTATTAAAACAGTAAATGAAATATATATTACTTGTCAAAATTGTACCCTTAACCAAAAATAATATTGACAGTTGAAAGATTTCCAAAAAGCTATTTACGGCCGTCTTGTTTGTTTACTTTTACCCTCCAGAGAGGCGCTGACGTTGTTTCCTCGAAAAATATTTTTTACATGCCACAGGTGTGATATCTATAAAAAGACTATAAATAAAAACACTCGTGTATTTGAATGGAATGTTGTGTGGAAATTTCAAAGAAATCGGTGAAGAACTTTCGGATATCCTTCAACGTATCACTTAAGCGTAACAGTACTTTTATTTATATACATTATTATATAATTTAAAAGATATTGTAGGTATTTTTTTACGGTGATGACATAATCGTTTAAGACCAAAGGGCGGATCCAGGGGGGCGGAGAGGGTGTACCGCCCCCCCCCCCCCACACCCCCGCTTGGACAATTCAATCGCAACACACTTTCGAGATAAAAGTAGATCTTATATACATTGGGCACCTTATATACACCCCTCCCCCTCCCCCCATAAAATTCCTAGATCCGCCCTTTCTGTTTAAGACTTTGAAATGATTTTGATTGTGAATGTTTTTTTGAAACATACTGTACATGAATTGAATGTCTATATTACCTATCTATTAATAGTGGGGGAGGGATCAAATTCTGTGCATTTCCCAAATACTTGATCCACCTGTCTGTCCATTGTGTAGTATCTATACTCAGAGATATATAAGTCCTCTACTCCTACTATACATGTTAATCAAGCAACAAGACCGAGGCTAATTTGTAGAATGGGGTCATCCGAGTCCGAAACCCGCAACACAAATTGAGGATTAGTGGCGGAAGATCTCATTACACGGCTAATCTTACCATACTAGATGATCTGTTTGTTGCTGCCTATTTGCCTCAATGGTCAACCATTAACCATTAACCCTCGCTCTTCGAATTCTAGCAATTTATTCTCTTAATAAATTATTACTTTTTGTGTTTTTTATAAATTGAATACATTTTTAGTACTATTAAGTAGAAAATAATCTTTTAAATCTTTTAAATCTGAGTATAATAAAGTTTTAATATCATTAAAAACACTTATTTTGATTATTGTGACTTTTCGATTTAATAATTATTTATTTAATAATTAATTATTTAATCACGGGCAGCGTCTCGAGATGTGATGTAATTCTGTTTTGAAAAAAAATATTTTTTTTGAATAATGAATATTGATCAAAGAAAGATGAAAAATATCAGTAAATGCTTTATAAAGTTTTTTTAACAGTGCATTGATTGTTTGTGAGAATAGAGAATTTAGTGTTTAAATTAAATATTATATATATATATATATTTTAAAATTAATTTATCTACTAAAATTTAAAGAATTTAAATATTTGTCTACTAATATTTTTCGACTTTTTTAATAATACATTTCAATATTTAAATTTATCTAAAAAGTGTCTCTAAATTAAATATATATAATAATTTTAAAAATTAATTTATCTACTAAAATATCAAATGAGCCGCGCAGTAATAAATTAAGAATTAATCTCATTAACCCATTAAATCATATCTCATTAAAACTTATATTATAAATTTAATATATATATATTATTAAAAATTAATTTGTCTACTAAAATTTCAAGAATTTATATTTTTCTTAAATTCAAAAAAAAAATTAATTTTCGCGGTATGAATTATTTCCAAAAATTAAATATATATTAATTTATAATATATTTTAAAATTAATAAATTTGTCTACTAAAATTTCAAATGAGACGTACAAATACGCCGCAAATCTAATATTCTAAGCTATATATAGAGGAATATATTAATATATAGAGATTTTATAGATGGATATAATATAGAGAATAGAGATGTTTTATTTGAAAAATTTGACAATCTAACAACTGTCATTGAATATTAGTTGCTTTTTCTCCCACATGTTCTCCTGACAGCGCCACGGGTACTGTCTGAGAAGGGCTTTTATATATAAGATTATTATTTGATAATTAAGTTGAATAATTGTTAAAAATAATTATTGAGATTTTTTTTGAGATCTAATTAATTTAATATTTATTTTTATTTGATATTCTATAAAAAATAGTTATTATGAAAGTTGTTCAGTTTTTTTTAACCGACTTCAGAAAAGGAGGAGGTTCTCAATTCGACTGATTTTTTTTTTTTTGTGTCTATGTTACCTCATATCTCCGCCAATCGTAAATCGATTTTGATGATTTTTTTTGCATTGGGTTCAGTCTAGCTTCCGATTGGTCCCGTTTTTTTTTCATTGGTATTGGACCTTTTTTGATATGTTTGTTCAGGCCTAACTTCTTTATTTATAAACCGATTTTAATGATTCTTTTTTTATTTGAAAGAGGGTACCTTAGGGTGGTACCATATTAATTTGGTCAAGTTCTGAAGATATGATCAATGACGAAATAACGTAAATATCCAATTCTTATCACCAAATAATCGAAATTATAATAAAATCTTTTATAAAAAAAATCATAAAAAATTCATTTAAAACCCGCAAACGTTTCGAGAGAATTTCTATATTTATGAATTGAATTTTATTATCATTTTCTGATTCATTCGTCCGACACTTTCTCTTACGAGATCCATGCAAGGTATTATATCAAGTCACTATTAATAACATCACTAAAAAGAGAAAAATACAAATATTTTTTATAAAAAAATAAAACCGACTTCAAAAAAATAAAATGGAACAAAGAAATAACTTAAAAATCAAATAAATTACACTAAAAGGTATAAAATAATTATCTTATTTGATTACAACTAAACGACGAAATATTAATATGAAATTACTTTTTGAAGTCGGTGCCAAACAAACTAAATAAGCCAAACGTACTAATTAAGATCGGCCGAGTGCGATTCATAAAATGTATATGTTTGGCACCGACTTCAAAAGTAATTTCATGTTAATATTTCGTCGTTTAGTTGTAACTAAATAAGATGATAATTATTTTATACATTTTAGTCTATTTTATTTTATTTTTGAGTTATTATTATTTCATTTGTTGCATTTAATTTTTTTGAAGTCGCTTTTATTTTTTTATCAAGAGAAATAGAAAATTGTACCACTAGGAATATCATTTAGTATCTCTTTTGATCCTTATATCTTTATATACCAGGTGAGTTTTTTTGTAGCTTGAGACAGTCTTATAACTCAAAAACAGGGCATTATATGAAAAAAGTTTCAAATAAAAGTTTATCTATATCAAGGGGGAAACTAAACTACGCTATTTTTTGTCGACGTAGAACAAGCTTTCTAGGGTATTCCGAGGTCAAGATCTGTTTTTTAAATGGAAACCCATATATTACTTTACAGATCCTTAATTTAAAAAAAATAAGCTGACTTGTTCTGATGTGGCCATCCACTTGACTTTACCATACAACCTGGCCCCTCACTTACATTAACATTTAATAAAATTATTTATAATCATGTAGGGGAGGGGGTTAGTTTTTGCTTTTTAGACTTCTGGGATCCCATTGATTATGTATACAAAATTTGGTTGAGTTTGGTAAACGGCCTAGATTTTCATTTTTTGACCCCCCCCCCCCCTCCCCCAATTTGGGCGGTTAGTTTTTACATTTTTAGACTTCTACAGGTCCACTTATTATGAATACAAAATTTGATTGAGTTTGCTCAAATGGCTTAGATTTTTAATTTTTAACCCCCTCCACCCCCCTTAATTTTAGGTCGATATGCACCAAAATTTAATCAGCTTAATCGAGCCGAGCTCGAATATTTATATCAGAGCTCGGCCGGGAACAGGAAGCCAGACATCGTGGCGAAGGACGCGTGGGGGACGGTGTGGGTTCTTGATGTGCAGATAGTGTCAGCGCTCCTCGGACTGGGGGTTGCCCACAGAAAAAAAATCAATTATTATAAGGGCAACTCCAGTCTTGTGAGCAACATTGCTGGGCTCGGGTTCTGTGAGAGTTGAAGCCATCACACTCTCGTGGAAGGGAGTGTGGTGGCATAAAGCGGTGCCTCCCCTTGTTGCCCTGGGAATTTCCCAGAGAACCTTATGCGATATGACCTTCAGGGCGATGAGGGGTTCAACAGGAGAACTTATAGGGAAATCGCCATGCGTTAGAAATTGTATATATATAGAAAGAAAAAGGATTTTTTTTTTGTAAATATAATTTATGTAAATGTATCCTATAATTATGTAAATACTCCTATAATTAAATTCACCCGACTATATAAATATTTTTTGTTAGCGGAGGCCCCACCTGCGTGGCCCAATAAACGAAAAATCAATGGACGAAAGCTACGTGTGAAATTTGGTTTCGATATTCTCTTGGACAGGCAAGTACGTCATCTCAACTCCAGAGGGGCGGAAGCTTCGAAGGGTCAAATTTGAATTTAGCTATGAACAGCTAATAAAATAATAATAATAGAAATGTTTTATGTTCGCTAATATCCGAGGAATATAGCTGTGTTTATATTGCTGAGCTGCGTTGAACTAGCTAGATAAAGAAAAACTACAACTATTATTATTACTACTACTACTGATAATACCAAAAAGATGAAACATGTCAAGAACACATTTTGTATAAAAATTAAAATAGGTAGTAGACGAATAAATAAAAAATAAAAATAATTTTCTTACTCATAAGGAAGCAGGTAAGTTTGTAAGATTAAATTTAATTGTTGACACTTACCTGAAACAAAGAGAAAAAATAATTATTATAGAATCTAACAGGCAATGGAAAATATTAAAATAATAAATATATTTGGGATATATATGATAAGGATTATATGAAAAAAGTTTCAAATAAAAGTTTATTTATATCAGGGGGGGGGGGGGAGAGAATAAACTACGTTATTGTTTGTTTTATTTATTTTTGAAACAGAACTACTAATGTTGAAAGTATCGCTCCTTTTTTTATGAGGGTTGTAAGGCCTCAAGGAAGCTGTTATTTACTTTATAATAAAATAAATGTTTCGATAGGGGCTATTGTGATAATCTAGTTAATTAATGCTATACATATATGATTTCCTGTAAAAGAACAAAAAATGGAGGTAAGACAAGGGTGGTAGTTCTCTTCAAAAGCGTAAGAAATAAAAAGGTAAAACAATTTAAAGTTTATATAAAATTTATTCAGTAATCAACAAAGGTGAAGGTTTGGATATTGTGGAGGGTGGTGTAGATGGATCAAGAAGAGTGTTTAGGAAAAGTACAGAGGCCATTTGGAGCCTGGTTCCTGTTCCGCGATGCCTTGCGTAAAATTGAATACGCCGTGTGTGGGCTGTGGGCGGTGCTCGAGAGATTGAGCGCCAAAATACCCTTTTCTGAATCTGTTCAGAAAGAAAAAGGTTGGTCTCTTGCCGCATGGGTGGGCAAGTGAATAAATAGGTTTTGTTGGTCACCAAGCGAGCGGGCGCCAAAAAACATATTTTTGCTAAGCACGGCTTAACGATATTGAAGAAAAACCTTGAGTGGTTTCTGGGCCTAGTAGTGAATAACCTTTCAGGATAAAAGAGACTTTGTTAACTTTAATTCAAATAAAACTCAATGTTGTCTAATTTCTAGGCGTGAAAATAGAGATTTCCCTGATATTCACTTCGATTCGAATACCCTGAAAATGTGTGACAGCCTATCCATGTTGGGCGTCTCTGTCGCATCTGACCTGTCTTGGAATGAACACATCTCCTCTGTGGCGAAATCTGCAGCAAGGAAGATTGGCTTCTTATTCAGGTCCAAGCGATTTTACAAACCCCCACAACTTCTCACCATCTACAAGGCCCAAATCCGCCCCTGTCTCGAATACGGCTCTCATCTGTGGAGAGGAGCCTCAAAATATTCTCTTGCTACCCTTGATGCAATTCAGAAACGAGCCGTCAGGCTAATTGACGATTCTACCCTCACCGACTCCCTCGACTCGCTGGCTCATCGAAGAGATGTCTCTGCCCTTTCCCTTTTCTATAGATACTATCACGGCAGGTGCTCTGATGAGATAAAATCAATAATTCCCCCCAAAGCATGCTTTGCACGCAGCACACGTTTTGCCGACTCCCAACACTCTTTTGCGGTCAAATTGGAAAAGTGCCGGACCACTTCATTCGCGAATACATATATCCCCATGACTTCAAGGAACTGGAACTCTCTCCCAGCCTCTATCTTTCCCATCACCTATGATCTTCAAACCTTCAAAACCAGGGTGCATAGACACCTACGTCTACACCCTCTCACTTAATCAACTTTCCCTTCTCTTCGGTAATGCAAGGGTCTTTCGAGATCCATAGGGGCTACATCTTTACTGGTGCACCTCCTTCTCTGCATTCGATTGCATTAAAAAAAAAAAGACAAATAATTAAAGATATGAACACGTATAGGATGTGAATTTTAGCTATCAGAATATTCTTACTTTTCAGGCCCATACAACGAGTGAATAACACACATTCTAAGAGATGCTTACTCCTGTGGCAGTTGTATGAATAAGAACGATTGGGAGCATAAGCCAGGGCCTCGAGAACAAAAAGGTGGTGTGGGGTGAAGTTGCAAAATGCCGACTATAGGGGTCCGAGTGTGTTGATGAATGACTGATTTGACCAGTGAAAAATTTTGGCAATTTTGAACAACTAAAGCTATAAAAAACTTACGTTTTCTCCTTTAGAAACGCAAACAATTTATAAGCAAAACGAACTTTCTACGGCTTTTTTCGTTGTTAGGTTATCATGGGTATCTGAATAAAAAAAAGCATGTTTGAAAATGATTTTTCTCTCCTGCCTCCCGGGCGAACCGAGTAAAAGAAAAAAAATAATCAATAACTATAGATACTGTCCATCTAGTAAAAGGCATTAGATTTTTTTTTATAATTTAATCGTTATTTCATTTTAGATTACCATAAAAATTAAGAGGAAAAAAAGCAAACAAAAAACAAAATAGTAATCAAACTTATTATTACCTATTACGAGAGCAAATATTCTTCTAAATAAATGGAAAAATAATTATCTCATAATGTTATTTTTAAAGTTAATAAAATTGAATTGAAAAATATGCTAGTTTCCTTTTTTTTTTTTTTTTGGGGATAAAATAATGGATTAAGTAGATACATATATATATAATATTTTATAATTGTATTAAAATGCATTTAATTTAATATAGCAAAATTTTATTATTCTATTTTTTCCTTATTTCATGATAATAATGGGAAAAGTATTAAAAGTTAAATTATAGAGTCATAAATGGATTTTATATTTTACCCCAAAGACGATTAGATTACATTTTTAATACTAGAAGTAGTACTATAAACAAACAAAAAGATTCAGGAGTAAATTATCAACCGCTAAATTAACCCAGCAATATTAGATGACAGGGTGGAATAAACCGCGGTTCTCAAATAGTATTTTAAATAAAGTAGAAATTCCACACATTTGTTGCTCAAAGTGAACTAGAAGCTATTATTAATCGTTATTATTACGTACTCGCAATTGTTGTAATGTGTATTTATCTTTTTAAATAATTGCTTAATTAATAAAGAAAACATATATATATAGAAATATATATATATCCCTAATATATCATTTTTAAAATGGCATAATTTTTAATCATTGGTTTAAAAAGTAAAACAAGAAGGGCATTATTATAGGGTCACTACAATATGAGTCTGTATCGCTGTCAGAGCACAATATAGTTCATAAAGAACTTGAAATTTATAAGTTATATATACCTATCTATATACCGGGTGATTTTTTTTTATCTTGAGACTGTCTTATAACTCAAAAACAGTGTATTAAATGAAAATAGTTTCATATAAAAGTTCATCTTTATCAAAGGGGAAACTAAACTACACTATTGATTATCGATCTAGAATAAGCTTTCAAGGGTATTTTAAGGTCAAGTTCTGTTTTTTAAATAGAACCCTATATTTTTCTTTTGGTCTACCTATTCTACTTAAAAACTGAACAACTTTTATTAGAACTATTTTTTAAACAATAAAATCAATTAAAATTCAAAAAATCCTAAAAATGATTTTTAACAACTATTCAGCTTAATTATACTATATATAAGAGCCTAGATTAATTTGTAACAAAAGCTCCAGAGAATGCTGCCGACAGTGAGGCTGATGCCGTCGGTATATTTGCGGCGAATTTGAAATATAATTTTAATTGTAATTTGAAATGAAACACTCCAATTGATTTTAAATTAAGAAACATTAAATATATTGATAATTATTCCTCCCCCCCCCCCCCCCGTTCACCACTCAAAAATTAAATATTCAATTCGCTTTTCTTTGCGCACAGAAAAATAAATTAATCACATCTTATTTGATTTATATTTCATATATTATTTGTTTATTTTTTAATAATTTCCCACTTTTTAATAATTTTTTAAAAATCTAAATTTTGTTATTTTTAGAACAAAAATGAGGCGAAACTTTTAAGAGACTATGTATTTTCGGGAGTTTACAGGTATGCATTTGGAGTGTGGTGTTTTAAGAAGAATAACATTTTTGGACCGAGACGCCGCCCGCCAGGGCACCAGCCCGGAGGGCCGAGCGTCGAGGGCGTGCCGAAGGCACGCACGAAAAGCTCGTTAAATAATAATGATCAAATATTTAATTATTAAATAAATAATTAAATAATAATTAATAATTTAATAATTTTGCGCCACTGTTCTATGACATTCCAGAGTGTATTGCAAAGTCTTCTGAATGAATTCCAGTTTCAATTTCGTTATTTTGGCCTGTTCCAGTTTCTTCGTAGGCATTTACTTTTCCTGTTTTTTTTTGTTTTTTTAACAGATTTACAACACAATAAAATGCAGATTGCGAAGGTGTATTCATATAAGAGAAAACGCTCGGCATCCATTTCAATTGTAGCCTCCCATAACACTTCTCCCACATTCACCATAAGACCATTTCAATTCTGCCTTCAACAAAAAAATGCACCATTTTTACTATGGTAATACAATATAACTATCTGCTGAATTGACACGAGAAATAAACTTTTTTAAACTCAAAAATTTTAAATAGTTCTATTAAGTAGAAAATAATCTCTTAAATCTGTATATAAAGAATTCATAATATCATTATAAACAATTATTTTCATTGTTGTGACTTTTCGATTTAATAATTATTTATTTAATAATTAATTATTTAATCATTATTATTTGATAATTAAGTTAAATAATTGTTAAAAATAATTATTAAGATTTTTTTGGAGATCTAATTGATTTAATATTTTGTTTAATTGATGTTGTATAAAAAAATAGTTCTAATAAAAGTTGTTCAGTTTTTTAAGTAGAATAAGGAGACGTAAAGAAAAATATAGGGTTCTATTTGAAAAACAGAACTTGACCTTAAAATACCCTTGAAAGCTTGTTCTAGGTCGACAAACAATAGCGTAGTTTAGTTTCCCCCTTGATATAAATAAACTTTTATTTGAAATTTTTTTCATATAATGCACTATTTATGAGTTATAAGACTGTCTCAAGATAAAAAACTCACCCGGTATATAAATTTGGATGTTTGTTGGTCTGTCTGTCTGTTTGACCTTAATGGACTCCGACACCATTTGTTTGATTGAGATGAAATTTTGTGACACATTATTTTCTCACTTTCGCGGATCGCACTGATTTAGTATCATCAATTTAAAATCAATTTAATTTTTCAATTTTATTCACAGTCCCTAAAATAAAAATGAATGAATAGATTTTTGTTGTAATAAGAATAGAGAGAGAACAAAAGAAGGGTTCTTTTTAGACCTTTTCAGACCTATTCATTCAGAAAAGGGTAGATGGGTTGTTTACTTGCCCTTTTATATTTATGAAAAAATTTTCAAGCATTGTTCGATTTATTTTTTATTTGCATTTTAATAAACGAATATTTTCAAAGAAGTTGAATCTTTCTTTAAATGGTCAAAGTCACCCAAGAAATCCCTATAAATAATAAACAATTTAAATAAAAGGTAATCAATTTTGGACAGCTAATACTTCAATCCCGAGACGCTGCCCGCCAGGGCAACCAGCCTGGAGGGCCTGGCTGTGACAGGCGACACTCCGGGTACAGCTAGTATTATATATATATTTATGTAGGAATCCTACATTTTGGGGGCTCGCAGCCGGGATTTGAAAAGAAAAATTGCTTCGAGCTGGGATGTGAAGAGCCAAAAGCCAAAGTGAAGAACGCGAGCCCCACAAACTCTACATTTATTTATATTAGAAAAAAAATTATTGATTGTTTTATAATTTAAAAACAAATACAAATCTTTAGAAAAAAATAATCTTCAAAATATTTAAAATTCAAATGATAAAGTCAAATTCTGCCGAAACGTTTGGGTTTTATTAGACTTATGTTTTTTAAGATTTGTATTTATTTTTAATTTTATTTATTTACGCAAACATCAAAAATCGTCTTAAAATTTTTTTAATCTTATTATAAGGGTTATTATTCCGTACACACAATTGTTGTAATGTTTATTTATCTTTTTAAGTTATAAATTTTAAGTTTATTAAAATGACCTAGCCCCCGAGCGATGCTCGGTAACTTTTTGCTTAAGTTAAAAGCTATATATTAATCCCCGGACCCCTGCAACTTCACCCCCACCTCCTGCACCCCACCAACCCACAGCATTTCAAGCCTTGTAATGTTCCACAGATTATGTGTATAGGTATATAAATAAATACCGTATAATTATTTTTTTTAATTAAATAACAATTTTTGAGTTAATCAATTAAATTGAAAAATTCTATTATAGAAGAATATGTTTGTGGGATTTAAAACTAGAATTTTAATCAATTATTTTTTTTTTTAATTTTATTAAACCAATTATTTTACATTAATTAATGTATACATTGTATTTTAGCTTCGATTCCGGAGATTACTTCTCCACCATGGAGTGTCCTTGATCATCTTTTAGTCCTTTTTTTTAATAAGAGGAAAACTAATTAAAAAAAAACCTCTTTTCCGATAATTATTCCAATTCCATTTTTAAAATATATAATAATATTTGTAATTATCTATTTGTGGATATTAAAATTAAATAAACAATTAATTATTGAAAGAAAATTTAATAAAAATGTAAATATACATTTTTATCGAGACAACCACCTGTGAAAAATTATTTCAATTAACAAAACCAATCAAAAACAACTTAGACGAAGATGAGACCGTGAGAGATCGAATGTCCAACACAAAACCCTCCTAACCCGTGAATTTCATCCAAATCGTTAGAGCCGTTTTCGAGAAACCGATCGGATATATATATATATACAAACTTTGCTCGTTTAATATAATAAGATAAGATTTAATATAAAAAAAACAATGAACAATAGTTTATATATATATTATATATAGAAATATAGATATATCCCTAATATATCATTTTTAAAATGCTATAATTTTAAGGAATTCGTTTAAAAATTAAAAACGGACATTGTTCTAGTCTGTCTGTTTGTCTGTCTCTCGGTCAGAGCATCTATCTATAGATAGCTCGTAAGTTAAATAGGAAAAAAACATAAAATCATAGCTACACTAAGGGTGTTCTGATGTGCTCTCAAACGGAACCTCAAAAAATTGAATTCTGGTGAAAAAAGTCGTATGATAGATCGTATGTTAAGAGGTATAAAAGGTGTGGATAGCGGAATATCACAATGATAGATAATTTTATAGATAAAATATATAAAGCGTTTTATTGAGGTTGCACATATTACAATAAAATAGAATAGTACATGAGGAAAAAGCAATATATAGCAAGTTACATGAACTCGAGTAGAAAATGAAGTGAGTGATAAGTTAAGTTAAGATAGTCAACACCGGAGTGGCGCTGATGTCATATCGGAGGTGCCAATGTTATACATATATTTTAAAATCGTATAAATACCCAAGAACAAATATCATCTACCATTTAATTAATATTCTAAATTTATTCATTTATTTTTCCGTATTATGTTAAAAAGTAATTTTTCTGTATAATATTTTCATATAAATAATTACTAGTAAATGAATTATTATTAAAATATTATATTTGATGGTTTTAGGTATTAGTAGTAGTAGTAATGCTCTTTTGAAAGTTACTAATTAACGTGAAGCTAAGTTAACTTGCCATTTTCAAGTATACGTGAAACTTTTTCAATTTAATAATTTCTAAGGGTAGGTATTAAATAAATAAAGAGAAAGATTTTCCTTTTAGCAAATAATATAATATGTATATTTATTTATTTATTTATTTATTTATGGTCATATTTAGAGTCGGCTAAAAATACTTGAGAATAAACAACAACAACAACAACAACAACAACAACAGAGGCCAGAAATATTTTAATTATTAGGTATATTTGTAGAGTGGAATAAAAAAGAATTTAATACGTAATTGAAAGCAATGAATATTTAAAAGAGCGCGTGTCTAAGAGTATAAAAATAAATAAATCAGGTGAATTTTCGCAGTCAAAAAGAGAAAAAACTTTTTTCAAGCTATTTAACTTTTTAAAGTCAGAATATAATTTGAGTGAAATGTGAAAATATTTTTTTCTAAATGTGGTAATATTTCTTCAAACGGTCTAAGTTAGAAAGCTGAAATTTGGCAAATAAATATGGAGTTTATCATTATTTAATTGAAAAATTTTTGTTTTGCCGAGAGTAGCAGAGTTGTTGATTCACAAAGAGAAACAAAGAGGTTGTCCTCTGCTTGATACAAATAAAGAGTGCAAATAAAGAAGAATGAAAAAGAAAATCCTAGGATAGTTCTCCCATATTATGGACAAATTTAGGATAAATTAAAACAAAAAATGAAAAAATTAGGGTTCAAAACAGTATTCAAAACTCCAATTAACTCTAGGAAAATATTTAGGTTCAAATAAAAAAGACAAATTACAAAATATAGAAAAAGAAGGGGGTTTATAGTTTGAAATGCAAAGATTGCGAAGCGATCTATTTAGGGAAAACAGAGAGGAATCTGAAAGTTCAATTAAATGAACATATTAGAGATTTTAAAAATAAAAATAATGAAAACTCTTTTGCGGAACATTTAAATTCAAACAATCACTCTTTCCCAGAAGGAACAGGGATTATATTAATAAAAAGAGAAAGAAACCCAAAATTAATTAGCGCAATTGAATAGTTAGAAATTTTTAAATCATTCAATAGAAATTCAAAACTTTGTTTGAACAACCAAATTGAATTATCAAATAGCCATTTGCTTAAGATGTTTGCTAACAAAAGATAAAAGAAAAAAGTAAAACAAACCATTACATTGTCATCCTTTCTCTTTGTAAAACAAGGAAAAAGGAAACATATGGTTATATTTGAATGTGAACCAAAAGAATGTCTTTAGTTCTAAGCTGACCACTAGTGAAGAAGGAACATCAAATTTTCAATATCCATACGATATTGACTCCATGAAAAACAACATTTATAATTAAAAAAGACTGATAATGAAGGCCAAGTCTTCGAAACTATAGTCTCAAACAAATAAATAATATATATATACAGATATATCATCTCGATATATATGTGTGTATGTTTATTTGCATCAAGCAGAGGACAACCTCTTTGTTTCTCTTTGTTTATCAATATGTCTCTTTTTAATTTTAACTGATCAAAAATACAATTAGCAATTTGAATTAATTAATTATATTATAGATTTCGAGTCATTAATAATAATTATTTCAATAAGATAACAAAGAATAACAATCATTAATTAATAATCCAGCGCTTTCTTGATCAGTAAATAAAAATAATATATTCGGGATATAGATAGAATTACTATATATTATATAGAGATATATATACCTAATCAATCAAAAAAACACTAACTAAATTTATATTGATAGATGAATATTTAAATCTGATTTTGTCACGTTTTGATAAACTGGAGAATTCTTTCAAGTCCAACCTCCCATGGTGAAATTAGAAACGAGGTTAAATTTATTGATTTTAATTTTGAAAAAAGGGCGCTTGTCTGATAAAAGAATGTTTTTTATCCAATTTTGAAAAAGAACGTTATATTTACCTTTGTTTGTCTAGTCATAACTATAGAATCATTTTCTTAATCCAGTTTTGAAAAAGGTCGTTATATATGCGTTTGTTTGTCTAATAATAACCAATGAATACTATATATTTTTTTAATTTAATTTTGAAAAAGGGCGTTATTTACGTTTGTTTGTCTAACCATAAGCAAAGAATATATATATTTTTTAAATTTACTTTTGAGAAAGAGCGTTATTTGCGTATGTTTGTCTGACCATAACCAAATAATATATATAATAATTGTTGCGACCTGTGGTTATGGGCCGCAAACAAATTATGTATTTATTTATAGTGGGCCGTATTATAGTCCTGAAGGATTATAAGGGTCTGCTAAAGGTAACGTGAAGCCTTCGAAGTCGTGTATTCTCTGTCTCGCTCTCCGTTGCTAGAGGTTTGTGTGTACTGTGGATGAAGAAGTCTCTATCTCTAGGCAAGGGTTGAACAAAGAACGCATCTACTTTTCTACATGTTTTTATTTGTAAGTTGTTTGTATATCTCTACTGAACTCTCTTCTCAACTTCTCTCTACTCAACTCTACTCAACTCAACTGACTTCCTCTCAGAACTGTACTCAACTGACTCAACTCTACTCAACCGTGTTGAAGAGTGGAAATTTTCCAAATAATTTCCTCTTGGTCCATTTCCTAATTAGAGGGCGTGGTAATATATATTGAAAACGCCTTACTTCTAAAATTATTCTCACGATTTCTCTTGGCAAATTTAGGAAGAAATCCCATAAATTCAATTGACATCTTATGGACATCTGAAGCTAAAAGCCATCCGGCCCAAATATGAATCAATTTAAATTTATTGTTGTATAATTGATTTTTCCAATATTCCACTGCACATTGGTCTATTATTAATAAGCCACGTTCTTATAATAAAAAAGGCTGTGGCGCTTCACAAAACTGTCGGTCGAGCGCGCCACATATTCAATCACTTTCAACACACAAGTTGTATTTTAACAGAAAAACAAACAAATATACAAAATATCGATATTTGTAATATACATCACACACATGCAACCATATGTAAAGATTTATCATAAATAAATTACCACCAAGGCGAGGGATAAATTATGCAATGCAAGAAATAAACAGATCAATTTCAGAAGTGATAAATATGTCCATTTTGATTAAATATAAGTCATGACAATTCAATAGAAACTGTGCAATACACTTGAAGATTGAGGTGATACCTACACAACGGGGGTCTCTTACTGGTACGGTAGCCCGAAGTGTATCAAATAGTATTATCTCTTTCCTTATAAGTTCACCTGCGTCCACTCGCCTCGTGTCGTGTACCAATTTTATATGTGCATTTTTATTTAACCCTAACCGCCTACCTCTCGCTTGTCGGCCTTCTCTCCCACGCTATTTATTATATCTGCTACTCCTCGCTACAAGGCCTCAGAAGCCGCCTGACTCGCTACTCATCTGACTTGCCAAATATTACCCTTAAACAATGAAAATTATTATAAAAAGGACAAAAGAGCTGCTGCCGCTTCACAAAATACATTGAAATTTATATCACGAATTCGCGAAAGCCACAATATATGTTTAATTTAATTTTGAAAAAGGGCATTATTTACGTTTGTTCGTCTAACTAAAGAATATTTTTTTATCCAATTTTGAAAAAGAAAGTTATTTACGTTTGTTTGTCGAATAATAATCAAAGAATAGTTTTTTTTTTAATTAATTTTGAAAAAGGGCGTTATTTTCGTTTATTTCTCTAATCAGCATAACCAAAGAATATTTTTTTTCACTTATACCATACCTATATAATAAAATAAATTCAATTTTTTCATTTAAAAATGATGATTTCAACAAAAAGAGTGTGTGATAAGTGAAAGTCATCTGGTGATGCATATATATTATTATACTAAGCTTTTGTTAAATTTATCGACCTATAAAGCGATTTTATACCATTAATTATTTACCCTAGGGTGAAATATCAGCTGATTTGTAATACTATAATAAAACTCAGAGTTAACAATGTATATTGTGTCATGTTAACAATGCACTTAACAAATACACTGTAGTTACGTCAGAGGGAGAGAGGAAAGTAAACAAACAAACAAAAAAAGGGGATTTCTTTCTTCCTTGGAATCAGATTTCGTCAAAATGGAATTTCGTTGTATTTCAGAAAGAGAGAGGGCTTCCTTGGTAGCCCCAATCCCCCCTTAAACCCCCCTCCTTCGAAATCTTTAACTTACTTTTATAGAAAGTAAAGAAAGCCCTTCAACTACATCAGATACATATTTATTTATATGTATATAGCTTCTATATATCTAAAGCATCAATAGATGAAGGGTGTTTTGTTGTTGTAGTTGTTGTTGTCGTTGTTTTGTGACTTGAAAGGATTTCCAAAGCAAATGCCCTTAAGGGGGTGTGGGGGTGGGTTCTTCTCATTTATCATTCATTGTCCAGGGATTTTCTTGTCCTTGTCTTATCCGATCAACAATCCCCCTCCCCCCACCCCCCTTGATCCCACTTCTGCAACAAAAAATAGATACACAAATTTTGATCCTCTTACTTACATCTTACCCCTTTAAGACAAATTATTATTATTTATTTATAAAATAATGTATATAAATCTTCTTTAAATAAATAATTTTATTAGGGGTGAGGCAAAATTAAAGATTCATTGAAAAATTATCTTTATCTATAGCTTTCGGACTAATTTTAAAGCCTTTGTCAGTAAAAAAAAACCTATAAAAACCAAGAAAATTTCTTAGCTAATATTAAAAAAAAGTCGAATCGTTTAATCGAATTTTGACCCACTTTTACAGAATCCAGCTTTACAGCCCTTGAACCCCGCAGTGGGTTTTAAAGTAATAATTGAAATATCCTAATTTTAATATATTTTATTTGTCATGAACTATTCATGGTGGGTTTTAAAATAATAATTTAAGTAAATATCCGAATTTTTAAAATTTTTATTTGTCATGAACTATTGGTGGGTTTTAAAATAATAATAATTGAAATATCGGAATTTTAATAAATTTTATTTGTCATGAACTATACATGGTGGGTTTTAAAATAATAATTGTAATTTTCTAATTTTAATAAATTTTATTTGTCATAAACTAGTGGTGGATTTTAAAATAATAATAATTGAAATATCCTAATTTTAATATATTTTATTTGTCATGAACTATACATGGTGGGTTTTAAAATAATAATTTAAGTAAATATCCGAATTTCAAAAATTTATATTTGTCATGAACTATTGGTGGGTTTTAAAATAAATAATAATAAATGAAATATCGGAATTTTAATAAATTTTATTTGTCATGAACTATACATGGTGGGTTTTAAAATAATAATTGAAATTTTCTAATTTTAATAAATTTTATTTGTCATACAACTAGTGGTGGATTTTAAAATAATAATAATTGAAATATCCTAATTTTAATATATTTTATTTGTCATGAACTATACATGGTGGGTTTTAAAATAATAATTTAAGTAAATATCCGAATTTCAAAAATTTATATTTGTCATGAACTATTGGTGGGTTTTAAAATAATAATTGAAATTTTCTAATTTTAATAAATTTTATTTGTTATGAACTAGTGGTGGATTTTAAAATAATAATAATTGAAATATCGGAATTTTAATAAATTTTATTTGTCATCGACTATTGGTGGGTTTTAAAATAATAATTGAAATTTTCTAATTTTAATAAATTTTATTTGTTATGAACTAGTGGTGGATTTTAAAACAATAATTTAAATTTCCTAATATTAATAAATTTTATCTGTCATGAACTATTTAGTGGGTTATAAAATAATAATTGAAATATTCTAATTTTAATAAATTTTATTTGTCATCGACTAGTGGTGAATTTTAAAATAATAATAATTGAAATATCCTAATTTTAATATATTTTATTTGTAATGAACTACTGATGGGTTTTAAAATAATAATTGAACTATCGAAATGTTAATAAATTTTATATGTCATGAATTATTGGTGGGTTTTAAAATTAAAAAAATCATTTGGGCTTCGTCGCGCAAGCCGATTATAATAAGTAGGTATAGATATTTAATCAATTTCAACAAACTAATAGGTAATAATAATCACGGCTTACAAGATATATATATACCTATATTTAAATCAAAAAGTATTTTTTCCTTGATTTAAATTCTCACAATATAAATATGTATATATTTAAATTAAAAGTAGAATCATGTAAATGAATTTTGACCCACTTCTACAGAGTTTGAAATTTTGCATATGTCCATCTATATAATAAAAATGAATTTCTGTTTCTTTGTAAGCTCAGATCTCTCAAATGCCTGGACCGATTTGGCTATTTTTTTTTTAATTTTCGTAATAGTCCAATTCAGGTTAATACGTAAAAAAAAATTGGAAAAGTTGCCCGGAAAATTGGAAAATTCAGGAAAAACTAAAAAAAATTCAGGTTAGCCAACATAGCTTGCCAAACAATTAAATAACTAAACTAGCAAACTAAACATGTGTTGGCGGCCCTGTTTGTCAGATTTTTGAGTGTCATTCATTCTCAATAGTTCTAACCACATTATCATTGAAGAAGAATTTAATACTGCAACAAAGATTTAAAAAAACTATCTATTTTTTTAAAGTACATTTAAAACCAAAAATTAAAAAAAAATCGTCATGATAACTAAATTTTTGAAAAAGTTATGGTTATTTAAAAAAAGCTATTTTTTTCAAAAATTCCTAACTTCTTTTGGGTTGGGTGAAAAAATTTGAAAAAAATTCTGAAAACCGTCTTTAATAGGGTAGAAAAAAATAAAAAAGTTTCAGCCAAGCTTTTGATTATATATATATAGATGAAAAATATTTAATTTAAAATAAAATATGTTATTTAAAAATCATTTTTCTTAAAAATACCCTTAGGAATCTCACCTCATCCTTTTTCTATTGTATTTAAGACCCTCAGCCATTTCAAAAGAACTAAGCCTTTTGGCTTTTGTATTCAAGCTCATTCATTCATTTCAATATTATTTATTTATTTCAAAGTTAATTATAAAGGATTATTGAAACTATACTAACTAAACTAACTGAAAGGAATTAATTAGCTTTTGGAATTTCTTTAAAAATATATTTTAAAGATAAAAACCAAAATTCAATTAGCCCGTAGAATTCTTTAAAGAAAACAAAATCATTTAAAAACCTATTGGTTATATTGTTTTAAAATCTGGAAATTTCAGCCTATTGAAATTATTAAAAACCTATTTTGAGCCTAATTAAACCTAAATTTTCTATAATCTAATAATAAACTTTAAAAGTTTACAATAAAACAGTCACGTGGGGGTCCGAAGGCGGGCCTTGAAGTTAGTTATAAATAAAAATAAAACTGAACTAGGTACTACACGACTTGGGCTTGTCTCAGATTGCTATAGATACAAGCCAAGTTTGTGTCGAGTCCACCCCCCCCCCTTTAGGAAGGGTCTAACGTAATTAATTAATAAATGGATGGGATGGACCCTTCTTAAAGGAATTGCTGCTCTCTGGTCTAAGTGGTTTTTGCTTCAATCGCTGAGGCTGTTCCTTGTTTCCTTTTGTTCTTGTTCTTGTTGTTGTTGTTGTTGTTGCTGGCAAGAAATAGCTGATCAGAATTTCAACAGCCTACAACAATTATTTCTGTCCCATTAATAATCAATTCAAAACCTAAGAATATTCTATCGAAAAAGTAAATAAATAATTTTTATAAAAAAATAAATAAATCCGACTTCAAAAAATTAAATGCAACAAATAAAATATGAAGAACTCAAAAATAAAATAAAATGCACTAAAAGGTATAAAATAATTATCTAATTTCGTTACAAATAAACGACGAAATTGTTACATGAAATTACTTTTTGAAGTCGGTGCCAAACATATACATTTTATGAACCCCACTTGACAGATCTTAATTAATGCGTTTGGCGGGTAAGCTCGCTTATATACATAGTTTGTTTAGCACCGACTTGAAAAAGTGATTTCATGTTAATATTTCTTCGTTTAGTTGTAACGAAATTAGATAATTATTTTATACCTCTTAATGCATTTTATTTGATTTTTGAGTTCTTATTATTTTATTTGTTGCATTTAATTTTTTTGAAGTCGGTTTTATTTATTTTTTATAAAAATTATTTTTATTTTTCTCTTTTTGAGTGATGTTATTAATAGTGACTTAATATAATACCTTGCATGCATCTCGTAAAAGAAAGCGTCGGGCGAATGAATCAGAAAATGATGATAAAATTCAAAACATAAATATAGAAATGCTCTCGAAACGTTTGCGGGTCTTAAATAAACATTATAATATTTTTGGAGATTCACGTTATTACGTCATTGATCATATCATCAGAACTTGACCAAATTAATATGGGACCACCCCTAAGGTACCCCCTTTTCAATAAAAAAAGAATCATCGAAATCGGTCGATAGACAAAGAAGTTATGTGTGAACATACATAACAAAAAAGGTCAAATACCAATAAAAAAAAACGGGACCAATCGGGAACTATACTGAACCCAATGCAAAAAAATCATCAAAATCGGTCCATATGCTAAAGAGAAATTAATGTTCAATCACAAGAAAACGTTTATAAGTGGTACAACGAGTTCAAAGAGGGCCGAGAACGCGTTCAAGACGAATCGCTCTCTGGACGACCATCAACGTCTACCGACGAGAACCACGTCCAAAAAATCAAAGATTTGGTCCTTGAAAATCGTCGATTGAGAATTAGAGATCTCGCTGATAGTGTTGCGTGAAGCTATTCGTCGGAAACGGCCGGAGTTATGGGCGAACAACTCTTGGTTCCTTCAACACGATAATGCACCATGTAGGGGCTCATCTGAGCCAACACTATCAAGTGCCGGTAACCGCCAATAGATGGCACGGCAAGAGCCGTGAAAAAGGTTTTTGCTCATTATAAATAGTAAATAACTTATAAATGTGTTACTTAATACTATATATATTTGTCTAGATTAATTTGTAACAACGCTTAGAGAAATTTCTCTAAAAAAATTACCGTCTTGCCTAGAATCGAACCGACGAACTCTTGAACTAAGGGCATTAGCTCTAGCCAATACACCATTGAAACATTAATAATTATATCTTGATTTCTGTTACTAAAACTATATATTTTTGATTTAGACTGTGTCGAGATAATATTGTATTCATTTGAACTCGAATGAAAATGAAAAAACACCAATAGATTTTAAATTAAGAAACATTAAATATATATTAATTAACGAGGCAAATTTGAAATATAATTGTCAGCTCGGATTTTAAACTGATGGCTCCAATCGATTTTTCATTAACTAGGCAAATTTGAAATGTAATTGTAATTTTGAAATGAAAGACTCCAATTCATTTTAAATTAAGAAACATTAAATATATTCATAATTATTCCTCCCCCTCCCCCGCCACTCAAAAATTAAAGAGGCGAAACTTTTAAGAGACGATGTATTTTCGGTAGTTTACGGGTATACATTTGGAGTGTGGTTTTTTAAGAGGAATAAAAATTTTTTGACCGAGACGCTGCCCGCCAGGGCACCAGCTCGGAGGGCCGAGCTTGAGGCGTGCCGAAGCTGCACGCACGAAAAGCTCGTAATATAATAATTAATACACATTATTACCAACATGTACAACATAGTAATTACATAAAGAATTATTCAATAAAGTACAAATCCAATTTTCTATGGACTTTCCTGCGTGCTTATTGATGCAAGGGTAATATTCCCATGCAGTCTATAAGTCATCGGTTAGTGCCTGGACAAATCAGCTTTCTATTCACCTGATGAATGTCTGCTCAATTCTTTTTTGGCATTCTCCTCACCTGATGAATGTCTGCTCAATTCTTTTTTGGCATTCTCCTCACCTGATGAATGTCTGCTCAATTCTTTTTTGGCATTCTCCTCACCTGATGAATGTCTGCTCAATTCTTTTTTGGCATTCTCCACTCACCCATTCTTCCCTCGTGGTTTCAATTCAACCAGTCGGCGGTCAATCCCCGGCTTGGCGCAGAAGCCCCATCCATCTCCTTTTAGAAGCAACCAGGCCAGGCGACAGTCCTCGTGCCTTCAGTACAAGGGCTGGCCACGGCTCCATTCTAGGGAGCCATAACACACCATGTCATACTGCATTGGTTCTTCTCGACTGATATCGTTCCGCAACCACCGTATTCGCCTGATTTGGCTCCGTGCGACTTCTGGCTATTCAGCAAACTCAAGAGGCCAATGCGGGGGCGCCGTTTTGACACGATTGAGGAGATAAAAACCGAATCGAAGAAGGTCTTGAAGGCTATACCGGAAAATGACTATTCCAACTGTTTCGAGGACTGAAAAAATCGTTGGAAATCGGGCGGGGATTACTTTGAAGGGGACGAAATTGGTTTGGAAGAATAAATAAAGAATTTACATTTTTTAAACAAATTCACCTTACTTTTTGATCACAGTGTTATAACTTGTAATTTTGAAGTTCTTATATAATTTACCTTACCTTTTAAACCAATGATTAAAAATTATGCCATTTTAAAAATGATATATTAGGGATATATCTATATATCTATATATATATATATATATATACTATTTTTCTTTGTTTTATTATTAAATAATTATTCAAAATGATAAATAAACATTACAACAAATGAGAATTTCCCTTAATAAGATTCAAAATATTTTAAGGGGGGGGTCAGATAGGCTAGGCGGTAGCGTATCATCCTGCTAACCAAGTGGACTCGGGTTCGAATCCGACTCGAGGCATTCGGCTAAAATCTGACCCCAGGGGTAGAGACAAAATTTACAAAATATATAGTATCGTAAATTGGCTTATGGCTGGAAGGGCCGAAAAGCCATAAAAAAAAAAAAAAAAAAAAAATATTTTAAGACGATTTATTATTCAATTGGCCTTTGAAATATTTGAATAATAAATAATAAAGCAATAACCGCATATTATTATTTCAAACGACTATATGGATAAAGTCTAAGGAAGATTATGTTTTTATTTAAAATAATCATTTCTCTGTGCTCTCAAAATAATACATATTCCTCCAACGACAAGGAAATAAATAATATTAATTATTATAATAATAATAAATGTGTGTGTATGGGTGTATGGGTTGCATAGCAATTGTTCAAATGTCATGTCCAATTATATTTCTGGTAGCGTTAATGAATTGGTCTTTGTAACGTACGTGTTACATACCTACCTATATACGTACGTACGTATCACCTTCGTTCTACTGTAATATCTATCTATCTATATATATCTAAAGGAATCGCCCTCCCCTCACCCCTCAGCCACCTGTTAGCAGGAAACAAAAGGATTTCAATTTAATTAAATTTGATAGATATTCCCGTGAAATATCCTTTCGTAAATTTCCATTTAAACAACAGAGGCAAGAAGTGCAAGTGTGGGTGACTGGGTGGGTTGTATATTGAAATAAGGAAATTGGAGGGGTGAGGGAGAGGGAGGGGTTTACTTTACTTTGTTATCCCCTCCCCTTAACCCCCCAACCCCTTTTGTTTCAATTCAGACAAGAATTTAGAATTTAGAATATTAGAGGATTAATTCCCGCAAATGCCGTTGGGTTCAATTTAAATCAATTCTAGTTGCGAGATTTAATTAGAGAGAGTTTATTTTGATTTATTTTTAATTATTTTTTTTTTTTTTTTTTTTTTTTTTTGGCTTTTCGGCCTTTCTAGCCATAAGCCTAATTACGATACTAGTTATATATTTTTTAAAATTTGTCTCTACCCCCGGGGGTCAGATTTTAGCTGGATGCCTCGAGTCGGATTCGAACCCGGGTCCCCTGGTTAGCTCGCTGTCACGCTACCGCCTAGCCTACTGACCCCCCTTTTAATTATTTATTTGACCGATTTTTAATTCTATAATTAGCAACCAACTTGTTGATTGGATAGGGAAGAACAACATATATATATGGGGTAGTCACTGGACCATAAAGATATATAAGTACATATCTACTCTTATTAAACGAGAAAAAAATTGTATATATACAGGGTGATTCATGGTCGATGGCACGTTAGACGTTTATGGAAAACGGAACGCAGGATTTTTCTGAAAATTTATTACCTGTTCTATCGATCTAAAATATTTTCAGCATTGTGACATTTCGGCTTCCATCATAAAGTCGTAACATAATTTAAATAGAACACCCCGTATATTAACACGTTTTTAGAACCGCCCTTTTATTAAAATACTTTTTTGTTAATATTGTCCTATACCTATCTCTATTGGTTTTTGAGATAAA
This sequence comes from Forficula auricularia, assembly GCA_024734495.1. NCBI lineage: Eukaryota > Metazoa > Arthropoda > Insecta > Dermaptera > Forficulidae > Forficula > Forficula auricularia. Next base: position 47,121 of record JALMQS010000197.1, read on the forward strand.
AAATAATTTGTGTTAAATATGATCCAAAACATGGTCCTAATTAAACTTAAATAAGTTAGTGCTCTCAATTTATAAAAAGTTGATATTTTGGTGATAGTTTAGACACACCCGAAGTATTTAATTTACATCGAGAAATCGACTCCATATTATACAGGGCGTGCTAGGATTACTATTATTTTCGTTTTTCATAAAAGGGGTCAAAAGTTCGTTTTTTTCGAATGAGACCCCCTGTATATTACTCAATAAATTGAAAGAGAAAGAAAAATGCTTTAAGACGATATATCATTTCTCTATACCTAAAACATCAAGTTTTCTTAATAAAGGCACTTTTTCGTGAAAAATTACTTTTTAATGAATTTAATTTCAACTAACTATGGCAATATCAAGCTTATGACAGTTTGTTGACTATTTATAAGTAACTTATAAACAGTTTATTGACGGTGTTCACAAAAATCTCCCAAAATGACCGCGAATATTGATTATTCAAACGAAGTTCTTATGAAATTATTTATTTTGTACTATATTGAATAATCAATATTTGCGATCATTTTGGAAGATTTTGGGAGAGGTGGGGTGAAGTGGTGAGGGTCCGGGGGGCGAGGGTGGGGTTCGGGGGTTGAGGAGGGGGTTCGGGGATTAATATATAGCTTTTAACTGAGACAAAAAGTTACCGAGCATCGCTGGAATTATACTAGTAATATATCAGAATTTGTATACCTTTTACTAAAAATACAAAAAACATCTGCAATTCTTAAAAAAATAAATAAATAGGTAAATGAATAAATAAATAGCTCATTTATTTAGGCATTTGTTGGTTTAATGACAAAAAATAATCTATTCGATTATTATTATTTATAACATTAATATACATAGATACAACAATTAATTAATTAATTAATGTTAAGGAACTTGACTTTGCATCTACAAAATTTGATTATTAATTTTTCTTTATTCTAAATTTTGTAAATATAAATTGTGAATCTATGTATTATAATTAGCATATATAATGACCTATATAATTTCTGACAAGAAACACAAGCAAAAAGACTGACAGCTATTTATTTATTTATTGTATATGGCAAGACTGACATTCCAGCGACACTAATATGGTTTTACTTTTTAAACGAATCACTAAAATTATGGCATTTAAAAAAGATATATTAGGGATATATATATATTTATATATATATATATATATATATATATTTATATATATATATATATACTAGCTGTACACGGCATGCCTCCGGCACGTCTGTCCCAGCTAGGCCCCGCCGGCGTAGTGCCCTGGCGGGCGGCGTCTCGGGATTGAAGTATTAGCTGTCCAAAATTGATTACTTTTGTGTAAATTGTTTATATATATATATATATATATATATATATAGGGATTTCTTGGGTGACTTTGACCATTTAAAGAAAGATTCAATTTCTTTGAAAATATTCGTTTATTAAAATGCGAATAAAAAATATATCGAACAATGCAATTGGATGTTGATGAAGGCAGTCCACGGTGGTTGTAAAAAAATAAGACTATAGAGGTTTTATTATTTTACATTTATTTGTTAAACCGACGTTTCGGAGATTTATTCTCTCCTTCTTCAGGGAAACAAAAAGTCAATGAAAGTAGTTCAAATCATAATTACTTTCTGTCTCCTTTGACAATGCCAAAAAAAAATTATAAAAAATTTTCATCTCGAATAAAAAAAAAAAATATTAATTTTAATTTTTATAATGTTTTTTTGGCATTGTCAAAGGAGACAGAAAGTAATGATGATTTGAACTACTTTCATTGACTTTTTGTTACCCTGAAGAAGGAGAGAATAAATCTCCGAAACGTCGGTTTAATAAATAAATGTAAAATAATAAAACCTCTATAGTCTTATTTTTTACAACCACCGTGGACTGCTTTCATCAACATCCAATTGCATATTTATACCAGTCCGTCTCCTAAAGAAAAACTCTATCAATATCGAACAATGCTTTTTACAAAAATACTTCATGAAAATAAACACCCTAGTAAATGTTCTTAAATATTGATTAGAGAAATACTTCTTGATGTTTCTTGATTCGTATCTTTCTTATTCCACTTCATAAATTTAGAAACAGAATTTTAGCCTAAATAATTTTATAAATTACTTATATTATATTTATGAATAAATAAACTGTGGATCAAAGTCGACTTTCACTTAACCCTTTCTTTTGATTCAAAATTCAATATTTTAACCAAAAATTTAGAATTAGTTATTCTTAAAATTAAATAATAATTTAAATTAATTTTATTTGATTTTTTTTCTTTATTTCATTAAGTTGTTAATATATATCAAGTGCCAGCTCTCAATCATTCTCCTTTGTATATGATGTTTTTTGTTTTTTATTTTTTGTATCTGATGAGAGCATTAAATAATTCGATTTGCTGGGTTTTATAGCTTTTATTTTCGACATGGACTGAAGAAGTTTATTTTTTCAAGGGAATTATTGATAATTTTACAACCCATCTACCCTTTTCTGAATGAATAGATTTGAAAAGGTCTAAAATGAACCCTTCTTTTATTCTTTCTCTATTATTGCAATTATTGCATTTAAAAAAAGATATATTAGGGATATGTATAGATTTATATATATATATTGTTTTATTAAACAAAAATAAACAGTACCTGGAGCCACCGAGCGATGCACGGTAACCCCTGAGCCCCCCCCCCGGAAACCACACACCTCGCCCCCACCACTGCACCCCCACTCCGCCCCACCCCACCCCAACCGCGCCTCGTATCCCAGGATCCCCCACAACTGCACCCCACCTCCTGCACCTCCCACATCCACTCCACCCCGCATTTCTAGCTTTCTAATGGTCTACATATTATGTGTATATTTGTTTACTCGTACACCAATTTGCCCACATTCATTCATATTGATAAACATTATAAAAAAATAAATAGGAAAATAATAATAAATAAAGTAAAAAAAATATTCGTAGAAATAAATACATAAAATTAAATAAGATTTGTTTCCAAGTTATATAAAAAAGTCACTTCAACCATTTTATTTGTAAACACACCTGTAATTTTATGATTTAGACACCTGTTAATTAAAAACAAACAAAAAATTCCTAATTTTAATATAATATATTAATATTTGCTATAACAAATTAGTGGGTTTTAAAATTAAAAAACCAATTAAAAATAAAAGATAATTGAAAAAAAATGTAAACAAACTTTTTATTGATATTTTCATCTATCAATAATTACTTTAATTAAGAAAAGATCAATTAAGATGAAATTTGTCGAGGTCCAGACCTAGCCAGATCGCTTTCTCATCCTCAAAACTTGTTAATATAATTTGTTTCATCAAAATCGGTAGAGCTGTTTTCAAAATAGAACCAAGATATATGTAAATAAATATACAAACAATTTTTGCTCGTTTAATAAAAGTAGATTACAAAAATTTCTTGTAGGTAATAATTTATAAGAATTTTCTCAGTCCACCTTAGTTAATTCCCTTTCAATATCTTCTTAGAAATGATAAATGTGTGAAAATTTGACTGTAATTAGGATAATATTTGTGATACTGATATTACCATATCGTCTAACATTATTGAGAGAGCAATAGAGTTCCGTATGATTGTTGTACGGTACCCTAAAAAGAAAATAATGATCAGCGAATAAATCAAGAGGAATAATTATCTCTCTGATTAAGTAAATTTTTATCGAATTCCTTATCTCTCTCTCTCTCATTGCCCTCTCAATTTATTTAATTTTACAAGGAATAAAAAAAATTTCTGAATAATTTGTTTAATGAGCCGCAATGGAATCAAATAAAAAAACTTTTTTTTTTTATTTGAATATTCTTCTTTTCTTTATTAATTTTAATTTGGATGCAATCAAAGAGCAATTCGAGGATTCCAATTGAGAATAATAAATTACAAAAATAAATAAATTGACAAATTTTCCAAGGCGAGGGATAAATTATGCAATGCAAGAAATAAACAGATCAATTTCAGAAGTGATAAATATGTCTATTTTGATTAAATATAAGTCATGACAATTCAATAGCAACTTAGATTCAAGTGCAATACACTTTAAGATTGAGGCAATACCTACACAACGGGGGTCTCTTACTGGTACGGTAGCCCGAAGTGTATCGAATAGTATCATCTCTTTCCCTACAAGTTCACCTGCGTCCACTCGCCTTGTGTCGTGTACCAATTTTATGTGTGGATTTTTATTTAACCCTAATCGCCTACCTCTTGCTTGACGTCTGTTTCATTTTATTTAACTCTAACTCATTTTATTTAACCCTAACTCCTTCCCGCTATAGATTTATATATATATCTAATATAAACCTTAATTATATATATAGGAATTTTTCAGTCCGCCTTAATTAATTTCCTTTCAACATCTTAATAGAAATGATGTCTAAATTTCGACTCTAGTTAGGCTAATATTTGTGATACTGATATTGATGAGTAGAAAAACATTCTAAGGAAAGTAATCTTCAGTATTTTAAGACTAGCATCCACAGATATCAGAAAAAAGCTATCCCTGACAAGAGTCGAATTTCCATTATACAAGACATTTTGGTTAAAAAAATTATATTAGTTACTCTGGATAAGATATGTACATATTATAGGTTTCTAACGTTTTTGATTAAAATCCCGTAATATGGTGGTTTTAGGGTTTAAATGTCGATAACTGTGAGGTAAATAGTCATTGAATGCTATTTATTAAGTTCAATTCAATAAATATAGGATTATGTTTTATTAATTAATTGTTAAAAATTTTGTTTATATCCAACAATGAGGAAATATTAAATTAAAATTAATATATTAGGGATATACTAGTATATAGATTTAAGACGGATTTTTCTACTATTTATTAAAATAAGTTGCATATGTTTTTAGCTGGTTGCTTAAAATGAAATACCTATTCCAATATTAGAACTTCAGTCTAAACTGGGTCAAGTAATTATCAAAAACAAAATATTTTATTAATTGATTATTGACATTTTTGATTATATTCAACAATGCGAAAATATTAAACTAAAATTAATATATTAGGGATATATTTAGAATTAGGTAGGATTTTTCTGTTATTTGAATTGTTGTCTATTTCATTTATTTAAATTTGGTATACCTAATTGAGGAAAATTTTTTAAATACATAGAAACTTGAAATTAAACAATATCTAACAATTTTCGATTTTTTGGTAGATGTTGAAATCTTCAATTTGTCAATTTTCTGTATAATATGTTTATTAAGAATCGGTTTCTCAAAAAACGGCTTAACGATGTTGATGAAAATCCCGGATTAGAGGGTCGAAAAATCGATTTTGGAGAGTTTCATCGTTGAGTAAATTTAATTAGTTTTCTCTTAATTAAATTAATTATTCACAGGTCAAAGGAATAAGGCTAAGTTTAGGTTCTCAAAGGGTTTCCTTTCTATATTGTATAAGTAGATACAAACAATGGCTTTTGGGTCAGGTCTTTTTTCCCCCAAAGACCTTAGACATGTATTGTGGGCTGCTTTTTAAAAAAAAACAGGTGGTGATCATATCATTACAAAACAAGTTTCTGGTGATAAAAAAACATTAATATTAATATTATCTATCTATAGACCAGTCAAAATACACATTTAAGCTTGCTATAATTCGCATAGCGCTGAAAATTGGTACAGGTTTTAAATACACTATTACAAATAAAATATCAAAAATACCCATCGTCCCGACCTCTGCAAAAAAATTTGTCAAATGTCAAAAATATTGGTTTTTTGCATTTTTCTCGTAAATGATAAGTGTTATCGTAAAAATAAGCCAGACGAACCTAAACCTAATCAACTTCAATCCATGTTTTCACAGATCCTTATTCCTCAGGTAGTTTTTCGTCCTTCTAATACTAACATTGAGATTATGACTAAGGTTTTCTTATTTTATGGAAAACCAAATTCATTATCAATGGGTAACGAGTAGGTGTGATAACTTCTTTGTTCTTTTGGAAAACAAAAGTACAAACCTACTTCAGGGCATGGCATCCCTGCCCACGTGAGCTCATGATTTTTTTTATGAAGAGAATCATGTCCTATCCCTAAACCTAATCAACTTCAATCCATGTTTTCACAGATCCTTATTCCTCAGGTAGTTGCTCGTCCTTCTAATACTAACATTGAGATTACGACTAAGGTTTTCTTATTTTATGGAAAACCAAATTCATTTATCAATGGGTAACGAGTAGGTGTGTACTTCTTTGTTCTTTTAGATAACAAAAGTACAAACCTACTTCAGGGCATGGCATCCCTGCCCACGTGAGCTCATGATTTTTTTTATCAAGAGAATCATGTCCTATCCCTAAACCTAATCAACTTCAATCCATGTTTTCACAGATCCTTATTCCTCAGGTAGTTGCTCGTCCTTCTAATACTAACATTGAGATTATGACTAAGGTTTTCTTATTTTATGGAAAACCAAATTCATTATCAATGGGTAACGAGTAGGTGTGTACTTCTTTGTTCTTTTAGATAACAAAAGTACAAACCTACTTCAGGGCATGGCATCCCTGCCCACGTGAGCTCATGATTTTTTTATGAAGAGAATCATGTCCTATCCCTAAACCTAATCAACTTCAATCCATGTTTTCACAGATCCTTATTCCTCAGGTAGTTGCTCGTCCTTCTAATACTAACATTGAGATTATGACTAAGGTTTTCTTATTTTATGGAAAAACAAATTCTTTGTCAATGGGTAACGAGTAAGTGTTTACTTCTTTGTTCTTTTAGATAACAAAAGTACAAACCTACTTCAGGGCCTAGCATCCCTGTTCACATTAGCTCATGATTCTTTTCCCAAAATAATCATGTCCTATCCCTATCCCTAATCCTAATCAACTTCAATCCCTGTTTTCACAGATCCTTATTCCTTCGAAATCGAAATGATTCGCGAGTATATTTATATTTATTCTCTAGTGTAATAGTGTCTTCCTGTGGGTAAGATAATTCCAAGTCAAAGCCACGAGAGTTTGGCTGATAAGGTAAGATATCTTTATAATAACCTTTTCTATAAATACTGTAAATTTTTCAAGTACTTTATTCTAGTTTCAAAAAAAGATCAATTTAATAAATAATTGATTACATATAATTTTATACCGAATATTTCTATAAAAACACTTTAAATTCATTATATTATTTTTTCTATCGTAGCCAGAACCAATATTTTCGATAAAATATTTTAAATTATTTGCTAATCTAAAAATAACACTTGAATGTCATTTCAATTTTTTGATATTGGTGTCCCAAGCAAAAATTTCAACATTTTATCCTATAAAATTTTCTTTAAATTAATTAGAAGATACCTATCAAGTTAGCTCTTTAAAAAGATGAATTCACTTTTATACAACAATTTGTAGATAGTTTAGATCTAATAAATTAAATTAAATAGCTGAATAATAATAGTAAAGGAATGCTTTTAGTTACACTTCTCACTCTTGAGTAATGTTTATTTCAAATCACCCTATAACTATTAAAATAAAAAGTTACTAGAGTGTACAATTGCTAGTTCGATGACTTAATTTCTATTTCGATTGTTTAACCTATTTTCGAATGATGTCCGTCCGTCCATCCGCTATGGTTCGAAGCCGTTTTGCTTTTCCTTCTTCGTGATCGGCCTTGAAGGCTTCAACGACCTCAACCTTTCGCTAAGGGTCGTTTCCCGTGACTTACATCCCATACAATTATCAAAACAAACATTACATTTTGTTGTTTTGCTAATAGAAAGAGGAATGATCTCAGGGATTCCAAAGTCCAAGCAATATTTTATAAACACCCTTTCATTTCTAATACCAAAATATCATTTCTATTAAAAAACAAAATCATTTTAATTAATGTTATAAGAAGATATCAATAAGGTTGTCCTCTGCTTAATGTAAATAAACATAAACCATTATAAGGCATTCCACGCCAAATCGGACAGTTTGAAAAATTCTAATTTTTGATTTACTTCATTTTTTGACATTTTTTTATAGTACCCATCAAAAAAGTCTTCCTGGTAAATTTTGAAATTTTTTTGATCATCGGTTTTTCGTTCATAACTTCACTTATATTTAGGTAATATTTAATAAAATTATTTATAATCATGTAGGGGAGGGGGGTTAGTTTTTGCATTTTTAGATTACTCTCGGCTCACTGATTATGTATACAAAATTTGGTTGAGTTTAGTACAAGAGCCTAGATTTTCATTTTTTTGACCATACACCCTCCCCCCATTTTGAGCGGGTAGTTTTTGAATTTTTAGACTTCTGGGGTTCCCCCTGATTATGTATACAAAATTTGGTTGAGTTTGCTCAAATGGCCTAGATTTTTAATTTTTAACCCCTTCTCCACCCTCCTTAATTTTTGGTCGATATGCACCAAAATCTAATCAGCTCTTAATCTCAATGGACCAAAACTACGTGTGAAATTTGGTTTCGATATTCACACTAGTTTTTGAGCTAGCTCATCCACAAAAATTTGGTAACGCACAATCTAACAAACAAACTAACGGACATTTTGACAAAACAATTATTATCTCAAAAAATCTAATTTTTTTGATGTTCACTTATTAGGGCTTTTTTGTAGAGCGAAATAGCATGGTTTCGCTCAATTTTTTTTAATCAAAATAGTTTCAACCGTTTTTGAAATATTTCGAAAAAAAAAGTAGGAAAAAAACACATTTTTCATGCACGATTACAATACTTGACCATAGCCTGTATGGTAAAGTAAAAATCTATTGATACTTTTGCCAAGAAACGGCAATAATCGAGCACTGCTGAAGGAAAGAGAAGAAATAAGTTTCCTCTTTCCATCTTTGACACATTTAATCCTTGAAGAAGGAACGAAGATCACCTCGAAACGCCCGTTTTTTAATAGGATGGAAGTGACGTTCGAATAAATGTCTTTTATTAAGAATTTTATTTTTCATTATCTTTGGGCTGCCTTCTATCAATTTCCCATTAACAAATATAATATTTCTAATTAAAAAAACTGATAATAATGGTCAAATCTTCGAAATTATTCTCTCTAACAAATAAATTATATATTACATATTCACCTAAATACAGGTATATGTTTATTTGCATCAAGCAGAGCACGACCTCATTGATTTCTCTTTAGAAGCAAAAACTCTATTATTTGATCTTAAAACCTCCCTTTCGTATCTGAAAAATTGTCCGAACAAAATTTAATTTATAAAATAAAATAAATTTTGAAAAATATCTTTACTTGTATCAAATTTTATCAAATTCTGTTGACTTTTCTAAGTTGTATGATCGAACAAACAATTTAAGATAGACAAACGAAAATTCTGAAAATGAATTGTTTAAACTTTTGTCTTATTAATCCAAATAATAAAGCAAATTTTAAGAAAAACCAATTTAGAAAAATCCTATCTTTATTTTACTACTGTTGTACCTACTCAATATGTAAAATGATACAATTTTTTTCTATTATAAATTATATACAAATTTTTTCTAAATTCTCTCTAAATATCTTCATATATGCGTATTTAAGTGAACATATTTTAATATATGATATAAAACTTTTTTACTAGCTTAATAAAAAAAAAAATACTCGTATTTAAATTAAATTTTTTCCACCATCTCGAGATTTTCATTATATTTTTACAAAGGTTGACTTTTTGAAGAACTTGAAGCAAATAAAAATCAAATATAAAACGAAACAAACAATTTTTTTTTCAAGAATATCTGACATCATTTTAAATTAAAACATTTAAAAATCTAAAAATGAGACAGAACTATAAAAAGAGAATATGTTGGGATAAAAAGGTAAAGGGGTACCGCTAATGCAAACCATTTCACTTAACACGAAACCTTTTCGTTCTTTATTATTATTATTGTTATGATTATTATTATTACTCAACGGGGAATTAAGAGTATTTTTAGGATCTTCTATTATAGTACCGTTCACCTCAAATGGCCTTTCAAGGTCAGCATTGAATTCACTCTCTACCTTTTAAGTACTCCTCTGTAGTATACTTGTCCCAAATGTAGAACTAAACTTATACTTAATTCTTGCTCCAAGCTAGGAGCCATTGTGAGGAGTTACAGGACAGAGAATTATGCTAATGGGGTGGCTTTAGATATTCAAATATGAACGGGCCAATTGAGTTGAACGATACTATAATTTAATGTTCTACATCTAGGAATAAAAAGAAAAAGCCTGAACAAACCTATCCATTTTACACGAACCTATTTCGATCAAGGATGAATTAGTTTTTTAGGAAGTGTGTGTTAAATAATGTCTAGATTTCAACAGAAATACAAGTTCTTATGAAGAAATCAATGAGGTTATCTTCTGCAATTCTGTATTATATTTGTTTATATTTTTTCCTGGCTAGATAATTAATATAAAATTCGAATATAGACACTATTCAATTTTTCTTTCCGATCGGTATCTAATTGTTGTTCTTGAACATTCAATCAGAAAGTTTGCAAGTATAAAATTTATTTCTAATGAAAAATGGAGTCGAAAATAGACCAAAATGATGATTAATTTTTAGGAAATATAGTTAAATATTCAAAATTTAAAATTAGTACTTTTATTTTTCGAAAACTTCACATTAGATTTTTAGATTTCTTATTTTAGAGAAAAAAAATTATCAGGCCAAATTGGTGTGTGTTTTCTAGTATCTACATATAAATCTCAATATTTTAAGAAATTTTATGTCTTTATATTGGGCCACGGGTTGGACAGCCTTCGTTTAACTCGAATGGGAATGCTTAAAGAACGATATGAGGAATGATAATTTATTTTTTATAAGGGTTACGGATATAATTATCCTTGACTATCCATTATCTATTGACATGTAAGAACTTGCAAAGATCTAAAAGACAAGTCCTGACAGTCCAGAAAGAAATTATTAATTAATTGTGATTGTTCTAAAAAAACCAATTCCTTGTTTATTTTTTAAAAGCGCCACGGATATAATAATCCCTAACTACCCATTTTCTATTGACATGTAAGAACGTGCAAAGATCTAAAAGACAAGTCATGACAAGTTTTATTCTTGGAGAGAATTATCAATTAATTGTGATTGTTCTAGAAAACCCCAATTCCTTGTCTCCTTGTACTGGAATGATATAACTATAGACTTGGTTAGTGTCTTAGCATATAAATTACCGAAATAATAAATATTTTAGAAAATTAAAATATGAGAAGAAGAAAATTTTTTAAATATTCGAAACTTCATTATTTTTTTTTATCTTATATAATTGAGCTTATCATTTTGCTTTTAATGAATTTTATTTTTGAAAAAATCTTCACGTATTGTACAAATGTACATTCATATTTCTAAAAAGGGAATAAATATATCTCTATATATAAATCTCAATGTTTTAAAGAAATTTATGATATTATGTTGGGCCACATTCATTGCAGTGCTGGACCGCATGCCGCCCGCGAGCCACGGGTTGGCCCAGGATTAAAAAGACTAGAATAGAACTTAATAGAATAAATTCTATTCTACTATTTAACATATTTTCAATTAAAATACCTATAACTTGGACTAATTATTTTTTTCTTTAATAAATTGTTCAAATCGCGAATACTTACATATGTGATTTTTTTTTCAAAAGCTATTTATATAAAACGAACGACATGCTGTGATTAAAAAGCAATTATCTTGGATCGTATTTAACTGTGTATCAGTATCCGAAAGCTCCGGTTGCCATTAATGGAGTTGGTTAATGAACGCCGTCGCTAAAAAATGTCTTCCGCCTTGGAGCATAAATCATGGTACAGGAACCACATGGTAAAGTTGCGGGCGCCACATTTTAGTGCTCCTACGCCAATATTTTCTAAACCTTTTAATAGATTCAAATAAATTGGAACAAATTACACATTACTATTAATCAATTCTCTAACAATTCTATTATTTTAAACATTTAACCAATCAATTATTAATTTTTTCTGTCCTACTATAAAAACAAAAATTTCTATATGAATAAAAATTTACAAATTGCTTTAAAAGCTAGCAATTTTTGGAATGAGTGTTTATCAAGCTTATAATATAAATTCATGATTTTACAAAAATATTCCAAGGAATTTAAAAATTATTCCTAATAATATAAGAAATAAAATAAAAACGTCTTGTTTATAGAATTATTATTACCTATTAATGTTTGCTTTGTCCATAGTTTTTATTAACAAGACAATTTATGAGCAAATTTGAAAGCAGAAGATTACCGATTTTTAAATTAAGTTTAAAATCTGTATCATAGTTAAAAGTTTCGGTTTAATTATTAAAAACCATATTCATCCATCGCTGATTTTATATACTTATTATACAATATCTATATATATAAAAAGTATGTATATATATGTATATATATGTTTGTATGTTCCAAACGATCTGATTGGCTGGTGCATAGCCAATGGCCAAGCGTTAAATTATTAGAACGATTCTGATTGGTCAGATAGTGATTCTGCTTAGCCAATGCGTTAACTAAATATTAAAAAAACTTATGTCCATCTCGAGATGCTGCCCGCCAGGGCAACCCCCGGAGGGCCTAGGCTAGAAGGCGTGCCGAAGGCCCGCCTGGTGCAGCTAGTTATATATAAAGTAAAAAATTCACTAATTTACTGAAAATATATTTTTTATATTAAATAAACCGATACAATCCAAATAAGAATTACAATTTTTCTTCTATATACCCTAAGGAAACTTTTAGAAAAATCCTAGCTTTAATTTTATTCATGTTTCACATTAGGCCTTTATATTAGTTTAAAATTACTTATCAAATTCCGATAGGTGAGAAAAATTAATTGCATATCATTTTTGAATTTTGTAAAATTCTCTAGAAAAATGAGATTTTTTTTCTTACGTAAGACTTATTATTTATGGGATGATTAGATGTCAGGACCAGATGATGTCTCTTTGCTGATGTTCTTGGGAATAAGATTTCTATCGAAATATTCCATATTTATTTTAAGATGAAGAAATTTTATATTCTCGTAAAGAGTTAATTAATTTAAAATAGGCATGTTGGGTAATTTTTTATCAGGAAAAGACTTAAGGAAGTTCGGGACAGCTTATCTATCTGGTGGATCTTCGAAAAAATCTTTTGTATTTCGTCGGAGTGACAACGTCTGCCTACTAATTTTTTTAATAATTTTTTTTTAATAATGAGAATAATTTCGAATGAAAATCTTTGTTTTAATAATATTAATAAAAAGAATATTGAGATAAATTTTTTCTCATTATAAAAACATTTATTTAACACAAAAACGATTTCAATAAATAGAGTTGGAATTCTACACTAGTGCTTTTGTTGTTTACAAATAACTTTTTATTTTTACATTTATGAATAACTAATTAACTAGACTATCAAATCTATTGAAAAATATATCATTCGATTCATAAAAGTTGAATTATTGATCTGTATAAATTTCTTGAAAATAGTATAATTTGTATAGAAGTTATAGTCCTTTTAAAAGCTCGGTCCATTTACTTTCATGTTAAAAGGACAATTTTCAATAATTTATTTCTCGGTAATGGGACAGACGATAAACTTAAAATTTCGCGAATAAATATTTAATACATCAATGATTCGATGGTAAAAATTTGAGAATTTTCTCATAAGAATGATCAACGGTCCTAAACCCCCTTAAAAGCAAGTCTAACGATCAACTTCGATTCAAATTCATCTATTATTTGTCTTTGCATAGGTAATATCTCTAGAAGTTTATTATATAATTATTTCTTTATGCGAAAGCTCACAATGATGATAATTTAAAATTTTTTTACAATGACACCTGACTTCCGATCGAGGGGTGAACCGCGACCTAATATGCTGTACACCTACTTCCACTTGTACTTCCAAATATTTCCAAGTACTTCCAAATATTTCCAAGTATTTCCAAATATTTCCAAGCACTTCCAAATATTTCCAAGTACCTCCAAATATTTCAAGTACTTCCAAATATTTCCAAGGTCTTCCAAAATACTTCCAAAGAGATGTACACCTACTTCCAATCGCGGATCACCCCTCGCTTACGATTATTACATTTTGTCTAATTTTTGCAGTTTGATTTGATTAAATTTTTTTTATTTATTATATTTCTGGTAAACTATGTTATTTTTTACTGTTATTGTGAAATAACATAGATGCAAAATAGTAATTTCTAATTCTGACTTTTTCTTGTATTTTAACAAATTTTCTCTCTGTTGTGTTTTCTTGAAACCGTTAAATTATTGAATCTCGTTCGTCTCTTCTTTCCATTTGAAAAGCTCTCAATATCAATTTAACAACATTAAATGGAATCTCCCTTTTGTCTCTGAATTCTAAATTTATTCCCCGGGCGGCGCCCATCCCACCGCTGTCTAGTACGTCATAACCGTCGATCACGTGTGATGTCCACCCTGCAGACAGATATAGAAGTTGGCATCATACATGACGTCACCGCCACGTGACCCGCGTTCAATTAATTAGCAAACCCCTCTGACGTACGAGTCCATTCATTCACGTTTCGTCCAGTGAAGGGGATGTGAGCCTCCCGTCCATTCTTTCAACCTTCTCCTAACAACGATACATCTAATTAAAAATCCCTGAATGGTGCTATTTTAGAATAATTTAAACGGGTCTTACATAACCATGGAATTTGTATCAGAGTTAACAGAGAAAAGAATATAAAAAAAGTTTAAACTTAATTTCTAGATCTCTAATCAAGTGATGGTTATATGCGAGGGGTGATCCGCGATTGGAAGTAGGTGTACAACACCTTTTTGAAATTATTTTGGAAGTACTTGGAAATATTTAGAAGTACTTGGAAATATTTGAAAGTGCTTGAAAAAATTTGGACGTACTTGGGAATATTTGGAAGTACTTGGAAATATTTGGAAGTACTTGGAAATATTTGAAAGTACAAGTGGAAGTAGGTGTACAACATATTAGGTCACGGTTCACCCCTCGGTTATATGTTAGGCATCTTCTGCCTATACTGGCCATTGAGTATTCTTAAAGAGTGAAGCTGTTATGTTTCTAGCTAACTCATAACTTGAATCCCAATATCTCCCTTTAGGCTTTCGTAATAATTTCATTGAGAGCGATTGCACGCAACATTTTTGGGATTGGTAAGGCTTCGTGCAACACACCATTTATAGACGGTCACCCTCCTTAGAACAAACCGCAACAAATCTTGCTTTTCCTGGCTGATCATTTGGGAACTGGTGCTTCGAATATACCAAGGCCGCTGACACTCAAGTGATTATACTTTATGTCGATAAAGCAAACACCTTTCTTATAATTATACTATAGAACAGGCTTGTCCAACCCGCGGCCAGCGGGCCGCATGCGGCCCAAGATGGCTATCAGTGTGGCCCCACAAAAAATCACGAACTTGCAAACTTTAAGAGATTCAGACTAAAAATTCCAGTGATTTTAGTAAAAATACAATAATTTTAACTTGCTGTTAATTTATAAGTAATTAATTTTTGAATTTAACACGTTATTTTGCAATGAGATATTCATAAAGTGATTCTTAAATAACTTTATTTATTCAAGCATCTATTTTAAAGTATGAAGCACACAAAGAATGAATCTAGATCTAAAAAATTTGATGAGCTTTTTGAGAATTCACTGAGAATTCCTTTGAGGGAAATATCGACGGATTAATGTCCCAAAAACAATGACAAACTTCTCACTATAATTTTATGTTGCTGATTTGTCTCTTACTTTTATAATAAAAATTTTACAAAAAAGTTACAAAGCTTAATTTTCTAAGTACTGGTATATTAAGTACACGTTTTTTTTGCTCATCAGCTATTATTAGCGTTAGTGAATTTTATGTGTTGCCCGAAACAGTTGATATTCTTCTAATGTGGCCCAGGGAAGCTAAAAGGTTGGACAACCCTGCTATAGAAGATCGAATTTTGGTTCATAGAAAAATAAGACACACATTTTTCGAACTACTAGTTCTTATTCAGAAGTAAAGGCTGTTACTCCGTATATTTGGTATTTTTTAGATATCGTATGTGAAATGTCTATTTCATGAGTTCAGGACCGGATTTAGACTTGATAAGGCCCTAAGCTATTTGAGATATGGGGCCCTTTATAAGTCCAGATATTATATGTCAATGCCAAATATAATTTTCGGATACCTAGAGGGTTAAACTGAATTACAATTAAGAAGTATATAGATAGTGAAATAATAAATCTTTAACTTAAAATCATTTTTATTCATAACAAACTTAAAAATGCAAACTCTGGTAAAAAGAAACAAAAGTTCTTTTAAAAGTCACAATTTATAAAGGCTTATTATTATTATTATTATTATTCCGGACATGCGGCAAATAATGTTGCACTATATTTAAGTATGTATGACGATTGCTCACTCGGACAATTTTTTTTTGGGGCCCCCATGAAAGGCAGAAAATATTTTTTGAATTATTCTAGTGAAATTTTAAGAGGATGTTTTAGTATAGCCATAAATGAACAATTCATATTTAAGTTTATTAATCATTACCAGGTAAGCTCTAGTGTACACCGAGTCTTGACTTTTTTATTATTTGATCTGCGGGTGAGCGATTCTTTCATTAAAATCTGATTATGAAAATAACCACAAAGAGCGCTGATAGAATAAGATCTCTCTCTTTCTTTAAAGGTTCATTGCAAGAATGCAAAATACAAGTTCAAGCCTGTTTCAGACTATTAGAGATTAATTTCTTAACTTTTATTATTCTAGGAATGGCCTTTTGAACCCGGACCAAAACGATACTCGTTATATAGAGAGAGAATATTCAATTGGACTTGATTAAAGCAAATATTTTGCCCAAACATCTTTTAGTTCATCTTTCACGATTATTTTTTTTAATGCAATTTATAGATTTTAAATGAAAGTCATGGGATGACTACATGTAAATTCATTCACTTTTTAACCTCATAAAATCAAAGAATTTTCCTCAAGATAGCTGAAGTGACTAAAATAGGAATTCTGGAATATTTTTTTCATTTTCTTTAAATTTGCTAACGTTAAAAAACTCAGAAAATTTTAAATTTTATATAACTTTACACCAATTAGTTGTATACTATTTATTGGAAGTGTTTTTAACATTTTACAAATTTTCGAATTTAACAAGGATGAAAATACTCTTGTTATTTTGGAATTTGCTGGATGCGCCGCATCCACAACATCCATGGACCGCACGCCACTGATGTATTTATATATATATTATTTCTTAGAGGCTTTAGTTTCGAAACTTTGACCTTCATCATCAGTTTAAGTAGAAATATTTCATCTGTTATTTCTCATGGGTTCAAATACCCGTCGGTAGGCTTTGTCGTAATAGTAAGCAGGTCACTTAACAAACGATTATATAAATATTATAATTTATACATTTTATTATATTACTCTTATAATATTGATGTTCATGCATATTAATTTCTCAGATTTATAGTATTTCCTAAGATACATAATATTTCTTTTGGATTTTTTCCCTTTACTCTATCTGGGTCACAATTTCTCTTTATTAATGTTGTGAATGAAATAAATGAATAGCCACACAAAGCTTACGATGCCTTGTTCAAAATAAAGTGTTAAATTCCAAGAGGAGGCTATTTTTTGAGAGATTTTATGCTCCGGCTGAAATCAGATGTAGATCGTTTCACTTGAAAGAATCTCTTTTGACGCATGTGACGAATTTCCGCTCAAGCTGGACTCTAGCCTTCAACCCCCTCAACTCCTTTCCACATTTCCACAAACGCTCAATGATAATAATCACCCTCGTTTGGTGGACAAAGACCCCAAGGCCCGGTGCGATTTCAGTCTGATATGCCAAAATTTTTTTCGGTTTACCCCGTTGAAAAGACGGCCCAAGTAACAATATCGTCCGCTGGACGACAGATCTTTTGTGTCCTTTTGCAACCTAAGCTGAGCCCTACTTTGTGCGGGGGTGGAATTGGACCAGATGGTCCTCCATGGATCCTCAAAGCAAACCCCTTCCCCCCAAAATATGCGCTACGTAAAATCTCCCAAAATCGTTATATAATATTCAAACAGCCCCACTCGTTCCCCCACTTACAAAGGTGTCATATTGTTTTGAAGGCAGGAATTATATACGCCTTTGTATGAAACTTGAATTTTGGCGTCAATTCGACTAAAGAGAATTAAATCGTTTGTGTAGTTCATAAAGTTGCCTTGTTTTTTATTCGATTATAGAAATGCCATGGATTCAGAAATGTGCAGGATCAGAAATTGTTTTGCAGTCAATCTATTAGTGGACCGTGGATTTAAGTATATATATGTAAAAATATAGGCAAAATTCCAACCCTAATGTTTGAGGAAGCCATTGTTGAAAAAAAAATGAAAATATTTAGACATTGACTTGAAGTTAAGGATTTGTTCTTGATAGTTTTAGAATACCGGAAATGTGTAGAAAAAAGGAAATTAAAGTCTCTAGTAATCACTGTCCAAATTCTGTGTGTACTTGTATTATAAGTACCCTATCTCTTAAGAGGTATACCCGTATTCTCTTCTAGTGTAGATAAAGAGTTACAACTTTCACTATATCATTATTAATATTCAGTAAAATATCAACGACATGACTGGAATTGTGACGGCTATAATATCCCAACAATACACCTTAGAATTCACCCATCCAGGCACTAATCACATTTCACATTGCTTAACTTCGTGCTTTTAACAATTCAGATGGTAAACTTATTGAGGAATAGCATAATTTGATTTGTTTCTAATTTGGTTTAGGCTAAGAGTGGGTGTTGACATTTTGGTAGTACCACACTGCTCAAATCAAGTTTATTTATTTTATTTCAATGAACTATTTACCATAGTACTGTTTATAAATTAGAAAAATTATTGAATTCAGAATATCTTTTAAGACAATGGGTTCCAAACTGGTGGAGTTAAAGATGGAAGTTTAAATCTAATTAACTGTTATTAATTTTTTTATTTTTACTTATGAGGAAACAAGTGTTTTTTGTTTGGCTTTGTGGAAAATTTACTTGCTTACAAAAACACCAATTTCTTCAAAACAAAATAAGAATTTAAAAAATAAAAAAGTCTAAATATTCAAATATTATCACCATTTTTCATTTATTGAAATGCAATTTGTAGTTTTACAATATTTGATTATTAATATTTATATATATATTTTAATGAAATAAAATATATTAATTCAAATAGTCGGATGTATAGGTATACAAACAAACTAAAATTTTTAACAAAAGCATAATTAATTTAAACATTGACTAATTATTTGATGAGAGAAATCAATTATTTACTTTTGTTTGAATATAGTTGCATCGAGTCGTAATCATATTTTTAGATAGTAAAGTTGTATTTCACCCCTGCAATATATGCAAATTCTTAGTTCATCAATTTCAAAACTATTTTAAAATCTTCCTTAAATAGATAGGAAGCTTATCATTCAAGAATATATTATAATCTTTTTAGCTACATCATGAAGTTAATTAAATTTATGTTAAAAATGTGCTACTGAATATTTGTAACAAACTAGAGTATAAGAAAAATTATTAGCAACTATAGTCTCAAATAAATTATTTACAAATTATTGGATAAAAAATACTTGGTCAATTTCACATTAAGATATAAAAAATAAAACGAATTTATTTTTGGAGAATTCTCCAAAAATAAATACGTTTTATTTTTTATATCTTAATGTGAAACCTACCAAGTATTTTTTATCCAATAATTTGTAAATATGCTTCACCAAGTACCAACACCAAACTCCTTAATAACTAATTATTTACATATATAAATTATATATATTTTTATTTACATTAAGCCCATTCTACGATTTAATACATAAAAATACACTATATAATTCGCAATACAGTTACTGGATGTTGTTCCCTTAATTTATTAATAAAAAATACACGTTTAGTAATTTTGTTACAATTAAATAAACTCACTAAATGCAACTCCGACCACTTATTGAGAGTTACGTATCTTTAACTCCCAAAATAGTTGAGATATCAAATTTATACTTGTTTGTCGTTGACAAAGAAATAATGAGTAAATTCGTAAAAAAATTTCATCATTTTATGTTATGCCGTTTCTAAACGTCGACAGTTCGGAAAATTATCTAAAAATGGCTAGTGTGAAATATAAGCCTAATTCTACTTAAAGATATCTTTACTGAGATTTCTCTCAATCATTGATAAAAAAAATAGATATTTTCATTTTTGACTCCACATTAAATTCGTCCCTCCTCAAAATAAACATTTAATTGCAATTTTAATGTTTTTTGAATGAGAGTAAATAAATACATATAACTTCTAAATTACAAGTTTTTATCCTGTTTAGTTTATGATCTATAATACTTTGAAAGACTAAAAGAGAGACACTAGCCAAATTAAATGGTCTCGCTTTACTTTTTAAACGGAACCCTAAAAAATGTCATTATCTTTTTACTTGTTTTATACAAATATTTCTTAATTTTCTTTAATAAATTCTAAATCATTATTCATTAATCAAATTTGTCAGTACTTTAATCTACAAACTAGATAACTAATTCACTATTTTTCCTTTTGTTTCAGGTAAGAATCTGCTATTTCTCTCTGAATACCCCAGCTTCTCCAATTGAGTAAGTAGCCGTGTGAGTTAATTCCAGAATCGTGGAAACTGAAATTTGGTTGTGGCAGCTTGCAGCTGCAGGGGTTTTTAAGGGGTTGTTCTCTGTCACAGAGATAGCCAGTTGAAATTCGCCAAAGGGAATATGACGAGTCACCACCCCCGCACACTCCCTGGGAATCAAGCCCTATTGTGGGTGTATTTTGTCGTGTGACGAAGGGTTGCATGCATTTACATAGGACCAAAAACCCAAAGGCCCAAAGAGACCAACTAAACAGATGGATTGGATTGAGAGATGCAATTACAATGCACATCAGATGGCTCTCCCACAAATCCTAAAAATACTTTCTAAAATAATAACGGTCAAAAGTAACGGAATAAAATAAATAATTTCTATTATATCATTTCAAAGCTTTATCTGAACTGGAGTATTTTTCGACCAAGATTATCCATGAGAAAATTAGAAAATTGGTTAATATTTTCTAGTTTATTCATGAGTTCTATTTTCTAACCAATTATTAAAGTGAACATTGATATAGCCTTGGTTTACACCGCAAAATAGTGCGCAACAAATTCAATACAGAATCCTTCATAGCGTTTCGAAAGTCTAAAACACGAGAAAGATTCACATAATATACATTAGGGAACTATCAGTTGAAAAGACAATTGCAAACTTTATGGTATTAAGTGGGATAAATACCAATGAAAGTATGTATTCTTGTTTCTTCCTTTGACAATGAAATTTGCTAAAAAGATGCAGTCAACGTCCCAACATGATATTAAAGAGCTGTCTTCACACCGATGTTTGAGAGTGTACTATTTTAGTTCGATACACATTTTTCGTATGTACCTACCCTTCAATTCAATACACCTCAATTATATCGGGAATTTGATTCAAATTTGAGTTTTAATCCGCGTTCTAACACTACGCTGATCGGTAATCTAAAATCATATATCAAATCAACACAGCTACCTTGATCTTTTAAAATTGACGAACAATGGAATGAATCAACCTTTTTTGACTAAAAATGTACGTTATATCAAAGCCACAGCATGCAGCTTAAAGTTATATTCTTTCTGTTTTCTATGATAAATATAAGTTCCTTTAATAATTCGCAAATCTCAGCACTAAATCTGAGAATGTCTTACTTTTTAATGATATTAATGCAAAAAGATGGGATCCTTATAAGTTGAAATTGACTCTTGCATCCTAAAAGGAAGAGGAGATTTAATAATACTTTAGTAATTTGAGTGGAATTGGATCTGAGTCAAAGGTATTTGTGGAGGATTGAATGATTCGAAAGAGATGAAAGCAGGGAGACATTTACATTCCTCAAAACATTCTAATCAAAATATATGGTTTGGCTGTATGTTAAGATTTTGAATCAAGTGACCGTGAAATTTTTTAATAAAACATTTTTTCGCGTGGTATATATTATGTCAGATGTGGTTCACCTCGGAGGTCAAGCCAAATGCTCGGATTGCACTCTTTTGGCATTCGGGTTCTATTTGCGAAGGGGTGAATCAACCCTTCTGTGATGCGTACAAAGCTTACTTGATGTATTGTTAATCTTTCTATTGTTTGTGTTTATATTTATATGTTTGTTGATTTTATTGAAAATAAATGTTTTTGAATAAGAAAAAAAAAAAAAAAAAAAAAAAAAAAAAAAAAAAATATTACGATCATATTAATTAATACTCGTAATCTTATTCAAAAACATTTATTTTCAATAAAATTTTGTACGCATCAATTCTCCCCCTCCTTAGAACACGGACGCAGCTTCCCACAGGATCATTCTTCTTTCTTCCTAGGTTTAAAATAACTCGAATGATATTTAACTAACCTTCCCTCTTTCTTGACTATTTTCAATAATTTTTGCTCCATCCATCGATTTTTCTAAATATATTTTTCTTTGATGAAGTAACTCTTCCTTATTTTGATTTAATTTCATCTGACCAGCATCTAGTTTCTCCTCTTCCATTATATTCAACTCATCCTCCTTGACTTCCTTCAACCAGTGCGGAATTAAATCATCTTCATTAGTTAATGCCCTTCTACTTTCCTCTATTTGTAATTCCATTGATGGACTAATGATTTCCGAAAATTTATTCACACAACAAATAATATGACTACCGATCTCACTTCTCTATTCCTACTTTCTTAGGGAATCCTACTGCTTTTTGGACAAGGAACTCCTTTTTCCTTGCCCCTCCACTCGTTTCCTTCTTGAAGCAAGTGTCTTCCCCATGTCCTTCCCGCCTACAGAATCCACAAAAACGTCTATCCTGAATGCAACTTCTATCCTGAGTGGGACTTGTCTTCTCTTCTTTATCCATATCCTTTCAAATCCCTTTCTATTTCATTCTACTGTCTGCATAAACCCTTCAATATCAGTGAATTTCATTCCCCTAATGGACGATCTAACACGTGGAGTAGTCATCTCACTAAAACTTGAAGGATTGAACCAGCATCTTCGTCCGGAAAAACTCTCTTATATAAAAGCCATCTTATTCTCAATAAATAACCTTATAGGTTCGTCTTTTTCTTTGTTTCTCCTCATAAAACATAACCTTTAACTTTGAGACTACGATTAAACTATCGTATTCTCGGAGAAATTTCATTTTAAAATCTTTCCAATCCAACGCTGGAAATTGATTGACCACCCGCCACCATGTCTTGGCCTTATCTAACAACTGATCCGAAACCACCACGAACCAAACATCTTCCGGTACTTTATATTTTAATAGAGTATTCTCGACCTTTTTTAAAAATAACTTCGGATCTTCCTCTGGGAGAGCTCTAAACACCGGAAGGAATTTTCCCACGTCTGCCTAATTGAATATTCCTATTAATCTCGAAATCACTTCCCTTTTCCGAATTTTCCTTCCTTTTTATTATTTCTTCCAACTCTATCCTCTTGTTTCTTTCCTCTTCCAAATCATCCTTTAATTTCTTTATTATTTCTTCAAAATTATTTTTTAATTTATTCACCTCCTCTCCCAAATCCATTACTCTATGCTCACCTTTTTTTATATCATCCTTGATCTTCGATATCTCCCCCTCGTTATTTCCATATTCGCAAAATCATTTTTCTTATTCCTCTTCGCTAGTGGTCTACTAGGTTTTCTTATCATTTTCACATTGTTCGGGCGCCAATATTACGATCATATTAATTAATACTCGTAATCTTATTCAAAAACATTTATTTTCAATAAAATCAACAAACATATAAATATAAACACAAACAATAGAAAGATTAACAATACATCAAGTAAGCTTTGTACGCATCATCTGACATAATAAAAAGAATCCATAATGTCCCCGAGACGGATCTTGTACTAATAGTAGACCATCTCTCTTAAATTTCTATAGTAAAATAGTTATTCCCTCACTATTTATTAAATTTTCTACAAACCAATTTATCATGATTTTTTATAAGAAATTTCATGCTTGATTTAATCAAGATATCATTTGAGCATAGGTATAATAACGGATTATTTTAATTAATTCCATCTGAAAGATATTAATAGTATGTCATGCATAATGAAATAATCATATTCCTTACATCTTTCATCTGATAACACTTTTAACATTAATTAAATGCTGTTTAAAAATTGCAGAATTGGATAAACGAGATCCAAATACTCCCCTTTCTCTCTCTTTTCACATTACATCAACATCCATTTTTTGTCCATCCAATCCAAATCCCAATCTCGTGCTGATATCTCTGAATAGATTCTCTATTGAATTAGTGTTCTTTTCATCCTGTTCAGCCGTTTTCTCTCTATAAATAGACTCATCACTCTTTATAAAAATAGCAGAAATGATCTGGCTAATTAATTAATGGGGTAGAATTTCGTCCGGGTGATTGCAGGTAATTATTTGTTGCTGTGCTTGCCAGCACCGTTAGCCTTTCGAGCAGTTTCAACTTGCAAGGTATAATTAATCTCACACTAAGGAGACTTCATCTTCCTAAATATATTATTGTGTCGGTCGCCTGAGGGTCTTTTTTCACTTCTTCTCACCAATCTAATTCTAGTTCTGTGATTTCTCGCTAGGATTTTCCTTCCGCTAGACATTATCCTTGGCGCCTATAGGACCATCAGGATTGCGCAACTCGGCCCGTTACACATTTATCAGATGAACAACCAGGTTTATTAGCATAAGTATCAAATGCCTTCCTTCTTTCGAAAGGCACGCCTTGAAGTTTCCCCCATTTAGAAATCAGCCATTTGTTGATTAATAAAGATGAGTAGTTCAACATCTTCTTATCTACAAAATCTAGTACTTGATTACCATTTGGATGTTTCGAATAAATCTTTCATTCTTAAAAACAAATTCTGGAGAATCTTCTTTAAATCTTTCAAGAGATATTTACTTATATATTATATTTCCATACTCTCAATACTGAAAATAATATGAATATAATTAGAATGTTGTATTTAAAAAGCCTTTCAGTAAATACTAAGCTCTTTAACGAAACATATAGTTAAATAAAAATTAATCAAGTATCTTTAAATTTCCAATTTACAATTATTTACACGCAAATTATTTCCTACAATTTTGAGTCTGCTCTCTTCAATGTTTAGAATTATAATTGATCGTACTGGCTTCTTTTATAAAAATAAAACTATTTTTAAATTTGATTCAGATGAATGTTATATTATAATTAAAATGTTATAAGAGTTTAGAAAGACCTCAGTTGTCAAATTAAAAAAAATTACAATTTATATGTGCCTGCAAATAACCTTGTGCAAATCTATAAAAATAAAATGCATTACAAACTTTCCATTAAAATAATAATAAAATTAGTAGAGTGCTTGTATTATTAAAATTACAACAATTTTAATAGTTTAAATTTTATACTCTCTATTTTAAAGCCAGTAATATTATATAGGTCAAGAACAAAACAACACTATTGTTTAACACGGTATTTTGGGAAGACTTTAGACACTAGTTTTTTTTATATATGCACTTTGGAATTTTACAGTATAGTGGTTAAAATACAAAAATATCTATTAATCTAGCTTCTTTTTGGTGAAGATTTAGATGGTCACATTTCCACTTATTCTTTCTGCTTCCCCAACTAATTTCTGTAGATGCGAGGAACACGACTTCTCATGAAAAAGTTTACATGTTATTAAAATGGTCATTTTACTATTAAGTTGTAGTTTTCGCCTGAGCTTTGCAATTTTTTAACTAGACGATTTAACTAGTTAGAATCCTGTAGAATTTTCCGTTTGTGGTATCATTTTCTTAGTACCCTAGGGATTTATGTTCATTTTATTTTGTAAAATTTCATTTTTTTTTCATTATAAGATGGTTAACCTTTCTTAAATTTAGCGAACGATTAAAAATACATCATCTTACTGAAGTAATTATTATTTTCAATAAAAAATAAATAAATTCAAAGTTAAGGAAGATCTTAATAGGTAAGTTTAAATGTACGACCAGAAGGGTTCCAGCCTCTTAAGAAATCGAACCCATGTGCTAAAATCACTATCCAGGTATTTCTCTTAAAATTTTGAATCAATAGCGAAATCTTACAGTGAAGTTAATTGAAATTGAATTCCTGATATTGTATATCAAATGTGGCCCGTTTCATAGGATAGTCAAATCGCCGGATAGCGTTTTTGGCACTTGGATGACTCCCGAGGTGTGGACAGCCTTTCTAACATACACTTAATCCTATCTAATAAGGTCCTTGAACATATTTTTTTCATAAGTGAATTTGGTCGAATAAAATTTTAGGAAATCGCAAAAAAATGTCAACATTCGACAAACTCATTTGTTTATAATATGATTTTATAATATATGTTATCCCAAAAGTTGAAAAAACTTATACTTATCCTCATTATTATCAAGTCCTAAACCTATTTAGACTTCATTATTTGCTGCTTTAATTTTCCTGGCAATTCTTATTAATAATTTACTTACTGCTTCTGTGTGATGAGACAATGCTTGGCACGCTTATTAACTAGATACAACTTTTGCAATTCTAGGAAAAGAAAACTTTTCCTGATATATTTATTATTCTCCATTAGCGATGCAAGCAACACAACTAGTGGCTGCAAGAGACATGTTTTCTTTAGTTATTTTCCTCATGCCTCAGAAGAAAAGATTATTGAGGAGGAACCATTAAATTCTGAGTATTCTTTCTGAAATCATAAAAACAAAAAAAAATTTCTTGGAACAACTTCTGTGCGAAAAGAAAAATTAAACTCATTGAAAATAATTAAAGTATTTCGCATCTTAGTTAAGGAAAATATGTAAGCAATACGATGCTCTGCCCAGTATCTGTTTAGAGTGTTAATACAAGAACAATATCTACTTAGATGCTCTTTAGAATTTCAATTTGGTTTGACCATAAGTGTAGAACTCTCGTTTCAGTATGAGATGAAACCAAAACAGTTCCCAATAATTTGTATTGTCAAATTAGGCTCACATTATATGAACTTGTATAAAAAAATGAATAAATTTAAAAGAGTGATGCTTTCCTAATTTTGATTTGTAAACTAATGTCATATTAGCAGTAATTTTGAATTTATATTAATATAAAAAAATAACATACTACACAACGTTTCGATCTCTATTTCTATAAACATTATCCAGTGTGCGAACAATACATTATGCATATTTGAGGAGTGATTGTGTTTTATATCTAAAAATCTTGAAACTCGTGGGACGTAAATTATGGACGGTCTACTTTGAACGGACTTTGAACTTTTAAAAAATGAATTTGGCTATATATTACAGTTATAGCCGGTTTCTCCAACTAAGGTGAAACTACTAGGTATCTTCCACTACCACTTGAATTAACTAACCATCAGGCATGGAGAGGCGACTGTGGGTCAGTGGTCGGAGTGTCCGTCCGCTGTCCCGAAGTATGCTGATTCGAGACTGAGTCTCAGCAGATATTTCCAGCCGCCTCCTTTTGGAAAGGAATGGCAAACTACCAAGAGTATAATTGCCTAGTCAACCTCTCCAAACTAGTCGTTCGGAACCGGCGTTAAAAAGTAGGTCCCTATATCTGTGTAATACAGCTAAACACACTCAGCACAGGTATATGTGGAGAGGTGCCGATCTTTAATGGCACTTAAAGAAGAAGATCAGACATTGGTGGAATCATCTTAAAGTTACAGCCTAAAATGGCCACATTAAATCAGTCATTTTGCCTCTAAGCCTAAGTTGATCCTAAACCCGATAAACCGGCCTTTAATAATATTACCTGCAATTTAAATAAATAAAAAAATATTTTTTTTTCTTTTTTGATAATAGGCATTCGTCTGAGAGGGAATTTCGAACTTGAATGCATTTGCGAAAAAGTTAATTTATATGAACAGGTTGCAGTGTAATATACTTGGTTTGGTGGTCGGGGAATTTCCCGTTTCAACTCTACTACCGCCAGTGTAAAAGTAGCCTCGGTGGACGCTGGCGTTGGTAGATTTTGAAAATTTTCGGGAAGAGTTGTCTGCAGAGGGTCATCGGCCTGGAGCTGGCAGGCCTTGGGACGGCCTTGCCATCGACAGCGCATCCTCGGCCAATCCTTTCCCTAATGAGACTCCCAATCGCCTTTTTTACTCCTTTAATTATTTCTTCTCCTTCGGTTTATGTTTCAATTAGACACGACTAATTGCTGTTTAGATTCGGATTTTATTTTATACCACTAAAACTTGTCATGGAATGAAATAATGAGGTTTTTCTTTCTATTATTATCAAATCATTCCCTTTCTGTAAATGTTATAAGACATATTTAAGCTCTTTATTTATTTATTTTCTTTTTTGTTGGCAATTCTAATTACTTTAATATATATATGAACACAATAATTTCCAATTATCTCATTTATTTTTTAGTCCATAAAAACGTTCTATATTGAATTGTCAAGAAAAAATTCAAAATATCTACAAATAAATAAACATTTATAGGCTTCTATAGTTGCTTTTTTTAACGTTTTAACCAAAAGAATCTAGATGGTTTCCGCCAAAAATCTGTAAATGATTTACAACTCAACCACCGAAACATTAAATCTATATTTTTTTAAAATATTTAATTATTTTTTGATTATTTGGGTTATTTGAACATTGTTACAGTGTCGTTCTTACAGTGTGTTGTAATAATGTCTAAAGAATTATTTCCTCACTGTAATTTTTTTTAGAAATATCTCATGTTAAACGCCTATTTTTTGTAGATTCAGTTAAAATAATAAAAATTAGTACTTTATATGTTATATTTTTTAGCATTATACATATTTGACATAACATCATTTGTAGGAAAAAATGAAAAATGTCTAACTCCTCGGTACTTTCTCAGCATATTTTAATGTTTTTTCAATTTTTGTCACTATTACCGTTTGAACTAGAAATCTGAAACTAGGCTCATAAGAACAGTTTATTTATACAAACTTCTCTGATACATTTTAACTCATTAGTTACAACTATTCAAAACTCGGTATTAAAGATTCGAATTTTCATAATTTTTTCCCGGAATTTCTGAAGTAAAGAAGTTCTTTCCTAGTTTCATCAAGGGTGGATTATATCAGAATACTTCAGTTAAATTATATCTATCATAAAAATTCTTCAGCCTCTCCTTATCACATTACATTGCCTGCATTTACAAGAACAAAAATTTAATTTCCTTTCAGTCTAATGTATATGGATTATTTTCTTGACTATAATACATTTAAAAAAACAAAACAAAATGAATTATCGAAATGTTTTAATTATCATAAGAATGCGTATACCTATGGCTAAAAACTTTTATGATTCGGATAAAAACCATTTTCAGCCATCATTCTTAACCAATATACGCCTGGTAAATTAATCTTTTTAAACTTTTGTATCTCCAAGCCCCCCAGCCGGTCCTAGTAGATATTGAATTCATCAGCATCTTGCTCAAGTTTTATTATTATACTACAGGGTGACCACGAGAAACATTTACGTTTTAGAAATGAAAAAAACAATATTAATTTTTCAAGATACTATTTATTTAACTTAAGTTACATAGTTGTGGTTATACGCCATTTACTTTACGTAGAGAAAATGATGTCAGGAAGGTGACGTCCTTCTTCCCTGAGGCAATTTTCTATTCTGTCCAGGAAGCTCCTCCACAGGTCCTGACAGGTCACCTGATTTCAAGATTTGGAGATGTGCACTCCTCGATCTCCGGACCTTAACATGTGTGATTTTTATTTGTGGGGACATTTGAAAGAGCAAGTTTATCGACATAAACCCCATACTTTAGATGACTTGAAAGCGGCGATACGTACTGAGGTGGCGTTGATCACTGAGGATACACTGGAACGAGTGTGGAGGAGCTTCGTGGACAGAATAGAAAATTGCCTCAGGGAAGAAGGACGTCACCTTCCTGATATCATTTTCTCTATGTAAATTAAATGGCGTATAACCACAACTATGTAACTTAAGTTAAATAAATAGTATCTTGAAAAATTAATATTGTTTTTTTATTTCTAAAACGTAAATGTTTCTCGGGGTCACCCTGTATATTTAAGTTTATTACTAGAGGGGCTCTAAGTGGCGAAAGTACAGACTCTTAAAAAAGGTTTAATTTTTTCCCGCATTTATTTTCCCGAATTCTGGTTTTGCAACGTTGATTTTTCATAATTCTTAGTTCATCGGGCTTATTAAAAGTCTTTTTTTGATAAAAACAATATTTAATACGTAAAATATAGTTATCTAGTAATATTTTTGTTATATTACCTATTATATATAATTATCATACAAAATAGATAAATAAAATGTATAAAAAAGAACAAGTAGAACAGCAGGGCAAAGCCCTCGTAACGTAATTCTACTTGTGTTGATATTCTCTTTCCGCATCTTCATTGGAATCGCAATCGCGTTTCTCTATCCAAATATATATACACTATATACCTGCACATATCCTACAGGATATTCGCCGTGTCGCAGGGGAATCCCTGATTTTAGCCGGGGGCGACGCTAATGTATTTTTTCATAGAGCCTACCAACAGTCTGTTTGCTGAATACAAACAAACCACACACATTGACACGAACGCCTCTGCCAATACGGCTAGCGAATTTTTTTATTATTTCACATTTATTATACCTACAATATATCGAACTACATATATAAATTTCTGGCTTATTTAAAAAACATTTATTCGCAGATAGATCATCATTTCAAATTTGTTGAGCTGAAATTGGCGTAAAAAATCATTTTCACTCTAAATTAATTTTCTTCGAATAAATTATGTTTTGATTTTTTGATATTGTTGCAATAGTCAGGATTGAAGAGAAAATGAAGAACTTTAGGGGGTAGGGAAGTACCTTTTGCGCCGTCATGCAAAATACTGATTGGCGTCTTTATCTGCACTGAGCACAAATTACTGCGGTCTCAACAATTTTTCACGTTTTAAGATTTCAGCCGTTTTTGAGATATTTGCTAATACAAATAAAAAAAACTTTTTTATGGTCGATTACAACATTTCATCTATCTCATATATTATGTATAGTAACATAGGTGAATTTAAAAGACGGTGAAAATGTGAATCTTTTAAATTAAGAGACGCTTGTAGGTGAATTCAAATTGTCTTAATTTTAAAAATAAATTTGTTTATCATTTCTTTTAGCTTAAAATTTTTATTATATTTTTCCTAAGAAAAATTATTTTGAAATTTTTTCCCATCTCGCCTTCCTGAGATTAACCCGTTGCTCCATCTGACCACTTGACATTTTTCCGATTCGTCGCCGTAGCAGAGACTACTGCGGACGATTGCTACAGACAAAGCGCAGGCTTGTTTAGCCAGCATAGAGGGTGGGGGAAGCATCACCAGATCCAATCATGATTAAACCTGTCTCGGCACGCTCGCTGTTTGCCAGTATCGGGCAAAATCTGACCGGTCATTTGATAGCATCATCTCGTATAATGGGAGCCCCTGCTATTTAGGCAACGAAATTGGCATATCAGTTAAGGGTATACCCTTCAAAAAAGGCGTAAGCCATTTTTCCTTTTTGCGAAGGAGATTGGCTCGGTCACGAAGAGATTTTGTTTGTATCTAATATTTAATCCTATAACTAAAATCAATATATTTTCCGTAAATTTCTTTTTTACTTTTTTTCCAATTTAAAATCTATAATTATATATTTATTATCCAAAAAGATATATTCTCAATAAATGTAAGATATAATATTATTAAAACACTTAACTTCAAAAGTGTATAGAATAAAAATTAATATTTTCTACTTAACAATTGTTAAAGCTGATTTGTTGCAGGATATAAGTAGGTATATGTTCACAAAACAAAATATTTGTAATAATATAAAATTTTATAATTTCTAAAAACAATAAATTAACTCGTGACGGGACAAACGCCTCTGTGGATCAAAAAGATGAACAGTTATAGAGAGGTCTTAAATTCATCAAAAAATATAATTTATTTTAAATAAGAATCTAACAGATGAGTATTATCTATTTTAATTTGATAACAATTCCAATGGAAAATTTTTATCAGTCTTAGGAATATCAATTCAAATTTCTCTTTTTTTTATATGTATCCCATATATTGCTATATTTTTGGAGAAGGATCGCGATCATGTCAAATCATATAAATATAATTCACTTTTGTCCCTTGAGGAGTAAACAGAAGGGATTTTTTGTTATCAAATTTATTTTATATCATAAATAAAAAATATAATACTATACATGGTAAATGTATCGAAGTGAGGCTTCAACTGTTTTCTATGATAAAAAATAAACTAATATAGATATCTACATGCATTTTTTAATGATAGAATCTTCGGAGGATTAATTATTATTATCTTTTCGGGTAGATTCAGTTCGGCTCGGTTCTTCGGTCATGATATTCGGTCTTCGAACACTTGAGTTATTTTCGTCAGGATATGTGCAGATCAGGCCGATTTTCGGACGATTAGGCTCGCGCTGCTTGTTTTATAACTACTTAAATATTTACTAACTAACCACGTTTAGCCTCCTTAATTCACTTCGATTAGATCAAAATCAATCCGTTCGACTATTAAGGAGCATATTTTTTTCTAATCTCTAAATCTTACCACCCCCACAAATTCACGCATTTCCTCCTTATCAACGACAAAATAAATAAAAATAATTGATAGTTACGTATAAAGTACGTGACCTGAAGTATGCGGTCTAACTTCCACTTGGTCTTCCTAATTAAATTTAGTATACCTTCAAAGAAAGTGAACCAAAAATATACATTCCAAGTTTATAATGAAAATTAAGTTATTTTGTGTGATTATTTATTTTTCAACCAACTTTTCCTCTACTTTGCCGACTTCTTCATGGATTCAAATAGTTAAAACACACATTCGTCTAAAATAAATTATTTTTCTTAATCTCCGTTAGCAATGAAAAACCATCAGAAACTTGAAAATTCAAAAAATTCGACTCATTAACACAATGTTTGAATCACACAAAAACTTGTCCTTAATTTCCATTATAAACCTTCGAATTAATACACAGTACCTGGAGCGATGATCGGTAATGCATGTGTTTATTTTTGATTTAATCAACCATTTGTTTTATTTTGATTCAACCCCCTGTTAATAATTACTTCATTAAAAAACTTATCAAAATATTTTTTTCCCAAAAGTGAGACCTCGAATTAAATCAATTCTTCCATGTCTTCGGCAATAGTTACCAATAATAATCGAAATGTCAAAATTCAATACCAATTCAATTCAATTGAATTGGAATTAGTAATTTTCTTTATCTTTGGGCAGCCTTTCCATCAATTCAACATTAAATTCTACCTCTCCATCTTCAATACCTCTATTTTTTTTATTTAAATGACAATTTTGGAACCAGCTATCTAATTAATAAAATTGGCTAATTTTAATATATAATAATATTTATAACGATATATTAGTGTGATTTAAAATTTAAGACTCCGCGGACTCCAATAGCGTAATCCGCAGTAGTCTCGCCCTCGCTATAAATATATTTTTCAAATAAGCACGGTCAAAAACAATTCTCATTGATTTATCAATTATTCTTTGATATATTAATGAGAAAAATTATAAAATTTATTTAAAATTATTATTTCAAATAGGAGACACTTTTTTATTTATTTTCATTATTTCAAGTTAGAAATATATAAGTTCAGATATTATTTTCACTCAATATTTGACAAAAATTCCCTACATTTGATTCGCGATTGAATCAAATGTAGAAAACATTCGGTTAATTAATTATTAAAAAAATTGAATAAAAATGTAATTATACATTTTTATCGAGACAACCACCTGTGAATAATTATTTCAATTAACAAAAAAACCCATCAAAAACAACTTAGTCGAAGATGAGAATTGTCAACCCAAAAACCCCTAACCCGTGAATTTCATCCAAATCGTTAGAGCCGTTTTCGAGAACCCGATTCTATATACTATACGAGAATTGCTCGTTTAATATAATAAGATTATGGACGAAAATGATAATAACAAAATAATAAATGTGACATACGGACAGACATACCTATATGATTTCAATAAGAACAAGACAAAAATTTAATAAAAAAAATTTTTCAAAAAAAAAAAAAAATATAATTGAATTCCACGTCAACTACATTCAACTTATAAGATAAACTCTTTAATTTTTATATTCCAATTATTTTTTGTTAACAAAAAAAGAGAAAAATCTTTTGATCATTTGATATTTTAAATAAATTTAATCGAAAGCTAATAGAATGTATTTTTTCCCCATTTAGAATATTGATAAGTAAAAACAATACAAAAAAGAAAATTCAATTATGTTAGCCTTTGTTTGAACCAAAATCAGCTAATAGAAAAAACAAAACAATTATCGATAACAGAATAACAGGCGTTGAAATGAGATTTGAATACAGAGGCTGGAGTTCTGAAAGAAATATCCAAATTATTACTATATAAATCATTATCGAATTCTGCTTAATGTTGCTAAACAAACTTGGAAAGATGTTCTTAACAACCGACGTTTTTTAATGGAAATTTCGAAGAAAGTATTGAACTTTTTACCATGTTTTCTAATATTTGATAAAACTTGGTAAAAAATTGTCATCTCGATATCTTCAAAAAAAAAATAAATAAAATAATAATCCTAAGATGGAATATCGAGCTTAGAGAGTGATATTAAAAAACAAAATTAGAAAAATGATATTTATTTATTTATTGGATCATTCCAATCAAGTGAAAAGGTGAAAGATGAATTGCTTCCTTGAGAGTTTACTTTCTTCAAATTTACTCAAATTTGATCAAAAAGTTCAAATACGTACGAAATATTTCAGCTTTTCCTAATGAACATGTACACTTGACATTTCTGCGGAAAAATTTCAAATTATCCATTATACGTATGCCCGAGTGCAGAAATTATCTTATCATATTATATTAAACGAGCAAATCTTATATATATTTATCCAATCGGTTTCTCGAAAACGGCTCTAACGATTTAGATGAAATTCACGGGTTAGGAGGGTTTTGTGTTTGTGCGATTCGATCTTTCACGGTCTCATCTTCGGCTAAGTTGTTTTTGATGGGTTTTTTGTTAATTGAAATAATTATTCACTGGTGGTTGTCTCGATAAAAATGTTTATTTACATTTTTATTCAATTTCCTTTTAATTATTAATTGGTTTTTTAATTTTAAATTCCACTAATAGATCAATACAAATATTATTATATATATATATTAAAAGTTAGGATATTTAATTGGGAGGGATCCAATCGACTTGATTGGGGAATAATGGAATTGAAATAATTATCGGAAAAGAGGTTTTTTATCTAATTAGATTTTTCCTCTTATTAAAAACAAGGACTAAATATGAATAAGGACACTCGATGGTGGAGAAGCAATCTCCGGAATCGAAGCTAAAATACAAGGTATACATTAATTAATGTAAAATAATTGGTTTAATAAAATTTATAAAAAAAAAAAAAGGATATTTAATTGGAAATGGAGGAGGAGGTGTGGAGAGATGGGAGAACCAATCGACTTGATTGGGGAATAATGGAATTGAAATAATTATCGGAAAAGAGGTTTTTTATCTAATTAGATTTTTCCTCTTATTAAAAACAAGGACTAAAGATGAATAAGGACACTCGATGGTGGAGAAGTTATCTCCGGAATCGAAGCAAAAAATACAATGTATACATTAATTAATGTAAAATAATTGGTTTAATAAAATTTATAAAAAAAAAAAAAAAGGATATTTAATTGAGATGGATTGATGGACAACCAATCGACTTGAGTGGGGAATAATGGAATTGAAATAATTATCGGAAAAGAGGTTTTTTTTATCTAATTAGATTTTTCCTCTTATTAAAAACAAGGACTAAAGATGAATAAGGACACTCGATGGTGGAGAAGTAATCTCCGGAATCGAAGCAAAAATACAATGTATACATTAATTAATGTAAAATAATTGGTTTAATAAAATTTAAAAAAAAAAAAAAAAAAGGATATTTAATTGGGGAAAAGGATTGGAATATGGAATCGGAATAATTATCGGAAAAGAGGTTTTTTTATTTAATTAGTTTTTTCCTCTTATTAAAAACAAGGACAAAAGATGATCAAGGACAGTTGATGGTGGAGAAGTAATCTCCGGAGTCGAAGCTAAAATACAATGTATACATTAATTCATGTAAAATAATTGGTTTAATAAAATTAATTTTAAATCAAATTAAGGACATTTAATTGAGGGATTGACGAATTGATAGAATGAAATAATGGAATTGAAATAATTATCGGAAAAGAGGTTTTTTTTCTTTAAATAGTTTTTTCCTCTTATTAAAAACAAAGACTAAAAAGATGATCAAGGACAGTCGATGGTGGAGAAGTAATCTCCGAAATCGAAGCTCAAAAACAATGTATGCATAAATTCATGTAAAATAATTGGTTTAATAAATTTATAAGGATATTTAATTGATGGAGAGAGTGAATTGGGAGGAATAATGGAATTGGAATAATCATCGGAAAAGAGGTTTTTTTATCTAATTAGTTTTTTCCTCTTATTAAAAACAAGGACTAAAAAGATGTTGGTAAGCTCAAGAAGATCAAGGACATTCGATGGTGGGGAAGTAATCTCCGAAGTCGAAGCTCAAATACAATGTATACATTAATTCATGTAAAATAATTGGTTTAATAAAATTAAAAAAAAATTAATTGATATAATTGTATAATAAAGAATTTCTTATCTATCTTATTTAATTGATTAAAAATCTAGTTTTAAATCCCACAAACGTATTTTTTCTATATTAGAATTTGGCAATTTAACTGATGGACTCAAAAATTGTTATTTAATTAAAAAAAATTATTATACGGTATTTATTTATATACCTATACATATATACACATAATCTGTGGGCCCCTACAAGGCTTGAAATGCAAAAAATGGGTGAGGGGGTGGGGGCGTGGGTGGAAGTGACGGTGGGGGAGATATGGGCGTGCAGTGGTGGAGGGTTACGGGGGGAGTGGTTTCGGGGGTGGGGCGGAATTGGGGTGGGGTGGAGGTGTAGGAGGTGGGGTGAAGTGGTGGAGATCCAGGGATTAATATACAGCTTTTAAAAAGTTTCCGAGCATTGCTCGGTGGCAAGGTTCTAATGATAATATATGAATTTATGCAGACACCCATTAACCAGTTTCAAATTTCCAAGAACTTACTTTCAGGAAATTTGCATTTGCATTAAAAATTAATCAAACCGGCAATTCATTAATGGAATCGAACTATTTTCCTGCTTCCGGTTCAACTCTTGGAATTCTTTTTTAATTTTCCAAAAAACATTTTTTCCATCCAACAAATTCTTCATTTTAAATAAACAAAATTCTTTCTTGGTAGTTTTTACATTAATATATCATTAAAAATAATTTAAAACAAAACCCTATTACAATTGACGAGAAAAATATTTTTGCTTATTATAACTAATAAGAAAATGTAAAAAAAAATGTTAAATTTAAGAATTTCATGAAAATGTTCCTGAATATAGAAAATAATTTTTAATGGAAAACATGTCAAGGATGCGAAATGATAATATTTGGAGAAATTAGGATTTGAAAATTCATCCACAAAAAGACGGAGTAATGAATGATTATATCATAAATAACGATTTAAATAGTTTGTATTAATAAGCTGCACCGTTTTGTCAAGTTCTAGCTCAAAAGGCTCTCACCTAGTCAAATCACCGAGGGGTGAACCGCAACTTAATATCCTGTACATTTACTTTCATTTCCACTTTCATTTCCAAGTAGAAGACAATATATGAAGGGGCATTATCTAATGAATTCCAAAATAATCCCACATAATTCCAAAGACGTGTACACCTAATTCCAACTTCGGTTCACCCCTTGCAAATCACCAAATTGGGTAGATAGCATATCGGGGTATTGAAAAAGTTTAATTTTTGAAGTGAAAATTCTTTCGTATCTGTTGATTTTTTCTTGTTACAATAAAGGGAATTTTTTTTTTAAAACCCTCTAATAGTTCGTGACAAATAAAATTGATTGAAATTATGGAATTCAAATTATTATTTTAAAACCCACTTATAGTTCATGACAAATAAAATTTATTAAAAATTATGAAATTCAAATTATTAATTTAAAACCCACTTATAATTCGTGACAAATGAAATTGATTAAAATTAGGGAATTCAAATTATTATTTTAAAACCCACTAATAGTTCATGACAAATAAAATTTATTATAATTAGGGGATTCAAATTATTATTTTAAAACCCACTAATAGTTTATGACAAATAAAAT
Source organism: Forficula auricularia (assembly GCA_024734495.1). Classification (NCBI taxonomy): domain Eukaryota; kingdom Metazoa; phylum Arthropoda; class Insecta; order Dermaptera; family Forficulidae; genus Forficula; species Forficula auricularia. Next base: position 85,448 of record JALMQS010000197.1, read on the forward strand.
TTATTAAAATTAGGAAAACCAAATTATTATTTTAAAACCCATTTATAGTTCGTAAAAAATAAAATTTATTAAAATAAGGCAATTATAATTATTATTTTTAAAACCCACTAATAGTTAATGACAAATAAAATTGATTAAAATTAGAAAATTCAAATTATTATTTTTAGAATCCACTTATATTTCGTGACAAATAAAATTGATTAAAATTAGGGAATTCAAATTATTATTTTAAAACCCACTTATAGTTCGTGACAAATAACATTGATTAAAATTAGGAAATTCAAATTATTATTTTAAAACCCACTAAGAGCTCATGGCAAATAACATTTATTAGAATTAGGAAATTCAAATTATTATTTTAAAATCGACTTATAGTTCGTGAAAAATACAATTGATTAAAATTAGGGAATTAGGAAGGTTTCACTTCCCGCGTGAGCTTATGTGGATGAGACTCCCAAATATATTTTTTCTCTTATTTTTTTTAAATTGTGTTTTTTTAAAAATGAATTGCCTTCTAGACGGATTGTTAATAATTGAGCAAGCAAACAAGATCTTTGGAAAGGGATCTAGACCGGATTCCGAAGGGTTAGCTGTCTCTATTTGTGCTAATGAAGTGGTATATTTTACGAGGATCGTTCTCCTTGGCTTGCGAGTCAGGAGTGAATCGTGCATAGTTTACGCGAGGGTCGACTGAGGCGGCGTCGCGGGGGTCAGCGATCGCATCTTTACCACCCGCCCCGCCCGCCCTCCCCTCGTTCGCAATTGCGCAGCGGACGTCTTACTGCCTGGCTGGTAGGCAACCCTCCAATCGACGCCCCCTCCCCCTCTCTGTTTATTATTCGGAAGGATTTTGCCTTTACTTTGCTCCCTACCTACGCAATTGGTACAAACTGCACGGGATGTTGACATTCAGGTTACCCTTTTTCCTTCACTCTTTCTTCTCCATTTCATTTCTCTACCGGTTTTACGTTAATTTATTCATTCTGATTTGTCTGGTAATTCGGCATGTTTTCACTTTAGTTTTGCCCGTCTGGAGACCATTAAAATGGAATTTTTCAAAAAATAAAAAGGTTTAATGATATTATTATCAGTTAGGCTTCTACGCCGATTTAACCATCATCTTATGTTTATTTTTTTATTTTATTGGAAAAAAATAAAAATAATAAATTTCTCAAATCAAAACATCATAAAACGATAAAATTTCTTAAATCAAATTATTCCAGGTTATAAACATAAGCATAAATTAAATTATGAGATAATTAATGAATTTCAATTTAAATTCTATCTTGATCAGAAAATCACATTCACGCAAAAACGATTGGACATAATTGTCCAATTGTCGGAGAAATAAAATAAAATAAATAAATAAATAAAATAATAACAACATAATCATCCCTAAAAAATTTACTAACGCTCTTTAACTCTATTAGATGAAGGAGGAGGTATCAGCCAAAGATGGAATCACTGGGTTCAATAAAACACCTTTAATAAAACGTTTCGGCCTGAATTTATTTGGCCATCTTCAGTTAATTAGGAGTTATACACAAAATGCGGTACACTGAACTAATTAACTGAAGATGGCCAAATAAATTCAGGCCGAAACGTTTTATTAAAGGTGTTTTATTGAACCTAGTGTTTCCATCTTTGGCTGATACCTCCTCCTTCATCTAATACAGTTTGATCACAGCCACGAACTCTAACAATATTCAAACGCTCTTTAACTATTCATTTTCATCATTTACATTTTACAAGAAGGCGGCATCACTTGGATGATAAATATATAATGAGATTCGTAGAAAAAAAAATACTTCGAAAAGTGCGTTTATAATCTCATATTTTATACAGAAGTTAATCTGGAGATTTTTATTTATATTTTTATTGAATTCAATCAACTTAAACAAATACAATTGAAAAGTAAAGAAATAAATTTTGATTTATTAATCCCACGTCGAACACTCTAATAAACGTAAAATTGAAAATTTTATAATTTCTACAATAATTTATTAAATTATGGGTGGGATGTTTTATTTTTAGTTTGGATGTTCAGAATTTGCTGTTCAAAAACACAGAAAATGGTAATTCCATAAGGGGTGCAATCGAGCGGTTATAGCTAATAAAGTAATAAGCTAAAATTCGACAGGCAAGTTTGTAATAATAGACTACACCTCTCTAACAAGTTTCACTTTTCTAGTTCAAAATATTCGTTGACAAAAAACAAAAAATTAAAATCACAAAAATTTTTACTTTTTCCATCAATTTCTGATTTGAAAAGTCAATAAAATTATCATTTATTGACATGAGGTAAGCTATTGTTACTTGCACACAGCATTTTCTTGTTTGATTTTTTTGTTAGAGAAAATAAAAATTAGAAGGTGTAATTAAAACACTTCCAATAACTTGTTTATGTATGGTCTTTTGAAATTGAGCTAACTTAACTTTTTGGAGGTAATACAATAATAATAAAAGAAAATGTATTCGGCGGACCTTGACAAAATATCTGAATTGGCATTGGTGCGTTGAATTACAAATGAATTCATTATTTATTGATATATGCAAACCTGCTGGGGGCTGATTGGAGCTGACCTTGAATTTAAATCCTCCAGGGTCTTTGCTCCTCTTTTCCCTTGAAAATATTCTCTTAGAATGATAAGAAATTCTCAGAAAGAAAGCATGGAGTCAGGTGGGTCTTGTAATCTAGCTAATCTATAACTTATTTATTAATACTATACAGGCATGTACCCAGAAATTTTTCCTCCCCCGCCAAAAACTTTTCATCGACTTTTTAGAAACAAAAAATCTGACTGCTCTAAAAGTAGGTGAAATGTAAAATTTCTTTAAGCTGAAACAGAATCGAGTTTCATGTCAAGAATCATCGTTACGTTTCATTTCGTTTTTTCAACAATTCTTCTTACTCTCATTTCTGAATTTATCATTGAAAATATTTTTTTAATTTGACTTATTTTGACCTGACAATTAAGCCCTTATTAAGTAGGTGTTCTTTGAGCATCGAAATAATGGTTTAATAATATTATTTTCTTAAAAATTTTAAAATTTGTATCCCGCACCTAAGACGAAATTATCCAATCATTATATTATACAAAAATTATTTTAAATTATATATATATATACACTATACAGGGTGTCTTTTTTTAAATTGATACATAAGGATTCCAATGTAAATTTGAAGCGATTAATATAACTTTGTTATCAAATAGAATTATTGAAAAACAAAATTAGATATAAATTCAGCATTAAAAATTGACCGTTTTCATGTTTTATTTTTTCAAAATCGGTTTTAAATAAAAGAAAATAATTAAAAATACATTACATTTTTTTAAAAAGAAAATTCAAACTTCGGGTCGATTCGCGTAAATAAATTAGGATATATAAAAAATCAATTTTAATAAATAAGAAATATATTTTTAAAGTGATTATTATATTTTATGTAGATATATGTTTAGAAATAAAAATATATCCCAAGTTACTTGTATTTATTACAAACGTTCTCCATTGCATTTTATTCCCCAAATCAAAATTTTTGTTCTACCGGCACATCATCAAATTGTTTTCAACGTACAGCTACGGTACTATAAAAAGGTTGAGAACTCCTGCTCTAGGACCCTCTGATCCCAAATATTGGAAATAAATAATTTGAAAATTAGATTAAATTGAAATTACACACCTCTTTCGGTTATTTTGATTTCTTCGCACATTTAAACATAATTGATATTAAAATGAAAATGGTAATACCACTTATATTTCACGTAAAGTAATTTTGAGTCATTCTGAATACACGCGTGTATGATTAAAGGTAGATCTTTTTGCCTTTAATTAAATTTTTTATTCTATACAACAAATTGTAAAAGAGGGGAAATATATTCTGCTTTGATGATAGGTTCATTTTGAATCTTTTATTTAAACATGAATTTTAGATTTACTAGTATTATCTTTGAAAAGACACACCCACAGTGATATTCGATAACTAAATGCTTTTATTTTTTTGATATCATGAATAACTCAAAATGTTTTCATTGCGAATATATAAATTGAAAAATAAAAACAAAAGTTGAACGTTTGATTAAATCAGTTTAATTCGAAGATCGAATGAGTATAATATAACCGATTGAATTTGATTTGAATGTTGAACTGTTTTCTGATTAAGTGATAATTATGTTTTTACTTTATCCAATGCGAAACAAGGATAAAGTATTGTAATCGGTCTCGCGGCAAGCGCGACTTCAAAGAGTCCTCAGGTAAAGACTACCGAACCCATGGTCTCAATTAAAGTCACAAATTGTAGTATTCATTTAGGTTGAATTAAGCACGTGACCGTTTTGCCAAAAATTACATAGGGTCTAGTCTAGAGGCCAAAAAGTGCTATTTTTCAGGAAATGCATTCGGATGTATGGATGGATGTTATCGTTTTTTTCGTCCACGATTTTTTCCACACCGTTACACCGATTGAAAAGAAATTGAAAACGTACCATTAGTTTAACAAAATGAAGCGCTGATTAGTTTTTGGTACATATCGGTCTACAAACCTTAGTACTTTATTTCAGTACTTTTTTTCTAAATATTTTGAAAATGACTAAACCAATTTTGATAAAATTTAATATTATAATTAAGTACCCTGAGGACCACAAAATAGGTCATATAAAGTTTTTTTGTAAAATTATATTTTAAATATTTTACCTTAGAATAAGATAGTACATTGGATAAAGTTTAGCAACGATCCGTTGCAGTTTATTTATTTGATTAATTGATTATTTTAATTTTTTGGGTTCACTAAAATATTTATTAAAATTTTATTAGGAATTAGAATGTACTTAATTTTCATCTTTTAATTCCAGTGTAGTTATTATATTTTGACTGATAAAATAGGAGCTATTTCGATTACAAAATCCATTGGCTGAGAGTTGCCAATCTTTTGAATTAGCTACATCGAAATCAAGAATCACTTTGCATGCTTCAAAAAAGAAACCCTATCGATAACACTCATTTTGTAATTAATTTATCTCAATTAGAAATTCAAAAGATAAAGTGAAGCTCTTAAAAATAACTAATCCAAAGGATTTATTTATTTAAATTTTGATTTTTAATCTAGTTTTGGAACTCCTTTATCCTAATCATTTTGAATTGAACTACCTACTTACTACTGGTATTGAACTGAACATGCTTTACCTTTTCCAAATAAATAAATAAATATAAATAATATAAAAGTGAATTTTAATAAGATCAACGACCAGTAGGTCAATGGTGTCTTGGATTAAAACAGTTTGAAAACCACTGACGTAATCTCTTACAAAACAATATAAACAAACATTTATTTGCTTATAAAAATAAACCACATGACTATATACTATATAATTTATGATTTTTATTATAAAAAATCTGAAAATTACTTTTTCAACTGTTATTCAAATAAAAACGATAATATAGTATTATTATTTATTCATTTATTTCTAATTCTTTAGATTAATTTTGTTTTCATTTTTGTTTTTAGGTAAGACACGTGCAATCTTTGGGAGATTGTCTCCACAATGGTTCGTTAAATAAAATATTTACTTATATTACATCATTGATATGCTTAATTGTAGTTTTTATGATTAATTAACTGGAAATTTAATTTGGGTAAATCTTAGGAAGTTTATGTTTAGTTTAAAAGAAAATTGAATTTGTGTTGAAGAATACTTAAGATGTGTATCTGGACTTTTATTTACTTGCTGCAAACAATTTTCATCAACCACATTTTCCAAGCCAAATGTTGCTAAGAAAATAGATAAATAGTTTAAGTGATTTTACAGATACAGAACCTATTCGAGGACGTAAATGAAATAATTACACAGGTCGACAATGAAAATCCCTCGGGCTCAAAAATAGCTGATTCTTATGTATTTCCACTTGCTGAATTCAAAAATCACCAAAAAAATTACTGATTAGCTTTTGTTTTGAAGATATTATTGGTCAAAAAGACGAAAAAGGCCATTTTGACCTATTTTCGAGTCCCATTAAATATTAAACAGCAATATTTCAAATCACAATATTTTGTTGGCGTTATAAAAACAGCTTCCTCTTTGATTGTCAAATTACGCCTTGTTTTTAGCTCAATTAGAACTCGAGTTATGACTAAAAAAAACTAAAACTACGTGATTATAAAGGATAATAAACATCGATAAAAACAAATGGTCTTAGTTTTTTAGTTATAACTCGAGTTCTAATTGAGTTACAAATGGTAATTTGAAAATCAAAGAGGAAGCTGTTTTCTATTACGTTATCAAAATATTTTAATTTGAAATATTGCTGTTTAATATCTAATGGGACTCGAAGATAGGTCAAAATGGCCTTTTTCGTCGTTTATTAATAATATAACCACTACAAAACTATATACGGAATATTGGTACTTTTCCTTTATTTTGGTGCACAATGAATAGAAAAATCATGAAATAAACTTTAGGACTAGGAAAAACATTTTTTTTGTAGAGTTATGTAATCAGTGAGACATTAAGGTGCTTCTGATGTGGTGTTATGCTTAGCTATTATTTCATGTAAAAATCAAAATTGGGTTATTTTAATTTTCACATTTTCAAGAATTTTAAATTATCACTGTTTAATAAAACAGTTTTATTCTACTAATCACTAATTTTATTAGATTGGCGATTTAATCTAAAATATAATCGAAGAATTAAAGCAAAGAAATTAAATACAAATCTATAAATCATTAGTTGTTTTTTTTCGTGCGTTATCTGTATTTAATATTAATGCGATTGTTGGCACTTAACTACGAGTGAACTATTAGCTTTCGATGACTAATTGCTAAAATCATTTGTGGATTGGTTTCTTGGTGGCGATCATTTATCAAGTGACGATTCGTATCAGCGCAAGGACAATATGGTCATAAATACTCCCACATCATGTCGCCTCTTTGAATATGGGTGGTGCCACTTGGGTAATTAACCACGGGCACGAGAGATAGTCGTGCGATAATTGTGTCGATGGACAATTCGGAAAATGTCCGTGACAGGGGCGAAGCGTGACCAGTTCAAATCACGATCACCACTCGGAAACGAACATATTTTTCGTTTAACCTGGGATTTCGTTTCGATTTGCTCTTTCATTAGTTCAGAAACGATTAATTCGTTCCCACGTAGTACTAGTATTTAGGGATATCATGCAAGTTTTATGGACGGGAAATAAGTCACCCTATCTGATTGAACTTGTTCTCAACGAGTCCGATTGATAAGATAGAAATGAGAATGAATTGGGCCAATTGTTTCCACATTAGACTCTGGTGATTTAGGGCCGGTTGTATGTCGCTAAATGCTTTTACCACTAACACAGGGTAGATGGTAAATGGAGGGACTGGATGGCCAATCAGATGACAGGCAGTGTCAGTGCCACTGCCTGTCATCTGATTGGCCATCCCAGTCCCTCCATTTACCATCTACCCTGTGTTAGTGGTAAAAAGCATTTATTTTGCGACATACAACCGGCCCTAAGTCACCAGAGTCTAATGTGGAAACAATTTCCCCAATTCAATTTCTATTTTATCAATCGGACTCATCGGATAGCCAATCAGATGCCAGGCAGTGTCAGTGCCTGGCATCTGATTGGCCATTCGAGTCCCTCCATTTACCATCTACCCTGTGTTAGTGGTAAAAAGCATTTACTTTGCAACATACAACCGGGCCTTAGTGATGTCAGACTGACCTCACCAGGGGTCCAACAGCCTTTTTAATTAAACTCGAAAATATTTGTTGCTGAATGATAATTTACTTACCTACCTCCCTATTTTAAATAATGTCATAATCTTCGCATATTCAAATCAATATAATATTATTATGTACGTATTTCCTACATTCGACTATGTAATTATTATATTTTATTTATGGATTTATTTTTCATTAATTAATTAATTTTCTTATTATGCTTAAATGACGAAACAATAAAAAGAATTTGTGTGTTTCTATAAATTAAATTACCTAAATTATAATGAAACTCAACATAAATCCTCCAAGTCTATAATATAAATACAGTCCATGATTATTATAAATATAATTTCTTTTTCCCTCAAGGCGGAATTTTGACTTTTCCCGTCGTGAATATAACATAAAACAAGGCAAGGATAATATCGCAGAATGATTAGCTTATAAGACCAAATGTATTGCAATCTTTGCAGTTTTAAAATGAATATATTTTTTGCAAAAATAGTTTATAACTCTATTTTGAAGCAAAATCAAAATCTCTTTTATTTTCTCTGTAGATTATTGTTTTATTTTGTGCTTTCAATTAATTGGATTCCAATTGTCATTCCCTCACTCGTCATAAAAGTCTTGAACTGATACCTCCCTCTTTCCGAATAAGTCGTTTATGATTCTAATCCAATATCATATCCAAAGCTAAACGGAAAAGTTCTCGTTATTTTTACCATATCAATCTCTTTTGGAAATTAATTAAATTTTTGTTTTAACACGATTTAATAGCTTCCTATTACCCCTTTTATGCAATGCTGCTATACATAGATGTTTTATTATTATTAAAAAAAGATTAAATATGAATTTAATAACATGATATCAAATTTCACGGTATTTGTATTAACAGCTGGTCCCTCAATCCCAATTCACTATGAAACCAAGTAAAAATTTTGTCATAAATCGATTTAATTTGTTAAATACTATCACTTAATGCAATTCTGAGGTGAGTAATAAGACTAAGTACTAAGATCTTGTCTAGCTCATTCATTTCCATCGCCAATTGTAGAACCGTCTCCGTTCTTTCCCTTTTTTATAGCCGTGATTTTCAAACATTCAACCCCCCCCACCAAATTCAATGGGTCTTCAACTTAAAAAAGAAGATCCACTATTCTTTATAAATTGGAAAGAACTTGTTTAAAACATTGTGTACTGTTATCTTTTTTAAATTCTCAGTTCCATTTATATACCTACACTCCAAAGGGATTGTATAGGGAATAAACCGAGGGGTGAACCGCGATTGGAATAGGTGTACACCGTCTTTGGAATTATTTGGAATTACTTTGGAATTCATTAGATAATCTATTGTCATATATTGTCTTTTACTTGGAAATGAAATTGGAAGTGGAAGTAGGTGTACACGATTTTAGGTCGCGGTTCACCTCTCGGAATAAACTAAAACAAAGATTGGGAATTACAACTCTATCATTACTAAAATCGCAACAATTTTAAGGGTCTGATACTCTTCATTCTTGTAAAATGAAGAAAAAAAAAACCCTATATAAATCAGGATTTAAAAATTATTCCGCCACCGAAGGGATGAGTTCGTCTAAAATAATGTGAGGATTCCTAATAACTTAATTTCCCTTTGAATATTATAATTCAAAGCGATTTGTGATCGTGTTCCATTCTTAGAACATGTTCCGCCAACCCTTCCCGTAGTCTTGAATTTCGTTCTTCAGGATATAGAGACGTTATTCATCCTGGTAAATATTTTATTTCTTATGACTAAGTTGCATTAGGTCATTTCTTTTTAACTTTCATTTTTATTTCTACCCGTAATTAATTGAGGTGGAATTTTAAATTTTGTTAAAGGCGGGACCCTTATCAACTTAATTGAGAATTTCTACGGAAAATCAAATTTTAATTTTCAAAAAATTAAACTTATTTTAAATAGTATATTTTAAAAAGAGTTAATAGTGTATAATTTCGTTTGAATATCTCCAAAAAAATTACTTTATGAACCCTCAGGACCCTTATCAACTTAATTGAGAATTTCTACGGAAAATCAAATTTTAATTTTCAAAAAATTAAACTTATTTTAAATAGTATATTTTAAAAAGAGTTAATAGTGTATAATTTCGTTTGAATATCTCCAAAAAAATTACTTTATGAACCCTCGGGACCCTTATCAACTTAATTGAGAATTTCTACGGAAAATAAAATATTAATTTTCAAAAAACTAAACTTATTTTAAATACTATATTTTATAAAGAGTTTAAAATATATAATTTCGATTGAATATCACAAAAAAAATACTTTTTTAACCCTCTCTTCGAAGGGAGATCGATAGAAAGGGGGGGACTCTTATCAACTTAATTAAGAATTTCTATGGAAAATAAAATATTAATTTTCAAAAAACTAAACTTATTTTAAATAGTATAATTTATAAAGAGTTTAAAATATATCATTTCGATTGAATATCACGAAAAAATTACATTTTGAACCCACTCTTCGAAGAAGGATTTATACAAAGGGGGGACCCTTATCAACTTAATTGAGAATTTTCAGGGAAAATAAAATATTAATTTTCAAAAAATTATACTTATCTTATAAAGGGTTAAAAGTGTATAATTTGGTTTGAAAATCTCCAAAAAAATTACTTTATGAACCCTCTCTTATGTGATGCAAAATGGCGACCCTTATCAACTTAATTGAGAATTTTCAGGGAAAATAAAATATTAATTTTTAAAAAATTAAACTTATTTTAAATAGTATATTTTATAAAGATTTTTAAATATAATTTCGATTGAATATCTCGAAAAAAATTACATTTTGAACCCTCTCATCGAAGGGAGATTGATATAAAGGGGACCCTTATCAACTTAATTGAGAATTTTCATAGTAATGGAAGACAGCCCAGGAGTAGTGAGGAAGGAAAAAAATTAACACATATCCAAATAAGGTGTAATTTATCGGATTCCTTTCTCTTTTCATTTCAAACCGACGTTTCGGAGGATTCTTCCCCCCCCCCCCTTCTTCAGGGTTTTAAAGGGTCAATAAAAGAAACAAATAAAATACTTTCTTCCTCTCTCCACAGCAGTGTTTAAAACTTTCTTCTTCCTTAGCAGAAGCATAGAAAAACAATTTTTTTCCTTCTTTTTCTTAATTATTATTTGTTTCTTTCATTGACCCTTTAAAACCCTGAAGATGGAGGGAGAATCCTCCGAAACGTCGGTTTGAAAGGTAAGGAGAAATGAATCCAATAAATTACACCTTATTTGGATTTGTGTTGATTTTTTGTTTCCTCACTACACCTGGGTTTCCTTCCATTACTTTCAATTATTTGAGAATTTTCAGGGAAAATAAAATATTAAATATTTTAAAATCGCAGGGAGGTGGACAAAAAATTAAACAACAGAGTTGGTTATTCAATTTACCAGACGTTTCGTCACTTTATTGAGACTTCATCAGTGGCTCATTCAATATAACTCTTTGTCAAAAATCTCTCAACTATAAGACAGCCAGCAGCAACGAACATTTTCCATTAAAACACAATTAAAACATTAAAAAAAAACAATATTAGATTGTCTTGTCTCTTATTTTCTCTGGTAAATTGAATAACTAACTCTGTTGTTTAATTTTTTGTCCACATCCCTGCGATTTTAAAATATTTAATAAAATGTGGACGCGAATGATGAAATACTATAAAATATTAATTTTCAAAAAATTAGACTTATTTTAAATAGTATATTTAATAAAGAGTTTAAAATATATAATTTCGTTAGAATATCTCGAAAAAAATTATTTTTGAACTTTCATTTCGAAGGGAGATTGATACAAAGGGGGGACCCTTTTAAACTTTATTGAGAGTTTTCAGGGAAAATATAATAAGTATGTAAGTGCTTTTAAAATTATATTATTTTAAAAATAATCAAATTGCTTTTTTCCATTTTATTAAATGAATTTCTAATTAGAAAAAAAAAAGTTTGGCGCTTTTTATTGAAGAAGTGACATGCTATGTACTATATATGCATTGAAACAACTTTAAATATGAAGCCTTTTAACTTAATGACATGATATTTCGGTTGGCGTCGAAAACCAAACCGTTTTAGACAATTCCGGTGATTAATCCCAATCCGAAAGATAGACATATATACACGTCTGTCTATCTGCGATTTCCTGGTCTATTGGGAAAATTAAACTTTTTGGCAGCCCCTTGCCCCTCGGGGCACTTCACCATCGATTGTCATTCCCGCCTAATCGAATTGCCCCCTTTTTCTCGTCCCCTCTACCCCCCCCCCACTTCGAACTCCAGTTATCTGATTGTATTTGACATCCATATTTAATTATTTTCCACTCCATAAAGAGATTATTCATTTTTCAACACGCTATTGGAAAAAATGGGCTAATATCCTTTTATCATTTGCCTGATTAAATATAAAATATATACTTCCGAAAAAGCTTCAACTTAACTTTATCAAAGGGAATAAATCAAAAGATTAGGCCATCTATTATAATTTAACTGAATTGTCTCAGTTTGAATCCATTTGATTTAGAAATAAATTGTGTCTGATTCGAAACCTTTTCTTGGTACTTTGATACCAGCAATTGAATTTAGGGCTATTTTTTGAAATGCTTTGAAACTTAAGGATTTGTGTTAAATATTTTTATTTAGTTAGAGAATTCTAGTACGTAATGAAGTCATAGGGATAAATAAATTGACCTATGAGTTGGATTGCTGGAATTCTTTGATGGCTTCTCTCCAAAGGTGTGGACCGTATTCACAAGTTTGGAGGTTGGAAAGCGAGAGGTGATCCGCGATTGGAAGTAGGTGTACACCTCTTTAGAAGTATTTTGGAAGTACTTGGAAATATTTGGAAGTAATTGAAAATATTTGGAAGTACTTGGAAATATTTGAAAGCACTTGGAAACATTTTGAAGTACTTGGGAATATTTAGAATTACTTGGAAATATTTGGAAGTGCTTGGAAATATTTGGAAGTGCTTGGAAATATTTGGAAGTACTTGGAAATATTTGGAATTACTTGGAAATATTTGGAAGTACAAGTGGAAGTAGGTGTAGAGCATATTAGGTCGCGGTTCACCCCTCGTTGGAAAGTGTTAGAAATACGCTTAAAATAATGCCAAGACCTGAATCAACGAAGCTTGTCATGAAAGCCTAGTTTTTTAGCTACTGAAGAAATATGCCCATTCTAAGTATGCAATATGCTCATATGCAATAGTTACGCCAATCTCTGGCACCTAATTATTTAACAGATTCTTTTGCGTGGTAGTGAAATTTAATTTAACTTTTCTTCTAAAGTTATTTTAAAGCAATGATAGAAATAGATAAATTCAACTGTTTTAGAATCGATGTTGTTGATACATGGAGTTTTATTCAAGAACTTTTCAAACAACTTAGGAATTTGATCTAAATCCGTAATTTATATATAAAAAAAAAATTTTCTGAAAATTTTCTGATTAACATTATAACCTGAAACAGTAGACTAGTTATTTTTCTAGAGACTTTACCAAGGTACTCTAGAGTTTCTCCTTTTCATGTTCTGTCACAGTTCCAGGCTCGTTCAATTCTTCTGAACATTTCCAGAATTTTAGTAAAGCTTTGGCTGCTGAATTATTTTTTCGAACTTTATGCTTTATTTTCAAAATAAGTTTTTTAATTGAATAAAAGAATAACAAAATCAGTGTGTATATAAAGAATTTTGACAATCAAGAAAGTGTAAATCTTATCTTATTCTTATTATATTAAACGAGCAATTCTTGTATATATATATATATAGAATCGGTTTCTCGAAAACGGCTCTAACGATTTGGATGAAATTCACGGGTTAGGGACTATTTGTGTTGGCAATTCGATCTGTCACGGTCTCATCTTCGGGTAAATTGTTTTGACTAATGGGTTTTTTGTTAATTGAAATAATTATTCACAGGTGGTTGTCTCGATAAAAATGTATAATTACATTTTTATTCAATTTCCTTTTAAAAAATAATTGATTTTTTAATTTTAAATCCCTCAAAAAGATCAATACACATATTATTATAATATATTAAAAGTTAGGCAATTTAATTGATTATAAATCGGGTTTTAAATCCCACAAACTCGATAAATTTTTATTTAATTAAGAAAAATAATTATACGGCATTTATTTATATACATATATACACAACATTATCTGTGGGCTACTAGAAGGCTAGAAATGCAAACGCTGGGTGCTGGGGTTCGGGGGAGATGGTAGGGGTGGGGGTGCAGGAGAGGAATTAAAAATATTAATAATATTAGGCTTTTAACTGAAGCAAAAAGTTACCAAGCATCGCTCGGTAGCGAGGAACTAAATTTATTAAATAACAATAAAAATAAACATCATTTCAATCTTTTCATCTGCGGTCATTTTTGAGTAAGATATACTATTTACCATGAAAGCAGTCGACGATTTTAGCTGAAATTAAGAACACTGGGTTTATTGGTAACTCTTTATTCAAGAAATTTTGAGTATTCTCCAAAAAGTTCACTTTTGATAGATCTATATATTTTTTTCCGACAAGATCTATGACTCCACTTCATTGAATAAGATGAACTATTTTTTTTTAGCATTTCATAATTCTTTACCTTAGCTTCAAAGCTATGCTGCGGTTTTCGTAGCAATTTACCATTTTGTCGGTCTTGTGAGAAGTGTGATCAATTACGGCTTTTTTATCTCTCTTGAATGATCCTATTCGTCATTCAAGATTTTTCCAAGATATTTATTCAATAACCAGATTACATAAATTCCTAAGACTTAAATTAAAACGTTGACCGTCATTATGAAAAATTAATTTTTTTATTATAATAATTTATTATAATAAATAAATAAATTTATTTTATTATTTTAACATTTTAAATTGGTTTAATAATCTAGATAATTTTGTTTTAATTTATAACACAACATACCTAGATAATTATTAACTGAAAGTAATGGAAGGCAGCGCAGAGGTAGTGAGGAAAGAAAAAATTAACACATATAAAACAAGGTGTAATTTATTGGAATCCTTCCTCCTTTCCTTTCAAACCGACGTTTCGGAGGATTTTTCCTCCTTCTTCAGGGTTTCAAAGGGTCAATGAATGAAACAAACAAAATGCTTCCTTCCTCTCTCCACAGTAGTGTTCAAAAACCTTCCTCATCTGTAACAAAAGGCATAGAAAGACAAAAAAAATGTTGTCTTTCTATGGCTTTTGTTACAAATGAGGAAAGTTTTTGAACACTACTGTGGAGAGAAGAAGGAAACATTTTATTTGTTTCATTCATTGACCCTTTGAAACCCTGAAGAAGGAGGGAAAAATCCTCCGAAACTTCGGTTTGAAAGGAAAGGAGGAAGGATTCCAATAAATTACACCTTATTTTATATGTGTTAATTTTTTCTTTCCTCACTACCTCTGGGCTGCCTTCCATTACTTTCAATTAAAATTTCTACCAGTCCGTCTCTCTCCAGAGAAAATTTCGTTGCAAAAATAATTATTAACATTCCATTTTAGGTGTTACAATGAAAAAAAAAATAATAAAATTCATTTTTCACAATTTTCAAAAAAAAATCATCTCCATTTTTAACCGACTTCAAAAAAGGAGGAGGTTCTCAATTCGACTGATTTTTTTTTTGTGTCTATGTTACCTCATATCTCCGCCAATTGTGAACAGATTTTGATGATTTTTTTCGCATTGTGTTCAGTCTAGCATCCGATTGGTCCCGTTCTTTTTTCATTGGTATTGGACCTTTTTTACTATTTTTGTTTAGGCATAACTTCTTTGTTTATGAACCGATTTCGATGAGTATTTTTATATTGGAAAGAGGGTACCTTAGGGGTGGCCCCCTATTAATTTGGTCATAGTTCTGATGATATGATCAATGACGAATTAACGTAAATATCCAATTCTTATGAGCAAATAATCGAAATTATAATAAATAAAATCTTTAAAAAAAAAATCAATCTTAAAACGTTCATTTAAAACCCGCAAACGTTTCTAGTGAATTTCTATATTTATGAATTTAATTTTATTATCATTTTCTGATTCATTCACCCGACCCTTTCTCTTACGAGATGCATGCAAGGTATTATATTAAGTCACTATTAATAACATCACTAAAAAGAGAAAAATAAAAATAATTTTTATACAAAAAAATAAAATCGACTTCAAAAAAATTAAATTCAACAAATAAAATAATAAGAACTCAAAAATAAAATGAAATGCACTAAATGGTATAAAATAATTATCTAATTTAGTTACAACTAAACGACGAAATATTTACATGAAATCACTTTTTGAAGTCGGTGCCAAACATATACATTTTCTGAATCAAACTCGGCGGATCTTACTTAGTACTTTTTGCGGGTACGCTCGCTTATACTAGTATAGTTTGTTTGGCACCGACTTCAAAAAGTAATTTCATGTTAATATTTCGTCGTTTAGTTGTAACTAAATATGATAATTATTTTATACCTTTTAATGTATTTTATTTGATTTTTGAGCTATTATTATTTTATTTGTTGCATTTGATTTTTTGAAGTCCGTTTTATTTTTTTTATAAAAATTATTCACAATTTTCAAAAACAAAAACAAAAACAAAAATCATCTCCATTTTTATTTAGTCACACGCGACTGGTGGTTTTATCCTGAATATTTGCAAACATGAGTATAGAGAGGTGAGAAGGAAAACCCAGTTTGGGGTGAGTTAGCAAGCGAGCGTCTCTTTAAATAGGTCACTCGGTAAGGCTTCAGTATTTTTGTTGTTCCCTCTTTTTTCAAATTATTGGTTCTTTGTAAATTCTTTCTACTTCCTCGCTTGAAAGCTTTTGTTTATTTTCTTTGCGCTTCTAGAATTTTATTTATTTTCAATTCATACGATATTTAGTTAAGAAATAATTCAATTATATCCGGTTAAACAGAGGCTGTTTGATAATAACTTCACAATTTCAGTTATTTTTATTTCCTATTAAGTGAATAATAGAATACTATTCACTAAAGAAAACAAATGTTTATTTACTTCACATTCAGCCATGAATCCTTGGTCGTGCCTAGGTCATTACTTTTTCCTTTACACCAAGCTCTATTCTCACCCTTATATTCCAGGGGAGAAATTTCATTACTCCTCTTAGGCAAACCGGCGTTTATCCCCCTCCAATCAAACTACCGGATATCTTTGACTGTCAGTTAAATCAGTCAGCTCTCAAATATGTGTGCAGCAACTCAAAAATTCAAACAAAAAGGCTGACCACTAACCAAGTTTAACCAGTAGTAGACAGAATTAGACGTCAAGTCGATCTCAATACCAAAAATTAATCGTTGGCCATTTTAGTGTGCAGATTAATGAACTCAGTGCATTAGAAACCTAAATAATAACACTCACTTAATATTGTTAGCTAATTAGTCATAGCTTCTATACGTCAGCGTCGTCTCCGAATACGTATTGCAATCCAACAGAAAACGCTAAGGACGAAATATAATCGTTAAAATATGAAAAGAAAATGCTTAAGGACGTTCCCTAATAAATCGATTTTCTCCCAATCTTTTTAAAACTTTGAATACACATATTTATAAGTGTCCTTTATACGTAGAATTTTTTTTAATAGTCCTTGCGACAATAAATTTATAAATATTGACCATTGAAATTTGAATATTTAAAACGCGAACCCTATCCCGATTGATATTAAAACGACTGTTTCATTAAATAACATTCGTAATTATCTTGAAATTATTTTGAAAAACTGAGAATCATTAACTGAAGATAAACAAATATTTCCCTTGTTAAAATAATTGTATCAAGCGGTATTCTTTTAGTATGAAAAATGTTAAAAGTTAGGTACTTTTGATGATTTTCATTTTTTCTCTCATGACATGGCAAGTGAGAGATGGCGAGTTGGCAACGTCCCACTAAAATCACTCAATTTTCCTATCTAAAAAACTTCTGCAGCTGGTGTATTTGAGATTTTTAGCTAATTCTCTCAACCTAACTATACAATTCTCATCTGGAATTTTGCATTGAGCTGTTTCATGAAGTGTTTTTTTTTTTATTCTTTGTCTTTTAGCGTCGGTAAGAATATAATATTGCCACATCCAAGAAGAAACGACGCAGTGAAAATATTTTTGCCTTACTGCGCATATGAGAGTAGGGGAAAGAGCGAACTGCATCTGAGAGATATTAGGGAATATCCTTAAATATTAAATTACGACATTGTACATATTATTGTAGTTTAATTTAAAATTCAAATAAAAAAATTAATTTAGCTAATTAATTTTTTTCTTAATTATCTTTATACTTTTCAATATTATCTATTAGGATGGTTTCTGAAATATATGAAGGTAGTTTTCTTACCTAAAATTTTAAAGAAACCTATATTTTTAAATAATTCTACTTAAGCGCAACAAATATAACGAGGAAGCTTCCATCCAAAGCTGACTAAATAAATTGACCCATCAATATTTTTTGTTGCTATTGTAAATATTTTCTTAAATATCCTATAAAAATGTATACCTATATTGAGAAGGTGCAATACACCCTTAACTCATGATAACTAAGGACTGGAATGTTCACATCTGATTAAGCTTTGCTGGACATCAAAAAAGGCTTCGAATAAAAATACTTTTCATCAGATTTTGGCAATTTTCAATTCTAACATATGTTTTTATTTATCTAGATTCGAAGGTATCTGGTAGTTTGACAGACTGAATCTAAATCCTTCCCTTTAAATATTTATATGCTTATCTTTCATACTATTTACCATATTATATAATCTCAAATATATTTTATATAACTAATGAATTATTTTGCGTATTAAATTATATTTTTATATAATTTTTTTTTTATTAAAATTTTTTTCATGCAATTCTGGAATGTTTAATTTTACCAGATTTAATTTTGTTAAAAAATAAATAAATAAATAAATCCTCCCTCTGAAAATGAAAATTAATTTCACTTGAAAATTCAGAAACACACAGGAGTGTTTCTAGGAAAAATATTTAATTAACATTATATTTTAATGACCTCGCGCTTTATTGAATTCGTTAGAAGGTGTACATGATCTTAAGTAGCTAACAATATTAAGTGAGAAAAGTCCTTAAGATTTTTTAAAAATTTAATTTATATTTAAATAATTTAGTTTTGAGAATCTTTAAATATTTTCGTTCAATTATCCCTAAACGGGTACTTACAAATTCTCAAGGTATTTTATAGGCCACTATTAATTATTCCTATAAATTATTAATATCCTCTTATATTATACAAAATATTTTTTTTTTTAATTAATTGATATAGTAAGGGATTTTTTCGACTAAACCAACTTTAGCTTATAAATTTATGCCAGCTAAAAGATATGAAATATTGGTATGAATTGATTCTTAAGTCCACTAAGGAGTATGAATTATTTTGAGGGATTTTTTCGGCTAAAAACGAATTTATTCTAAGAAAACTTCTGAAAATTCTAAGCCTATGTCTTTATCTAATAATTGCAATTAAGCAAACTTTTCTAGCTGTCCTAAGATTTTCATATTAATCATATCACCAATTTTGAACAAGTCTAAACAGGTATTAATAAGTTTAATCGATAAATAAGTATTTGTAAATAGAGTAAAAAATTCCAAATACGCAATTTTATAATTCCGATTTAATGATTATAAAAATACGTATATTCCTTGTAACTCATTGATTACACTGTTCGACAAAAAATTTCTCCCCTTAAATCTAAAAATGGATTCCGGTAGAGTTTTATATGCTGATTCTCATGCAATTTCCCAATTTTTTACAACACGTCAGAGTTTTGAGATATTATCGGTCAAAATGATGAAAACGGCCATTTTAACCTATTTTCGAGTCCCATTAAATATTAAACAGCAATATTTGAAATCAAAAATTTCGTTAACCTAATTGAAAACAGCTTCCTCTTTGATTTTCAAATTACCACTTGTTTTTGGCTTAATTATAACTCAAGTTATATCTAAAAAACTAAAACTACGTGATTTTAAAGGATAATAGACATAGATAAAAACATAAGTATTTAGTCTTTTAGCTATAATTCGAGTTCTAATTGAGCTAAAAACAAATGGTAATTTGAAATTCAAAGAGGAAGCTGTTTTCTATTACACCAACAAAATATTTTGATTTCAAATATTGCTGTTTAATATTTAATGGGACTCAAAAATAGGTCAAAATTACCTTTTTAGACATTTTGATCGATAATATCTCAAAACTCTGACCTGTTGTAAAAAATTGGGAAATTGCACGAGAATCAGCATATGGAACTCTACCGGAATCTATTTTTAGATTTAAGGGGAGAAATTTTTGTTTAATTTTTGTCGAGCGGTGTTATTCAAAGATAAACTTTTATAAGCGAATATTGTAATTCGTATAGTCGTTTGGCGAAATCTACAGCTAAAGCTTGCTATTGAAAGCCCTCAAAACTAATTCAGAGTTCTATTATAATAAATTCCGAAATTTATACTAGAGGACTTTAAAATTTATGAGTATGAGAAATCTACGTCTATCATAAAAAAATAAATAAAATAAAAATATGGAATTTTTAAACATTGGTGAGCAGGTTAAACAATTATTGTCTATCCATTTTTAATCGTGATATCTCGAAAAAATTTAATTCATTTTTTTTTTCAAACTTATTTTCAATTTTGAACTCCAAATACCAAAGTTTTCATTGAAGCTTTTTATTCTATTGCTAATATATATATAAAGAAAGAGTTATCAACATGCGATTGGATTTTAATTCATCATCATTGATATCTTTATCACTAGAATAAATAGTGATCTCAAAGTAGTAAAAATAATTGATTATAATTATTGGTTAATAATAAATGCATTCCGTAAGTAAGGTTTTTAAATTTATATATATATATATATATATATATATATATATATATATATATATATATATATATATATATATATATGATGTTTGCTTGGCTGCTATTCAAAAAGAATAAGGGTAATTTAGAAAAAAAATTTAATAATATAATTGTTTATTAAAAATAGCCTTACCATAAGCTTGATGTACTCCCTCTAGCATATATCGAGCTTAAGTTTCAAATTTAATAATTCTGAGACTTATGGTTGCGAAACGCAAGGGGGGGGCTACATACGTACAATTGATTTCATTTCTGTTGAACATTTAAAATACAGTACATATTTCTACAAAAATGTCATTTTATATTACACTTCTGATAAGTTTTATTTTTGGTGTATGGATAATTTTAGTTCTAATTGTAAGTACTTAAAACATTAATTTTTTCTGTCACCTCCAGAGGGATTAGAAATCGATTCTTTAAAACCTTTTTTTTATATCTTAATTACTAGAGTCGATTTTTTAAGTTTCTAATCAAGTGATCGTCAAATGCATTTTGACCACTTCTGATGAGTTATCTCAAAAATTCCTCGCGCTCTCAGGTGTTTTTTAAACTCCCCCATGATTACATTTTATATTTTTATCTAATTACTTTATTCTAATTACACCCAAGCTACTCATTCTCTTGATGAATGTCATATTTTTATCATCTAAATTTAAAAGTAATTATTAAGCCCATTTTCTCTATTTTCAACCAGCATGTTGGTAAATTAAATAGCGCTATTAAATGACATCAGCTAATGACAACTCTGAACTCTCTATAAAGAAATTAAGGGATGGGACTAAGGGCTGCGAATTCTTTGACTCCATTTTACTAAGAACTCTTCAATTTAAATATTGTTACGACAGACAACATTTGAGCCAAGAATATCTAATAGACAGTTTCTGTGTGCAATTGCCAGGAATTTTATTTTATATATTATCATTTAATTAATTTTATACGTAAAAATTTAATTAAATCACCAATAAGGCAATATTAAGTTTTGCACTTCAAAAAGAAAGAAATAGTGCTAGAACTTTATAAATATTCAAAGTTTTGTTGGTAGTGCCTATATAGTTTTCGAGAATCTTTATAGGCTCTATATACTATATAGTTTGAAAAATTGTGGTACTAGGGTTGTGGGTCCATGTCTTAAGCGATTAAGGGTTTCTAGAAAGAGGCAAGCGTAAATAAAATTCGAGTCTCTAAATAGGGATAAATAAATTAAGGAATGCATCGGTAAAGATTCTTTAGAGAAGAAAATGCACAGTTACTGGCACAAACATCATCAACATCCGATATGTTAACGATACCAACTTATCAGCTTACAAGACTCAAGTACTTCTGAAGCCATAATTTTGCAAGAGATGATAAGGAAAAGCTTAAATTATCGGAGCATGTCGTGCCCGAAGAAGCTATTGGGCCGACGAACCTCGCTTCTTTTTCTGGCTTTAAATATTTGTTTTTCTGTAATTGGGACATTTTGGGTTAATAGAAAGTGAAAAATTGAATGAATTAAAATACCGTCTGAACATTCAGGTAACATTAAAACTGATTTTTCTTTTTCATTTCAAGAAACCATTCTTTAACTACATATTGGAGAATCCTACTTCCTGGTTCGTAATATCTTAATACTTAATGTATAATTTGTAGATACTTTTTCCCTTACCCCTGCTTTAGAGTGACACTCATCATCGACATTTATATGACAGTAACTATCCAGATTCATTATTAAGTAGAAATTTATAGTTTAGGGTAAAATTTACTATTCAGCTTCTATTATTCTAAAGCATTGATAGCAAATAATCAAAATTCATAAGTTGATCTTAATTTTCTAAAATTACTAGGGCTAATTTTAGAAATATCCACTAAGTAACTGACGTCTCGAACAATAACAAATTACATAGACTTCAATATTAAATGAATGTTTTAAAAGCCTCCATGTAGATTAACAACGCAGCAAAATGTGGATAGATAAATATTTGATCAATAATCGATTCTATTACATAATTATTAATATTATTTATATATATTTTCAGTTAAGTAACTATATACTTATATACTATATATTAATCATACGCATGATCTTCAATGTAGTAAAACTATTTATTATTTTATAAAACAAAAAGTATAAATATACATTCTCTTTAAATTTAAAATTTAAATTAACGATGAATTCAAAATTGATTTATTAAAATTTTGGTTTATCATTATTATTAATTTGAAATTCCTAAGAGAGAAATAAAATGCCAACCATGGTCGTAGTCAGAATTTTTTTGTAAGGAAGAAAGCTTTCTTTTTTTCACTATCTTTGTAAAAGAGTTTCAAAGGACCTAATATTGCTAGACCTGCTAAATTAATATCGTCAATTAAGAAAATTAAAAAAAGAAAAGTATATATTTTCAAAATTTCTTCTCCCAGGCTAATCTGACACAGGATATTTTTTTAACAAAAACTCAAATGGAAAATCAAAATTCATTGACAGACGTTAGTGGTTAATAGGACCACATCCGAAAACTGTTACGTTTAGGTCCAGTTTGTCTACCTTCAGTTAAACTTGACTGAAAGTTAAATTACTCTTAAAATAAAAAATATCCGCCATACTACGGCTATCTCACCATACCTTTAGATGATTGCACCTAGGTATCTTATGGATATCTGACTTAGCTGTCAAAGATATCCGACGGTTTGATCAGAGATGGGCCCTTTGCCTCAATTAAACCACCCATCCAAATCCGTTAGGGAAACTTTATTTTCAATTTACAATCTTACAGTTTTTAGTTTAGGTATTCTAAGCTGAGAGACCGCCTAAGATACTTTGTCATTTTGACAATATACTGCAGAACTGTAGTCAGTCATGTAGCTGGCATCTTACTAGAATTGATTGATGGGATTCAAATAGTTGATTCATAAGGAGAAATCAATGATGCTGTACTGTGGTATGCCTGATTCAAATAAACATATACCAATAAATTATGAATATATATAATGTATTTGTGCAGTCATTTTAATTAAAAATATTCTATCTGTATTTCTCATTGGTTCAAATATCCGACTGGATGTATGTATATTCGTAAATTGATCACTTCCCAAACGTTTGTGACCAGCTTACTATTACATCCATTGGATATTTGAATCCATGAGTGCCTAGCAGATAGAATACTATTTTTCTAATTGAAAAGACTGATGATGAATGTCAAACTTTCTAAACTATAGTCTCTAACAATTAAATTATATATATATATATATATTCATTATATATACCTGTCTCAAACAGAGAACAATCTCATTGATTTCAAATGGAAATATTGGGTAACATCTATTATACCATTTATCCTTATTAGAAACCAAACTATATAGAGCAGATGCTGGCCAGTTTATTTATTCTTTTTATATTTATTAAAAAATTTTACTGGTAGATTTTTTAGTCTCAATTTATGTATGTTATTTACATCAGGAAGTATTCGGCTAATGTCGTAAAATGGAAAGTGAACTTTGTCTCACCTTCTTTCAATGTGAAATGCATTATCGGGCACGAGCATTTCTTTCTTGTATAGGTTTATGGTATATAGTATTTCAAAGTTCATCATATAATTTTCCACATTTTTCTTTTAATCGAATAAAAAGGCCCTTTTAAAAAAGAAATCATCTTCTCCTCAAACTCGAGCCTCAGGTGAATAAAAAAAAAAAAAATATCACGCAAGGTATATATAAACTGAAAAGTTTGAAGATCCTTTGAAATGTTCTAAACAGATACTATTGATTCCGTTATGGAATACAACGAAAGACTGGGCACAAATTGAGGAGGAAAACTTTACCTGAGGGTAGCCGATAGAATGAAATTCTAAACGATACAAAAAATAAAGTAAAAAAATTAACATTAAGATATTCCAACTCTTCTTGCTTTGATAAACAATAATAATTTGATTTTCGTCAAGATCTAATAAGAAATATGGAAATTGATTGAGAGGCCTTAAAGGGATACTATAATATTTTTTTTCTCTCTCTCAAGACACAGCAGAGCTTGTTTCTTCTTGGGCAGTGCCATTTAGGCTAAATTTGAAGTTGGGACAGCTTAACTGTTAAGGCCGCTGCACACGAGGCTTGATTTAATATTTTTTTGTCTGCTTGCTCCCACTCAAAAGAATCCCAGAACCTAGCCGGAAAATAGAACATGTCCTATCTTTTAAATCAAGCAAACTATCCAGAAAGACAGCCAGCAGTGAGGTCATTTCGATCCCGACAGTCCTCCAAATTGCAAACCAGAGCATCCCAAAAACAGCTAGAGAAAAAGCCTCGTGTGCAGCGTAAGTACAGGCAGAAACTCTAAGTTACTTATATGTATATTTTAATAATCTGTTGGTTATTACTGAAAAACATTAAAATTTCATAATTATATCTCGGGGTGTGTGTCTAATGATCGATCAACTTAAATTATGAATATCTAATCAATAATATTTGCAATTGATAATTTTTCTTATACGCATCGTCAATTGAAAAACTAATTATTTATCTTTTTATTTATAATTATCATATATATTTACTTACCATTTTGTAACATTGGAGTGAATTTCATTTGATACAGCTAATCTTATAGATTTTATTAAGATGCAATCTTAAGACTGACGCCTAAGGCAGTAAAAATATTAGCATTTAGGCACGTGTCAAGGTTATATTTATACAAATATCTAAAGTAGAAATTATTTATATATTTTTTTAAACTTATCACACTATAAAGTATTTTATTACATCTTTGTATTAAAATGTTTGAAGTATGTTTTTACTTTAGAATACATTGATTGTATGGGAATTTTTTCATATCTTTGCAGAAAGTTCAAAAGTGTTTTTGTATGTCTCTTTGTTTCTCTGTATATCTATAGTCAAATTTTGAGTTTGTTTCAAAAATTTCTCAAGGAAATTTTAAATTTGGTATTTAGAATGAAAATCTCATCATGGCTGAAATCAGATGCCACAAACTTGACGTTTATTTTTGATAATTTTCTCAAATGAATAATTTCTTAAAACATCATTTTTACTAACATTAGGTTTTGTGAAGATTTATTTTCAATTAAATTTATTCAATGCTTAAAAAAACACTAGTGCACCAAATTAGTATCAGGCGATTCCAATCAATATTAATCAAAACCTCTATAGTCAAGATTTCATAAAAATATTAGGCAAACGGTTTAGTCAGAAATTCATTAACACAAAAACACCAAGAGGCATTTTTTAAAAAACTCTTTTTTGTACTCGGAGAAAAAGTTAATATCTGAAAAACAATAATATTTTCAAAAATAAGTACCCACATGAATATCTAATTACCTTAGAGTAATTGTCAGGAATTAAAATAACGAGAAAGTATTTAAGGCGTTCCCTAATATAGCTAAGAAGCAGTTCGCTCTTTCCCCTACTCTCACATGCGCAGAAAGGCAAAAATATTTTCACTGTGTCGTTTCTCGGATCTGGCAACATTGAATTCTTACGAACGCTAAAAGACAAAGAATAAAAAAAAAACACTTCATGAAACAGCTCAATGCGAAATTCCAGATGAGAACACTATAGTTAGGTTGAGAGAATTAGCTAAAAATCTCAAATGCACCAGCTGCAGAAGTTTTTTAGATATGGAAAAATTGAGTGATTTTAGTGCGACGTTGCCAAGTCGCCATCTTTCACTTGCCATGCCATGAGAGAAAAAATGAAAACCATCAAAAGTACCTAACTTTTAACATTTTTCAGACAAAACGAATACCGCTTGATACAATTATTTTAACAGAAAAATATTTGTTATATCTTCAGTTAATGATTCTCAGTTTTTCAAAATAATTTCAAGAAAATTACGATTGTTATTTAATGAAACAGTCGCTTTAACATCAATCGGGATAGGGTTCGCCTGTTAAATATGCAATTTTCAATGGTCAATATTTACAAATTTAGTCCCGCAAGGACTATTGAAACAAATTTCTACGTATAAATGACACTTATAAATAAATATGTGTATTCAAAGTTTTAAAAGGATTTCAAGAAAATCGATTTATTAAGGAACGTCCTTAAGTAAAGTCAGATTTTATTTCTATTAATAATAAAATATTCTACAAAAGATCTAGAATTTTTTTAGAAGGATTTAAATTTTTTCGTATGAGTGTAGGATCTATGGTAATCAGCTATACTATTGAATTATATAATGCATTGGACGAAACAGGAAAGAGATATTTTATAAAATGACACTTTTTAATCAGAACGTTTTGTAATCGAGATACTTAATATAAAATTAATTCTCACAAATGTTGATAATAGCAATCCAAATGCCATTGATCTAAAGAGAATTCAATTAATTGTTTATTTATTACTATGCATGTAGATCTTAATTATATTGCTCCACGTTCATTAATTCTTACTCCAACTCACTTGTATATCAGTTTTGCTTCATTCACTCAACCAATCAGCTCTCTTCTCAAGGTTTATCTAGAAATATTTTTAAAATAATTGATACATTATTATCTAATCTCAATATCTATGTATTTAAATATCCCTTAAGAATAAAGAATATTTTTAGTTATTCCATTGTACATACAAAAATGTCAAATTTTCAATTAATTATAAACACTCAACTAAATTAAGCAGTTAGTCGCCTGCAAAGTATGCAACCATTCCTGCACAAAGCAAGAGCTCGCTCCTTGCAAAGCAATCGCTACTTCTTTAATATTGGCGAATTCGCCTCATAGTAAATTTGATTTACAACACTGCACTTTAACTCTTTTTTTTGAATGATATTGATGAGAGAAGGAGATATTTCACGAATGTGGAATAATATAATTTATTATGAAAACTCAAAATATACGACTATATAATTTCTTTAATTGAGATATTATGTGTTTGTTTTTCTAAGTACCTTAACATATTCAGGGAGATTCTACTAAATCACTTGAACATGCCAGTAGCTGAACCATGCTTAATTTTGATTCTCACTTTTTATAAAACTTAGAAAATAAATTCAAAATATTTCTTCTTAAAAAATATAATAACTTATAATTCTATATTTAGTAGTCCAAAATAAAAAAAAAATGATAATACTTTTTTCATTTTTTATTTCTTATAGTGCCATGCCCGAACGGGTGACGGCTCCTCTCCACATATACCTGTGCTGAGTGTATTTAGCTGTTTTACACAGATATATGGGACCTACTTTTTAACGCCGGTTCCGAACTAGTTTGGAGAGTTTAACTAGGCAATTATGCTCTTGGTAGTTTGCCATAGCTTTCCAAGAGGAGGCGGCTGCAAATATCTGCCGAAACAGTCTCGAACCAGCGTACTTCAGAACAGCAGCCCGACACTCTGACCACTGACTCACAGTCGCCTCATTTTTTTATTTACATACCTCTTAAACAATAAACATTAAATTACGTGACTTTAAACTCCTTCAAAGCAAGAATCAATTCTTAATCGAACTCGTGCTAATAGATTACACAGTCTATACTAGACTGTTTTAATGTGGGTCTAGCTAGAATGATCATCACCAGATGAGTACAACTGTGACGTCACATGTCGACTGAACTTTTCAGTGAGTTTGATAAACGAGGAAACCATTTAAATTTTATTTACAAATAAAGTGAGTAAAATTTATTTGTTCGGGAAATTTATTTTAATAGTAACTATACATTATAGAATCGATTTGAAACATAATAATATGAAAAAACAATTAAATTTTAATAAGTTTTGTTACCTCAACCCCTTGATTTAAAATTAAACTTAAAACAATAATGTGTACTTTTCTCAGAATAAATGAAGTAAAACCTGATTTTTTTATAAGTATTATTTAAAGGCGTAATTATTGAATTATCTTTTTTCCTTCTATGATTACTATATATGAGTCATCTGCCTCATTGCCTGATAAATGCAAGTATTTACATTTCGATATGTAGAATATACCTATATATGTGCACAGATGTTGCCATAATATTAAAATAATGAATTATCAGGAATAAAAAGAAATATTTCTTAAAAATGGGAACTGAAAATTCTGATCTCAAACGAGAAAATATTCGAAGAGGAAATACTTTCAAAACTACGTTTATATTAATAAATACATGGTTTGTCAATATAGATAAGACTGAAAATACCGCAAATCTAATGATTAGAATACATATTATTATTATTTAATTTATTTATTTTTTTATTTTTACGAATAGAATACTGTATATTTGTGAAAAAATATTCTCCTGATAATTTATAAAAATTGCTCTGTAATCGTCATGAAAAACTTCGTTAACGAAGTCATGTAGGCTGGGTGAATTGTCCTTCGAAGCCTCAACAAACCAATACAAATTCTCTTTTTGAATAGGACTTAATTAAAAGACATGATTTTTATATTTAAAAAAAATGCATAAATAAACATGAGATCTTTTAATTTGATTTTTTATAAAAAAAATCGATTTGTCTCATATTTCTCCAGAAGCTTCTATTTTATTTTATTTATGAGGCGGAGGAGGGGAGAGGATTCAGGAGCTGAGGAGGGGGTCCAGGGGGCGAAGCTTCTTCTCAGCTAGTATATCTTTTCTTATTATATTAAACGAGCAATTCTTGTATATATATAACCGGTTTCTCGAAAACGGCTTTAACGATTTCGTTAAAAATTGGTATACTTATCAAGTCTCATGAGTTATTAGTCGTGTATAGATTTTAATCCGATTGAAATAAAGGAAGGGGGTGTAAATTAGGACTTTGGCAAAATAAATATTTTAATCATTCATATATCGTCTTTTGTAAGATGCAGAGCCTTGAAATTTGAAACTTAAGCTATCTAGAGGCTACAAGAAGTTACACAAGATTTTGGGTAAAATAGAAGTACCGGAAGTTAATGTTTACGTACGTAAGAATGTACCCCCCTGCATTTCGCAACAATAAATCTTATAAATTGTGGTGTTTTTTGAGGCTCTTGAAAACCTTGAAAACAGATGTAATGTCTTCGTTAGGGAAAAGGAAATAAAATTTCTTTATATTCTAACAAATTTATTTTCATGAAAAACTTAGATATTTTAAATAGTAGATGGAATGAGGTACAAATGTACACACATCTAGATAAAAATATTTTTATGGAGGGTTTATCTCTGTGCTTAAAAGAAAATTATTTTATGTATAACAATATAATATACACACAAATCAAAGGTATTCCGATGGGTGCTATCTTGTCTCCATTAATAGCCAATTTAGTAATGGATGATATTTATTCTAAACTGATTACCCCATTAAAATTGCCCTTTTACTATTTATATGTGGATGATTCCATCTCTGCAGTAATACCAGATAATATCCCTAAAATGTTAGAGTTACTCAACAACTATAATAAAAACATAAAGTTCACGGTTGAAATAGAGGAAAATGGTAAACTGCCCTTTCTAGATACCTTGATGATTAGGTCGGGACACAAAATAATTACCAATATATACAAAAAACCATCCAAATCTAGCAGAATGATTAATTTTAATTCTTATCACCCCTTATCACAAAAGATGTCCATTTTATATGGAGAAATTACAAGAATATATAGAATATCACACAAATCTTTTCTTCGTGAAAATATAGAGGATTTTATCAAACAATGTGAATCAAATGGTTATACAAGAGAGATTGTGAAACAATTGACGAATAAATATATTGTAAATGAATGGAAGATGAAAAGGAAAGAAAAAAGACCTGAAAATACCTTAAAATTCAGAGGGTCATTAACTTATGTACCTGGCCTAACTGATATTATGGTGAAGCTGTTCAGAAGTGAGGGTGTCCTGTTAGCAAAACGCCCAGTAAAACCCTTAGCCATGCTGTACAAAGATGTGACAGTGAGAGATGTTCTTTCTGAGACCAACGTAGTTTACAAGATTTTTTGCAAAGATTGTTGTAAATTTTATATTGGAGAAACAAAAAGATTACTTCAGACTAGAATAGTTGAACATGACAAGTCAGTTACCAATAGTAAGTTAATTTCAGCTCTAGCCATTCATGCATTGGACAATAAACATAGGTTCAATTTTGATGATGTTAAAATTTTATGTAAAGAAAGTGATGATTTTAAACGTAAAATGAAAGAATCATTACATATTTTAAAAAATAGGGAAAATGTCGTCAACTTCAAGGTAGACACTGAAAACAATGTACGGTATTATAGTAATTTAATTAATATGTTAATACATTGATTTATAGAAATACTTGTAAAGGGTACTGAATGTAAAATAATACTAGTTAGTTTTACATAGAATTTATTTGTTTCTGTGTCTTTGACAGGTTTTTGGTTTAATTTCCAGTGATAATGATATTTAGAATAATATTGTAATTTTTGAATTAAAT
The DNA here is from genome assembly GCA_024734495.1 of Forficula auricularia. Taxonomy (NCBI): domain Eukaryota; kingdom Metazoa; phylum Arthropoda; class Insecta; order Dermaptera; family Forficulidae; genus Forficula; species Forficula auricularia. The sequence continues at coordinate 116,354 of JALMQS010000197.1, forward strand.
GTTTTAAATTTAAATTTTGAATTTCGTAACATCTAGGGAGTTTATATTTTTATGTTGGCATTGGAACCCACTAACAAAAAATATTAACCGTTATTAAATAATAAGTAATAACATCACTTATTGCAAATTATAGTTAAATATATATATATAAACTAAGAAAAATAATTATATAAACAATATAAGATTTAAAACAATTAATTATATATATGATATATTCACTAATATTGACATATACTATATTAATAATACTTATAACACAAAAAAGCCTCCAGGTAATTGGCAAATATAAAGAATTTGTTTGATTTATTTAAGTTAATTAATTAAAATTTATTCTAATTAGTTATTTTTATTACAAGCTTTCTTGATTAAAATGTTATTAAATGTAAAAAGTAAATAACATTCTACACATATATATGTAATATATTATGAAAGTGTTTTAAGAAGAATAACTATAGAAAACAACTTATATAACTGATATTGACATACTATATTAATAACAAAATACCTCCAGCTTTTTGATTAAAATGTTATTATTTATAAAAAGAAAATGACATTCTACACAGACATATGTACTATATTATGAAAAGCTTGGGTGAGTTCTTTTCTTCTTTTATCTTGAGAATGACATGTAATTAGTAATTTACTGTAATTAAGATTATGTTTCCCTTGCAGACTGATGATGGTGTGAGAATATCCGCCGAAACGTCTCATAAGTTTTTCATGAAAATAAATTTGTTAGAATATAAAGAAATTTTATTTCCTTTTTCCTAACGAAGACATTACATCTGTTTTCAAGGTTTTCAAGAGCCTCAAAAAACACCACAATTTATAATTTTAAAACATTATAGTACCATATCTAAATAAATCTTATGTATGTAGAGCAAGCTTTTGCTTGAAATCGGAACACCGTAAATTAACATTTACATGAAAGATTTTTCGTTTTTTTTTTTTTTCAAAAAAGGCACTAACGATTTTTTTAAAAAGTGGTGTACTTATCAAGTATCATGAGTTATTAGTCGTGTATAGATTTTAATCCGATTGAAATAAAGGAAGGGGGTGTAAATTAGGATAATAAATATTTTAATCATTCATATATCGTCTTCGGTAAGACGCAGAGCCTTAAAATTTGAAACTTAAACTATTTAGAGGCAAAAAGTTACCGAGCATTGCTCGGTGCTCCAGGCACTACATTTTTAAATTCGTTATATTTATATTTATATATGTATTTGTATGAAACAGAGTACAACCTCATTGATTTCTCTTTATAAATAAATCAAGTTGGATTGAAAGAAGCCTCTCTAATTAGTTATAAAGGCAATGTGTACGTAAATAATGTGTAAGGCGTAAGACGTGTTGAGAGGGAAAGGTCGGCTCATTGAAATGTTGAGCACGTCTCTGGCTGGCTAATATAAGGGCTATTTAGGGTGAGAAAGCTACAGGTAGTCTTGGAGATGCTGCCGTCGGCGTCGGCGTCGTCATGGCAACCAACGCGTCGAGGTCGTCGGTCCGCCGCCCGCCGTATCTTATTATATTAGCAAAGAACCCACTCTCTGTTCTCAATTTCACCAAATGTCACAGCCCATGTACTTCAACAAAACCAACAAGACCGGGGAACTACTCGGTGAAAAGTTCAAATTGCAGAGTGAAGTAGTCTTAAGGTAGTTATTTCGCGACAATACTAGGAAAAAGTTAATGCTAGAGTATATAGAACAGACAACAATTCATAGTTCATAAGCCCAAAACTTTTTGCTCTTTATGTACCAATCTACCCAATCCCCTACTCGTTTGACAAATTTGGCACCATTATAAGAATATTTTATATTAAAATGACATAAAATACTAATTAGTAGAGATTGTGGTGTTGGTGCAAGGTGAAACATCTTTAATAAAGATAAGAGTAAATAAATATTATATTTAATATTGATTTACTATGAGTTAAGGATACTAGGTCACTTATTTCACATTAAAATTAAAAATTTAAAAGATATAAAATTTTTTTTCTTTTTCAATATATATATTTCGGGCTATCAACCCATCTTCAGGAAATACAGAAAGTAACTGACAGTTAGTTAAATCTCTCAAATTTTTTTTTTCAAAGTTCCCTATATAACTACATGAATTTATTGTAGACTGAAACCCGGTAAATTCGCTTGATTTTTTTTTTTTATCAAAATAGCTAAGGTTCCATTATTATTATTTTGGAAAAATTTCTTCAAACAATAAAAAACAAAAAATTTCAAGTGAGTAAATTTTTCAACCAAAGACGAAAAAAAATCCACTAAGCTATAAACAAAAGTATATCAAAAAAGTAAATAAACAATGAAAAAAAAATCGACAAAAGCAGAAAAAAGTTTTTTTATCATTTATCGAAATTTTTTGCCGTATACATTTTACCTGTTGAGTTAACAATTATTATTAATCAAATCATTTTTATACTCAGTAATAAAAAAATTAAAATATTATTTTTAAAAATTAAAATAATTACTCTTCTAATCCTTGATCGATAAGATAATTCATCTATTAGTATCAAGTGTGAAATTATTATTGATCAAGGATTAGAAGAGTAATTCACTGTATATTTTTTAAAAAGTTAATTATACCCATTCAATCTTATAAATGTCCTTTATTTATCCAAAATCATCAAATCATATATTATTATTTTAGTACTGGAAATAATTTCAATATTTATTGAGGTCACGCAGACGTCAACCCTAACCATAGTGGGGCTTTGTAATTAATTTCTTTTAATATATCGGTGATAAGAAAATCAATGATGTTATCTATCTTTAAATCAATACGAAACGATAATATATATATATCCCTTAACTAGCTGGGTGGGAGTTGCGTCGGTGGATGCAGACGTGCAGAAAGTAGAAGCTGAAGAGACCATTCATAGAACTTTCTATTTATCTCTTTAATTTCCATTTCAAATTCACTTATAAATCAATTCTCCCAAATAAAAGCAAAGTTTTCATTATTTTTCTACGGAAGTAACTATCTAATCTTCCAATTGAACAAATAAGAATCGACTATTGAAACTTTTGTAGTTATTCACTAGATTGTTATTCTTTTTTTAGAGATTCTCTCACATCTAGTATATTTATAAAAAAACAAAACATAGTTTTGAATAGCGAACTCCTTTGGGAGAACATTTCTCTAAAGTTTCACCCTTTATATCAGAAAACTGGAATATCTATCTATCTATCTATATATATATCAAATGGAAAAGTATGTATGTATATATGTTTGTATGATCCAAACGATCTGATTGGCTAGTACATAGCCAATGGCAAATCGTTAAATTATTAGAACGATTCTGATTGGTCAGATAGTATCGTGCTTAGCCAATGCCTTAAATAAATATTAAAAAGAAAACATTTGGCCGTCTCGAGACGCTGGCATGCCTGGACCAGCTAATATTATATAAAGCAGAAAATTTTTCAGAGGGGTGTTTATATCAGAGACAAAAAATTACATTATTAAATTTTTATTTAAGTATTTAATTTATTGAGTATTTTTCACAATTAGAATACCTTAATACAATAGTGCTTAAACAAAAGTGAGTCTGGGCCGAAAGTTCGGGTTGTTACAGAATTTTTAGCATATGCACCCTCTTGCCCCCCTCTGGTCACGCCCATGTATATAAGTATATTTAATTATCTATATTTCAAAAGTATTTGTTATTACTGTACGTAAATATGACTGTCGCAGGGAGTCGTTTTTAGCAGTTGAATTGACGATAGAAATAATTTCTAAGAAATTCATAAGAGGTTTTCATCTATTGGATCCGGACATTAATGGATTATTTTTAATTATATGAAGAAGGGTTATTTTATCATAATATATTAAAAATAATCCATTCCAAGAGATTGTTCTATTAGATCCGAGATGGAATGAATTATTTTTAATATATAAAAACAACCTCTTTTTGACATATAAATAAAAATAATCCATTAAATCTCGGATCTAATACATGACAACCTCTTGGGATTTTCTTCGAGTCGTTTCTGTTGAAATGTGGATATAATGTTTTAAACTTTTCTCTTTGTAAGTTTTAACTATCATACTGTGTAAATCCAGAGTAGTTTTCTTATTTTAAAGAAGTAGAATGACAAATGGCGAAAGTGATTTTTCCTTTCACGCCCTTTTGTCAAGGGTGACAATTTCACAGGCGGTCCTCCATTATGAAAATGTTTTCGACTTTGATAGGATTAAAATTTCATTTTCACGAAAATTATACTTTTATTTAAATGAATATTTTATATAGAGATTAAAAAATATAATTTTGTTAAAATTTCTTGAAATAATTTATTTTTGCATTCATTATAATGACTTCATCAAACATTTTTTTATCCTTGTTCACAGGTTCACAGTTGGCAAAAGTTGCGGGGGCGTTATTTACGCCCCCTCTAAAAGTGCATTTGCTTATGTGTCATCTCATGTGACACATTAGGTACTCAACTCAATGGCTTCATGCCTATTGAAAAGTAATATTAAAATAATAATAATTTACGCTTTAAGTTTAACTGTAAGAATAATGACTTTATAAAAACTTTGAAACTAATTAAAATAAGTTGTATAAAATTTTTAAGGATAAATCATTGATGTTGCCTCCTGCTTGATGCAAATAAACTTTTAAATAAAAGTGTATATAGACATATATAGTTATATGTTTATCTGCATTAAACAGTAGACAACTCAATGGATTCTTTTAAAAAATACATAGGCACCTAATTTTGGAGTGGTTTTTAAGTTTTTGTGAAGTCTCCTTATAAACAACTACTCTCGGTAAACTAAATATTTTTAAAATGAATAATATTAGGTCTACAAAAGGTTGTCATGGCTAGAGCACAAAGGAAGTATGTTGCTTACACTTCAGCGAAATGATAGAAACTTATTTTTATAGGGAAATGATGACTCTATAACATGAATATAGTTACAAGATGATCCGATGCGAATTACTTCTAGTTATGCCATCTTTTGTAAATCCCTCAAAACCTATTTGTACACCTAATACCTAATGATGGTTTCAGCCAAAACTTCCCTTTTTATAAATGCTTCAACCACCAAAATATCAAAACTATATTATTTAATAGAATTTTAGACTCATTTGAATGCTGAAAGCAAATTCGAAATTAATAACTATTGAATTTTTGGTTATAAAATCGTTTCTCTTTAGCTTATTGAAGACAATTTATTAATAATTTCGTCATAATTTTTCAACCCCACCCTATCTTATCAGTTATCACTCAATCAAGAACGATTTTTCCACCTCTCCTCGTTTGCTTTCCACTCTTATTATACTGTCGAGAGAATGATGGAATAATTGAGTAATAGCAATCGTGACATACTTCGTGCAAATCAAATTATATCGAAGACGATTTTCATTATAAGAATTAGATAATTTTATTAAGGGAGAATGGTGTAGGTTCTTGGTGCAACATATTTTAATAAAGTAATGAAAATTTAAAAAAAATTAAAAATTTTTTTTTAATAAATTTAAAAATATAAAAATTCTACGTAGGTTTCACAAAAATAAAAGACAAGATTAGCATAACGTTCAAGTAAACAATATTTCCTAGACAATGAGATAGGAATTAAGTTTCTAGAATGAGTGGTTTTCATTTTATGAAGGAAAAACTGCGATTTTTTGCACCTCATATTACCATTATCCAATTAGAATGAAACTTTATTTAAATTGTAACAAATGTATAGAGTCGTTTTTGACGAAAACGTGTTCCTTCATGGCCAAAATGGGGAAAAATCGAATAAAGTACGAGTTTTAGGAATATTCAAAAGTGATCCCGGGGGCTGTTTTTTGACAGGCGCTAGTATTGGTTCTACTGAACTTAAATAGATGAAATTATTATCATTTTACGCGTAATTTAAAGAGCTTATCTAATCGATATCTTGTCGTTTTAGAGTTATTTAAGAAAAACTGAAAAAACTCCGAAATTTTCTCATTTTGAGGCGCGTAGAAAAATTTCCACAACACAGATTTGGGGGAAAACCAAGGGGGTATACCACGACCTAAAATCATGTACACCTACTTCCACTTTCATTTCCAAGTAGAAGACAATAGATTATCTAATGAATCCCAAAGTAATTCCAAATAATTCCAAAGACGGTGTACACCTAATTCCAATCTCGGTTCACCCCTCGGAGAAAACTTAAGGTAGTAATCTTGGAGTACCAATAAAGGTATTCCAGCATTAAAATCTTTACCGGGAATTATTTCCTGTTAAAATCGTAATTTGCCTGGCCTATTAGCATCTTGTCTTTTATTTTTGTGAAACCTTCGTAGAATTTTTATATTTTTAAATTTGTTAAAAAAATTTTAAAAAATTTTAAATTTTAATTTCTTTAGTAATAAGATAATTTATTTTAAAAAGAACCGTGTTTGGTGGCCCTATTTTATTTAAATTGAATTGGCTAAGGGGCCAGTAAGGGGGAAATAAAAAGTTGAAATAAAAGTCAACTTCTATTTGTTACTTTATTTTGGGCAGACGTAATCGATATTTTTACAACGTTTCGAGCGCTATACCGCTGCTCTTCATCAGTGCACGTCAACTGAAAAAGATCATTGCATGTTTTAATTTTTTGTCTTAACATTTATAATAAATTTTTAAAGGGTGGAAATGAGGATTATATACTACTCACCCAAGTCACAAAAACACGTAAAATCTATTTCCAGCAGACGTTTTACATTAAGAATCATTACACTGGTAAAACAAGTTATTCCAACAGAACAATCTCAAATACTGTCTTTCGACCTGCCTTCATTATACATACACAGAAGCAAAGTTCCCACTCCACTCAAGATCAACGCACTCCAGGCTATTTATAAATACACATATCACACAAAAGATCGATAATTGATACAAAATTTAAATAATTAAAGTTAGTCAATTGATATAAAAAATCCATATTTACAATTAAAAGTAGGTCATTTGGTATAAATTTTATATACATAATTAAAAGCCAGCCAAACGATATAAAACATATATACATAATTAAAGTTAGTCAATAAAATAAATAATAAATAAACAAAACAAATAAATAAATAAAATCCACACATACAATTAAAAGCAAGGTCATTTGATATAAAATTTATATAAATAATTAAAAGTTTGTCAATATTTACATATTTCAAAACTAAATCTGATTGATTTTGTCAAGTAGACAAGTGTAGAGAGTGGATATTTTTAATACATCAAGCTTGTAATTTATGGCGTTGTTGATGTCCATTTGTATATAAATACCCTCCTTGTATTTTCTTTTCCATGTGACTCTCTCACTGTCCACTATTTTTGCATCTTCGAAATTCATCAAATGCCCATTGTCAACTGCATGTACGGCCAATGCACTGACCAAATTTCCCTTAACAACCGATGAAGTGTGTTCTTTTAAACGAACACATAAAGGGCGGCAACTTTCTCCATAGTACACTCTTGTTTTATCTTCCAAGTCCCTGCAAGATGAGCATTGAATCCTATAAATGATATTGGATCTATCCTCTTCACGTTCTCTATCCTTGTTATTGTATATGCTCAACAATGGTTTTTTCGGTCTCATTGCAATGTCAATATTATATTTTTTAAACATTGCTTGAATTTTTTGAGCTAATCCTTCTATATATATAATTGACCCTCTCTTTGTTTGTGGCACAAGATCTGGGTTTTGTTTGTTATAATTATTGTTCTTGTTCTTATATTTTCTGATAATGGTTGTGATTAATTTTTTTGGATATCCATTCTTATTAGATCTTTCTATCAGGCTATCTAAATTTTTTTGATGAAATTGTTTATCGGACAATTCTATTATTCTGTGTATCTCATTTTTTATGATACACAATTTTTGCTGCAATGGATGTTTAGACCTAAAATTAATCATCCTCGCTGATTTTGTTGGCTTATTATATATATCTGTTTTCAGAGTACCATTGTTGTCTCTTGTGATTTTGAGGTCTAAGAAATTTATTGTATTATTATTTTCATTCTCTATACTAAACTTGATATTGTTATGGTACATATTGATTGAGCTTAATATGTTGTCAGCTATATCTTTATTGCATATAAGAAAAGAGTCATCTACGTATTGTAGATACATCTTAGCATTATGTTTGCTTAAGATTTTTTCATAAATATCATCCATCAATATATCAGCTATAGTAGGGCTCAAGTTTAATCCCATAGGGAGACCTTGTTTTTGTTTATATATAATGTTGTTATAGGTGAAATAATTGTTATATAGACAAATATTAAGACACGTAGAGAATTCATCATATTCCAAATTAGTAAAAGTTTCAATCAGTTGCCATTTATTTAATATTATATTTATAACAAGATCTAGAGGTATCGAGGGGAAGAGGTTGTTAACATCTAATGAGTACATATTTTCATCGTTATTAACCTTAATGGTCTTAATAAGTTCAACGAATTGATAAGAATTCTTTATTCTATTTTTATAATTAATTAGATTTTTTAAAATATCATTTAAGTACTTTCCAAGATTGTTGACCGGGCTGTCCATATTTGATACTATTGGTCTTAAATTTTTTTCTACTTAAGTTGACGTGCACTGATGAAGAGCAGCGGTATAGCGCTCGAAACGTTGTAAAAATATCGATTACGTCTGCCCAAAATAAAGTAACAAATAGAAGTTGACTTTTATTTCAACTTTTTATTTCCCCCTTACTGGCCCCTTAGCCAATTCAATTTAGATAATTTATTTATGCAAAAAATGAAAATTACTTTTTTTCATTTTATTAATAATTTTATTTATTTGAAAGAGTTAATTTTGCCTTTATTTTACTTTTCAACATCAATTATTCATTTTTAGTTTAGGCATTTTTTCGGTTTTTGGCTCATGTTTCATTTGACTCGTTTCAAAATTATTTATTTGAACTTCCATTAAGAGGAGCCACTTGAAAAATAAATCAAATGAAATCCAGGTCATTAATACGTCACACCCCCAAGTTATTTTATTCGAAGAGCATCTAGGAAATTAACAACAAAAAAGTGAGTTAGTAACATACAGTAAATAGTTAAAATATATATTATAGAAAACTAAAAATAAAAGTAGAACAATGAATAATAAAAGATTGAATTATGAACAACTTTGAATCGATACAATACTATCAATGGTTGGTCTTTCATTGTTCATATATTTACCGACTGTAATTTAATATCTTCTATAGAAATTCCTTTATATAGTGTTCCTTGATCTCTTTATTTCAACATGCATTTCCTTATTTAGAAATTTTTTTTTTTTTTATTATTCAAAGTTATTACAATCTGATCAATAAAGAAGATCAATGAGTAATTTATTTCTCATATAATAGTACACTCCCTAAAACTAAGGTTTTACTCTCTAGTACTCTTGTGTTCTAATATCTACACTACACTAGGTTTAATTGTTATTTCACTAGCTCAAAAGGTTTAGAAAATAATGAACATTTTTTACAGATATTACTAATAATTATTTATTATATTATATAGGCATACCTAGAAATATTTTCGGAGGGGTCCAAAATAAATTTTGAAAAGAAAGACAGATTTTTTCAATAATTTGGATATATGTATGTTAATATAAAAATATTACTAATCTTAAGTAAAATTTTTACATTAAATTTTCGTTAATTTTAAGATTTTGAGAACGAGCTTCTCCATTGGCTATGAAAATCTTTTAATGATAAAAAAGTTCAAAAACTGTTCCAGCAATTATTTTTAAATTTGCTATGTTTATCAGAAATTATGAATAATTCCTTTAAATATTTTATTGCGATTAAAATTTGTGATAACATGTATCTATATTTTCATTGATTGTGGGCACGACAGCTTCCAAAGTGAGTGACTATTTCTCAAATAAAAAATAATAATTATTATTTTAGCTTATTATTTTTCATGCGTTTTATTTATTTATTTTATTAAATTTTTATTAATTTTTTTAATTATTTAATTTTAATTTGCTATTTATCTGTTAACTATTAAAAATATAAAATTTTCATCGAAGGGGGGGGGGGTCAATTTACAAGCAAAATATTTAGTAGGAATTTTTTTTTATTAAAACGAATTGTTACTTCAAGAAATTAATAAAGAACATAATTCTTGATTAAACATGTGAAATATATTTAATTACGGTTAGTTTGCCATAAGAAACGGTTTGTCGTTGCCGTCCCACCTCCCATGAGCCCTGTCCTTGGGAGGGGGTTCTGACCTCCCCCCTCCGTGGCTACGCCCCTGGAGCCGAGTAAGCTTAAGTCATGTAGCGTGCTTCAGTCTCGCCAGGCTTTTTTTAACTGCATTTATGAATGGCGCTCATTTATCCAAGATGATCATTTGTAATTATACTGCTCCATTACATTACTATTTGTGTAAGAGTAGTTAATTAAAAATGTAGTACTAATATAATTACGATAATATTTTATTTATTATCATTTTGCTGTTTGTTCTAATTTTTTTTCTCCTTTTTAGTAATACTTTATTTTAATTATGGCAATAAATAAATATTTAGATATGTATATACTTTGTCAAAGTTTTTTCATTAAAAAAGAGAAATAAGATATAAATTTCATTACTCTCAAGCTTGGAATTTTTCTAACATTTTTTTTAATATTTTTACTTTATCCATAAATACGAAGCAGTTAGGGGTAAAGTATTGGATTCGGTCTTGCGCCAAGAGGGACTTCATAAAGGTTCCTCAGGTAAAAACTAAGAAATCCATGGTCTCAACTAAAGTTACACATTTTAGTATTCAATCAGATTGAATTGTAAAACCTGACGGTTTTGCCAAAAATTAAATGGGGTCTCGTGCAGAAGCCAAAAAGTGCGATTTTTCATTTAGTCCGTGAGGATTTATGTTACCCTTTTTCCCGTCGACGATTTTTTCCAAACCGATTGAAATAAAATTGAAAACCGACATTACGTTAACAAAATGAAGCGCTGATTAGTTTTTGGTACATATCGGCTCACAAACATTAGTACTTTTTTAGTTTTTTCTAAATATCTTGAAAATGGATTAACCAATTTTGATGAGATTTAATATTTTATTTAAGTACGTTGAGGGTCACAAAAAAAGGTTATATAAAGTTTTTAGTAAATCTATATTTTAAAGTACTTTACTCTACAGTATATACTTAACAAAAAGACCCATTTGGTCTTTATCTGATTAATAATAAAAAAATAAAGATATTAATATTTCAAATGGCTATAGATAAAGTCTAGCAACAATCCATTTATTCCAAATGAAACCAATTCTGAAGAAATTCAATAATTTAGTAGTAGTGGCATTTTTGTTATCAACTGTTGAATTGATTTAAATGGGGAAATTTTTAACTTAGCAGTTTTAGCTGTGATTTATTCTCTTATTGAAGCTTATACACATTATTCTAAGTTTATTACAAATTGGATTATAAGTTTATTGTTTTATCTAATAAGTAAAAATGTATATTTTATTCAATCTCAAGAGCACATTAGAGATCTAAAATTACACTTCCGTACCACGTGTGATTGACTTGGGTAAAAAGGCCTTCTAGACACTACTCAGAAATTTTAGTTTTTGAAAAATAATCAGAATTTTATCAAAATAATGCTACTATTTATCGAAATAAAAATATTTGAATAAAAGTTATATTAAATAAAATTTTAAAAGATATTTTACATAAAATTTTTGTGGATTTTCATTTACCTAATAGTCAGCTAGATCTTTTCAAGAGGGGAAAGGCCTTCCCCTTGGTTAGATTTCCGGGACATTTTGATCGCTTGTTTTTGAATTGATTTAATGAGAAGATTCTCTACAAATGTTAATGCGGCTAATCTTAACAGACACCCAAAAAATGACAACTAATTCATTCTAAAAATTAAATAACTTTTATTATTTCAATTAGTGATTAATATTAATCAAGCCTTCTTCGGTATTCTGGCAAATCCAGGGACTTTTCGACTCCAAATTCCCTTTTCAAATCTTTTTTCTCTTTTTTTTTTTTTTTTTTTTGGCTTTTCGGCCATGGTAGCCATAAGCCATTTACGATAATATTTATTTTTATTTTTAAATTTGTCTCTACCTCGGGGGTCAGATTTTAGCCGGATGCCTCGAGCCGGATTCGAACTCGGGTCCTCTTGGTTAGCTGGCTTTTTTCTCTTTAATTCTCTAATAAATCTCTCAACAATAACCCAAAACTGCAGGTTTGCTCTATCCGAGCTTTCAATAATATTAATTTTTAAATGAGTTCAAATAAATATTCCATCTGACGATATATCTGAATTTGTTTTGATTAGTACTTTTAATAAATTCAATAAATGAAAAAGACAGAAATGAGATAAATTATAAAAAAATCAATTGAAAAGATTTTGTATTTTTACAAAAGTAGCAGGATTGTTGATTCATAAAGAGAAATCGATGAGGTTCTCCTCTACTTGATCCAAATAAATATATACCATACATATATATAAATATAAATATGTATAATAAATATGTAAGTATATAAATATACAATTTATTCAACCATCTAATAAGTAAATTATATATCTATATAAATAAAAATGTACTGTTACGTTTAAGTGATACGTTGAAGGATCCCCGAAAGTTCTTCACCTATTTCTTTGAAATTTTCACACAACATTCCATTCAAATACACGAGTGTTTTTATTTATAGTGTTTTTATAGATATCACACCTGTGGCATGTAAAAATATTCTTTTCGAGGAAACAACGCCTCTCTGGGGGAGGGTTAAAGGAAACAAACAAGATGACCGATAATAGCTTTTTGGAAATCTTTAAACTGCCAATATTATATTTGGTTAAGTGAACAATTTTGACAAATAATATATAATTCATTTACTGTTTTAATACCTATTCTATAATTATTTGCATTTTCAAAAATATTATTTTTTAAAGCAGTCACAGCAACGCGTGGTCGAGTCAGCTATTATCGGGCGTCAGCTAGTATTATTATATATATCAAGCAGAGGACAACCTCATTCATTTCTTTCAATATTTTCATTTGAAATTTCATGTGAATGTATATTCCCCTGCTCATATTAAATTTCTGTCTATTTATTTTATTTTAAAGAATATAAATTAAAAGACGAAAAAACTAGACATTTTTTTTTTTGACAGTCAATAGAAAAAATATCATTTGATGATTATTATAATGAAAAATGAAAAATAAATAGATATAAATGTGGTTGGCCTAGAAATTGCAACAAAAACGAGTCGCCCAAGGGTAAAGCCATATAGGACAAGGGGGGCCGGATTGGATTTCGTGTGCTGTGCAACAGCAAAATCCCGCCATTTATTTTCATTACACCCCCGCACTTGGCGTTCCAGCCCCTGGGGCGTCTCGACCTCTTCTCTCCTGTTACAAGAGCAGTGGATTACTCCGAGCAGTAGGTAAATGAAGATGCTTTCTCCCCCACAAACAGAACGGATGCTGCTTAATTAAATCAAACACTAGAAAATAAAATCTGCTCTTAATTTTCTTTTCCAAGAATCAAAATAAATAAATAAATAAAATAAATTCTTCTTCTTTAAGTGCCATATCAGGTCTCCCTGGTGTTTAGGCTCCTCTCCACATATACCTGTGCTGAGTGTATTTAGCTGTTTTACACAGATATACAGGACCTAATTTTTAACGCAGGTTTCCGAACGGCTAGTTTGGAGAGGCTACTAGGCAATTATACTCTTGGTAGGTTGCCCTTGCTTTCCAAGAGGAGGTGACTGAAAATATCTGCCGAGACTCTCTGCGCGTTGATTCTTAAGAAATTAAATCCTATTAGAATCTTGTATCTATTTTCAAGTATCTACACTACAAGTAGGTAAAAGCTGCCCTCAAAAGCATCAAGAATTGCAAATTTCATTTCGAAACTGTAATTCCTAAAGCAGTCATATTTTACGATTGCCACCTAAATATAATTAAAATCTCAACTGTTTTTGCAGCATTATTTAGTTTTAAGGTCCTCTGAGTCCTATAAGACAATTTTCAACCACTGGACTTTGATAGCGAAATTTCAAACTCTATATTACATAAAAATTTGATATTTAAAGTATCTGATTATTACGAAAATAAAGAGAACTGGAAGATTTTCTAAGTTGGACAATAATGATGAAATTATAAAATTTATTGACATTTTCTTTTCTTTTTCAATAATATGTTGAAAGTGATGATTAATTGAATCTAACTATAGGTATCTATGTACTATCACTTGAAAATGCTTTAAAATTAATAAGCTGAAATCTGGTTAAAGATACTGGAAACAGTTAATAAATTTTCTAATTTAACCATTACTGGTCATTCCCGAAAATATCTTACAAATTATCAGCTCGATCTACAGTAAGCTTTTCAATTTTTCAAGTTACAAGTTATAGCGAGTTTTATATTATATTTTGCTCTTGTTGATAGGTTTCTTACTTGAAATAATTATCAAGGCAATCTTTTCTTTAATTAGAACAAATGCCAAGAATGCAATCTCGAAAGCCTTCTATATAAATTCTCCCTCACTTGTGACAGATTCGATCTCAAAATATCATCTCAAAAGAATGAGTTTGATGAAAACTCCACTTATACAACAATGACCTTTGCGTACTTAAGATACTTCCTAAAAAATGCGCATAAATAGAATACGCTTCAAAATATTTTTATTTATTAATTACAAAATCCTCGGGAGTCCCAAACGCACTTGGATGTTTATAATTTTTGTTTAAACGTCACACCCAGGGACTTTTTGAAAATTTCTCTGTTAATATTTTATAGTCCCATGTGTTCTATTACAGATTAAAATTCTAGACTCTTGAATATAATTATTTTGAAACGTGAATTATATAAAAAGAGAAATTTTGCAAGTAGAACATTTATTTCTCATGGAAATGGAGTTGAAAATAGAACAAAATTGTGATTATTTTTTTTGAAATCTTGAAATCTAGTTCCAGGTTCAAAATTTAAAATTAGCACTTTTATTTTTCGAAAACTTCATAGTAGATTTTCAGATTTCTTAATTTAGAGAAAAAAATTTATCAGGCCAAATTGTTGTATGGTTTCCAGTATATGCATATAAATCTCAATGTTGTAAGGAATTTTATAACTTTATATTGGGCCACGGGTTGGACCGCCCTGGTTTAAATCGAATGGGATTAAAGAAGGATATGAGGAATGATAATTTCTTTTTTAAAAGAGTCACGGTTATAATAATCCCTAACTATCCATTATCTATTGACATGTAAGAACGTTCAAAGATCTAAAAGACAAGTCCTGAAAAGTTTTAACCAAGGACAGAAATTATCAATTAATTTTGATTGTTCTAGAAAACCCCAATTCCTTGTCTCAATTTGTACTAGAATGATAACTATAGGCTTGGATAGTGTCGTAACATATACATTTATGAAAAAATAAATATTTTAGAAAATGAAAATATGAGAAGAAGAAGAAATTTTAAATATTCGAAACTTCAAAATAAAGTAAAAAGCTTCATGTATTGTACAAATGTACATTCATATTTCAAAAAAGGGAATAAATATTTCTCTACATATAAATCTCAATGTTTTAAGGAAGTTAATGTTTTTATGTTGGGCCACACTCATTGCAGTGCTGGCCCGCGGGTTGGAAAGCCCTGTTCTAATATATCTAGTTGAATTACAGTATTCTTTAGTCTTTCAAAAATTCAATAAACTGCCTTGTTTTTATTTCTGATATTATTTTATTTTTTCTAATATAAATTCGATTAAAAAAAAAACAGCCTTTTATAGCTTCCATCAGTGCCTATTTGTTCAAAATTTTATTGGTTACTTTTCAATTTTAATTGAAATATCTTTCCCTTTTCTCAACCCTTAGTGATAGAAGATGCTTCAAACGAAGAGTTAATTTGAGGAAAAACATAAAATTAATATAATGTTACGTTATCAGGTTAAAGGTCTGTAATTAAATCATTTAGTAATGGAAGGTAATTAACGTCCTTTCAATATGTCATGAAATTATCAGAATTGAAAAGTGAACCATTTATTGGTAGCATATAATTATAACTGAAGCGTAGTTCGCAGTATTAATAGTAAAACCGTTTGCGAGTTGCAAAGTAGAGAGACCGGTAAAAAATCTAAATAATGGTCAAATTAAATAATTATAGAGTTGAATGTGTTCTGGTTTATACAAATTTAATATACGATTGAATTTTTTGAGTAATTTTTATACTTTATTTAGTTAAGGGAATTAATTAAATAAATAAATATAAAGAGGCGCCAAGTAAAATTACATACATTGTCTGATGATGGTGGGTCCTCACCATGGTGGGTGAAATCGATTAACGCACTGGCAGTACAAAGAATTTATTAAAGCTTCAACATAAATTGTTTTATTAATTTTAAATTAATTAAATTTAATGTTATTCATTTATACATTTAATTTGTTACAAGACAAATGAGCTTTATACTCGTGTATTAAATACGTATTTAAAACTATTCTCTAACACAATTGATTTCTTATAATTAAAAAAAAAAACCGACTTCAAAAAAATTAAATGCAACAAATCAAATAATAAGAACTCAAAAATAAAATAAAATGCACTAAAAGGTATAAAATAATTATCTAATTTAGTTACAACTAAACGACGAAATATTAACATGAAATCACTTTTTGAAGTCGGTACCAAAAAATATACATTTTATGAAACGAACTCGACGGATCTTACTTAGTACCTTTGGCGGGTAAGCTCGCTTATATAGTTTGTTTGGCATCGACTTCAAAATGTGATTTCATGTTAATATTTCGTCGTTTAGTTGTAACTAAATTAGATAATTATTTTATATTTTTTAGTGCATTTTATTTGATTTTTGGTTTCTTATTATTTTATTTGTTGCATTTAATTTTTTTGAAGTCGGTTTTATTTATTTTTTTTTTTTATAAAAATTATTTTTATTTTTCTCTTTTTAGTGATGTTATTAATAGTGGCATGCATCTCGTAAGAGAAAGCGTCGGGCGAATGAATCAGAAAATAAAATAATAGACCAATAAAATTCAATTCATAAATATAAAAATTCTTTCGAAACGTTTGCGGGTTTAAAATGAATGTTTTATTATATTTTTTATAAATAATTTTATTTATTATAATTTCGATTATTTGCTCATAAGAATTGGAGATTTACGTCATATCGTCATTGATCATATCATCAGAACTTGACCAAATTAATATGGGACCACTCCTAAGGTACCCCCTTTTCAATAAAAAAAGAATCTTCGAAATCGGTTCATGTGGCAAAAAGTTCTCTCTGAACATACATAAAATAAATAAATAAATATGTATCCTGACTACCTTGGAGATATACTGATCCAAACGCAGAAAGAATCATTAAAATCGGTTCATAAACAAAGAAGTTATGTCTGAACAAACATAACAAAAAAGGTCCAATACCAATAAAAAAAACGGGACTAATCGGAAACTATACTGAAACCAATGCAAAAAATCATCAAAATCGGTTCATAATTGGCGAATATATCAGTTAACATAGACACAAAAAAAAATTCAGTCGAATTGAGAACCTCCTCCTTTTTTGAAGTCTATTAAAAATTCCATGAATATTATATTCTTCTATCATTTATTTACCAATAAATGCTTAAATCTTAATTTAATTATTGGATTCCTAAAAGATATACATATATCTAAAATGCATTTACCAGCAAAAATATTAATAATTTATCCTTCCAATTAGTTACTTTTATTAGGGAAATCTATCATACTTCAACTATTCATAGAAGAATAGAAATTGTCTATTATTTATCATAAAAAATCGATTCGTTACTTATATCTCTAAAGAATCTTGTAACTTTTGCTGCCAAGGACTAATAAATTTATATACAATATAGATTGTATAGAATGGGATTAACATAAACTGATAGAGAGTTAAGAAATATTTATCTTTTAGTAAATGAGAAGAATGTTGAGTCTATAGTCTCGAAGAGGGAAAAATTATTCCATAAGTATTATTATTTATTATCGTTATCTGTATTATGCATTATGTACGTTTCGCGTTCTCAAGAATATTCCCTCATTGCGTAAATACATTTTAATAGTTAAAATAGTGAACAAAAAAATAACATTTAATATATTTTAGAATTTTTTTAAAGAAAAGTTTTCATTATTACAAAAAGCAGACAATCAAGGTTCACAGGTAGGGGGGCTCAGGCCAATTTAAAGATCAGGGGCTAAGCCCTGAGCCCCCCCCTCCAATGCATGAACCAAACCCGGAAGAACCCCGTTTGATTCCAAATACACATATTAAAACCAGTATTATATAAATAACTTCAAATTTTTGAATATGCAATTTGCTTATTTTTGCTTTAATTTCAAGTTCATTTTTTGCCATAATTTTTTTGAAGTTGAATCCAATCTTACCACTAGGTCTAAATTACTATGTATAACTAAGATTGTCTCTGTCGTATCATGTTCTTTTTTTTATCAAGAGAAATACGGAGTTTGTCCGAAAGGATTTTTTTTTTGCTTGTGCCGCCGGAAAGGTAATTAAATCGTTCTCCGTGTGATTTGTGAAGCTTCATTTTCTCTACTGGCAAATGAGAAAGATAAAACATGGCTTTTTGCTGGCGCCGACTGAACCTCACAGAGGACTTAATTATTTACGACGTGTTAATTAGTTTTTAGCTGGAACTGCTAACTATACAAGTAAGAGCATTACGCATTTCAATTATCAGCTATTACCACTTGCAAAAAGTGCACCTTACTTTACTATCTCTCGAAGGTATGCAAATAGATAAACTCTTCCTTTGCAAATTATTCCCTAGATTATATTTCCATTACTATAAAACATTTTTTTATTAATATCAATAGACCTGAAAAGTTTTGAAATTATACCAGTAAAATAGAAAATTATTTGAAATTTCAAGATTAATGATTTATAAAATTATTAGGTACAAAATAAATTTTGATTAATTAAAGAGAGTTAAAGATTTTTGTGGGGTCATTATATTTTTTTTAACCTCTTAAATTGACAAAATGTTTCACTACAAATAAAAACCACATTATTTTAATTTAATTTAAAATAATGTTAAATAAAAGTATGTAAAAATTTAAGTTTGAAATTTGATAAAAATGAAGATAAATTCTAGGTGTACGTTTTAATGAATTTAATACATTAATTATAAATTTAATCAAAGAAAGCTATTAGGACTTTTGAAGAACTTGACCCAATAAAACAAAGAATCGTCCGTGAACGCAATCTTTCCGTTCATAGACCTAGTAATTTATCAAGTGAGTGAAAATAATCTTACACTTAAGTCAACTCGAAGAAAATAAATAATTGTTGATAAGAGAAGAAAGGATAAGCGTGACATTTTTACTATAAATGACAATCAATATTCCCATTAAAACAATTGAAATTAAACTTAAAGATTGATTTATTAAAACATACATATTTATCAATATAAATAGATTATTAAATTTTTTCTTCATTTTTGTTATCACTGAATCATTGATAATAATTCACTTTAAAATATTTACTATCTATTCTCTTTATTATAATAAAGTTTAATAAACACATACCAATTGATTGAAAGATATTTTCTCAATATATAATTTCTTACTTTAGCTAGGGGTATGGTGATGTATTGTAATTGTGTATGAAAAAAGAGGTTTTGCTGCTATCTCAAAAAAGGCTAAAACTATTTTCATTAAAAAAAAAAATTAAGAAAAAACCTTGTCTAAAAAAAAAATAGAAAATTTATATTTTAAAAGATATTAATTATTTTTTTAAAATGTCTATTAGTGGGGTGAGTTAATTAATGTGTTGCCAAATATTCTGTACGCTCTAGCTCAAAAACCAATGAAAGTATCAAAACGAAATTCGATATTTTATTATTTTATATTGAGACTAAGAGCTGATTGGATTTTGGTTGAAATCGGATAAAAATTAGAAAAGAGAAGGAATTTTAAAAATGTGAACTTTTTGTCCGAATTGGACCATATTTTGCACAGTTAGGACTCTAGGGAAGGGGCGGTATGGTAAAGTCATGAGATGGTCATATCCCATTTTTTTTTTTAATAAAAAATTGGGCCAATATTTATATATAAGGACTGGATCAAATGTTCCGAAAAACTTTCACTATTTTAAAATTGTGTTTATTTTTTAGATTTTACAATGAAAGAGAATTTATTTTATATGCTACTTGGCCATTTCATGACTCTCAAATGCTCAAAATTTTTCGGAATCTGAAAGGCTAAAGCAGGCCCGCGCTCACATATGACGATATGACGAATTGTTTTTTTATTGGCTATTTCAAAATATATTTTAAACCGCATTAAAGTTATTAAAAGAAATAAGGTTCCCTATACATGAAGAATAACATATTAAATAATAATAGTAAATTTCAACTAATGATATACCTCGGATAATGTTAAAAATTTATCATCCCTTAGATTACAACGTGGCTTAATTTTTCTTTACAAACTATTAGATAATCGGATTGATGGACCTGGAAATTTCCATTTGATTAAATTAAAGTGACCCACTCAGTCGTTTTATCGAATCCTAGCTTTCTGTGTATAACATTAATTATTTATTTAAAAAATATATGTTTGAAAAGAATATATAAATAATACGTGAAGCAAATTTCTCCCAGATGATGATTATAAATAATTTTTTTTTTTTTTTTTTTTTGGCTTTTCGGCCTTTCTAACCATAAGCCATTTTACGATACTATATATTTTTAAATTTGTCCCTATCCCGGGGGTCAGATTTTAGCCGAATGCCTCGAGTCGGATTCGAACCCGGGTCCACTTGGTTAGCAGGATGATGCGCTACCGACTAGCCTATCTGACCCCCCCATAAATAATTTTATTAAATATTAAAAATAAAAGAGAGAACCACATCAATATATTTTCTGTCTCTTCAATTAAGAATTTTGATGACAAAATCTTCAATATGTGAGTTCCATTGCACCCTAACGGATGTTTTTAAATGAATAGTATAAAACGCCTGTAGGGTAGACAACCCAGCGAGAAATAACGAAGCAGCAGTGTTTTGAGCCCGAGAGGGTGGGGTAAAAGAGCGAAGTGGGGAGCAAATTGAAAGAAAAGGCTTGTTTTTCTTACTGTATAATATAGAATTTTTTATACTGTGCTTCTATCATTATCTTAAGCTCGCCAGGGTAATCCTTTTTTTTCTTTTTATATGATTGAAAATTAGTAAGTGTATTTGAGCTTTGAAAAATGTAAAAATTTTCAAAATTACGCCTGACTTGAGGTATTTTCTCAATATTTAATTGTGAACATAATTGATAATAATTGAGAAGAATTTTACAACATAGCTTTTGTTAACTTGAATGGCGAAAGGTTGAATTTTATTTTTTGTTAAAAAGTAAAAATGATTTTATCAGACGAAATGATCCTGTTGATTTTTATAACAAATTTAAGTTTCTAGAAGAAAAGTTGGTTTCAAGTAGGTTGAGGTAGGTTAAAAAGTGGTTTGGTTGGGTCGACAGGGAAAGAAATGAAGCTTTTCTTTATACACTAAGGTGGAAAAAAATCGAGACACCAATAAAAACTTTATTAAATAGTAAATATTTTTTAATTTTTTTACAAGTAACCATACATTTACTGAAAAACGACTTATTGCAAGTGTACTATCCACTTGTCTTTGACTTAGCCCTTGATTAATTAGGTACACAATTTGAACTGCTTGGACTTCAGAAATATCCGTTTTGTATATTTTAATTTAATTTTACTTATTTTTACTATGAAATTCAAAAATTATCACACATATTTATTGAATATGTTAGTTAAAAGTTAATAGAACAAATTATATGATTATTTCTAGCAATTTTAAAAATAATTTATTATTTAATAAAGTTTTTATTGGTGGCTCGATTTTTTTGCACTGCAGTGTAGTTAATACAAATACGTAAGAATAGGACTCAAAATTATTGGTTCGTAAAAAGAAAAAATACCTCAGGGATAACAGCGTACTTTTTTTAAGAGCTGGTATCGACAAAAGAGATTGCGACCTCGATGTTGGATTAAGAGTAACTTTGGCGCGTTTTCATTTCATATCTGGTTATAGTATTGTTTTTTTTTACATTTACCTGATTGAACTTTCAGTGTATCGGTGCATTCAAATTAATATTAATGAATTAAAATAAAAATTGATAAGTACCAAATTCGTTGTAAAGGCAGATTTCGAAAAAAAAATTTGAAAAAATAGTAATTATTCTTATTCTTATTCATGTGCGGCCCGCGGTGCAATTCAGGTTGGCCAGGCCTGGGCTGAAGCTAGCTTCACAATTCCTTAATGTGAATCGTCGTGAAAAATAGCGCACTTTTATATGTATATTTTGACACGACCATTGACGCCAAATCACTGTGAATCTAGATTAATACATCTAAATAAAATATATTCCTATTTGAAAACATAGCTTGAGAATTCGTTAGTTTCAAATAAGGCATCAGTTTTTGAGCAGTGAATTGTTTTAAAAGAGAAAAAGTAATTTTCTGCAACAAAAAGCTCTCTTATCGGATATTAAGAAAGGAGTATCTTTTTAATATACCCATTACCCATATATGCCAAATTTCAGCTCATTAACTACAACCCTATATTTTCCAAACAGATGATCTGAATTGAAAGCCCCAAAATGTAATCATTTCTTCATTTTGGATTATATCAATATATGGCTCCGGTCCAGCAGGCTTTTCCTGCCGAGCGTATCGGCTCTTTGAGCTTATAGAGCTCAGCAAGGTTCTCATTAACAAAAATGGCAAAAAAACCTTTAACAGGATTTTAATTAAGGTTCACAAATTATTGACAAGAGAGAAAGTTTTGTTTTCATCCCTTTTTGCTTGGTGAGGGACCTTAAAAAATAATCATTTTATCTAAATTTTGGGGCTTTCTAGTTTCAGATCGTCAGGTTAATGCCAGATTGTACATAATCAAATGAAATTTGTCATACATGTTTATATAAAAAGATACTCTTCTCTAACAAATTTTAGCTCAAACCGTTCTCTGACAATTTTTAAAATTTGAGAAAACCCGAATCTTTATCAAATTTTCACTTTACTTTTAATTTTATTACAAAATTTATATTCTAAATTCAAGTTTTAACTAAAATGCTATCTAATTAAACATGATTTTGTTTTTATTATTCAAATTTTCCATAAAAAATAGGGAATGATAGCGATGGCTACACTGTACCAATTCTGAATAATTAAACAAGACATTTAGAGATCAATATTTTGCTATAGTATCAATAAATAAAAAAAAAAATTAACTTTTAAAATCGTAATCAGAAGAAAAAGTTATTCAAAAAACTAATTTAAATTCAGATTATACATATTATATAGATTCCATATATAATTTTAAATAAATATTTACACATTTCATATACATATTAATACATTTATAATATCGCAATTTTATTAAATAAACTTGAGCATATATAAATATGGACTAATGAGAGAATTAATCTCTATATTTACATTTATTATTATTGTACCTAATTTCCTCTTATTTTTTTTTTCAATAATTCAACAACTACTTTATTTTCCAAAAAAACAAATACCTATTCATATAATGATATTAAATAATAAATGATTAAAGACACATAATGAGGATATTTAATTTCATACATTCAATAAAAGTTTTTATATAAAAATATTAATATAATTAGCTTAGTTTTTGCGTGAATTGAGTTATTTTTCTTGGTACGCTGGCGATTGTAACTCCCCGGGCGGTTAAAGAGAATAGTTATTAATTATTCCAAATTTTTGAATTTTTACTTTACCATATAGGGTATGGTCAAGTATTGTAATCGTGCATGAAAAAAATGTTTTTTTCCTTCTTTTTTTTCGAAATATCTCAAATACGGCTGAAACTATTTTGATTAAAAAAATTGAACAAAACCATGGCATTTCGGTCTACAAAAAGTGAACATAATTGTTTTGTGAAATGTCTGTTAGTTAGTCTGTTAGTCTGTGCGTTACCAAATTTTTGTGGACGAGCTTGCTCAAAAACTAGTGTGAATATCAAAACCAAATTTCACGTGTAGTTTTGGTCCATTGAGATTAAGAGCTGATTAGATTTTGCTGCATATCGACCCAAAATTAAGGGGGGTGGAGGGAGGGGTTAAAAATTAAAAATCTAGGCCATTTGAGCAAACTCAACCAAACTTTGTATACATAATCAGTAGGACCTCAGAAGTCTAAAAATGCAAAAACTAACCGCCTAAAATGGGGGGGGGTCAAAAAATGAAAATCTTAGCCATATACCAAACTCAACCAAATTTTGTATACATAATCAGTGGGCCCAGAGTAATCTAAAAATGCAAAAACTAACCCCCCTTCCCTACATGATTATAAATAATTTTATTAAATATTAAATATAAGTGAGGGGCCAGGTTGTATAGTAAAGTCAAGTGGATGGCCACATCAGAACACGTCAGCTTATTCTTTTTAAAAATAAAATTAATTCAAAAACTACTAGTCTATTTTTAACAATTATTTTGTTTTTGTCTAGAAGTCTAAAAATGCAAAAACTAACGGCACGAAATGGGGGGGGGGGGGTTCAAAAAATGAAAATCTATACTCTTGTACCTAACTCAATCAAATTGTGTATACATAATCACTGGGACCCCAGAAGTCTAAAAATGGAAAAACTAACCCTCTCCCCTACATGATTATAAATAATTTTATTAAATATTAAATATAAGTGAGGGGCCAGGTTGTATGGTAAAGTCAAGTGGATGGCCACATCAGAACACGTCAGCTTATTTTTCTTGGTACGCTGGCGATCGAAACTCCCCGGGCCGTTAAAGAGAATAGTTATTAATTATTCCAAATTTTTCAAGTTATAAAAATCTCAGAAGCTCAAAAGAAAATAACATTTCAACTATAACTTTTTTTCTGACTTGCTATTTATCTGTCTGAATACCCACGATTACTCAAGGATTAGATTAAAAAAAGCTCGCTAGCTACAAAACTTCGAGATGAAAATTACGGAAAATCAGAAAAAATTTCGGTGAAGCTCAAGGAAAAATTTTGTAGAAAAGTTTTCATTAATTAACTGCACCATTTTTTAGCCAAGTTTCAATTTTCTAGCTCATGAACAAATTTTCATTACTAATTACCTCATTAGTAATCAATCATATTATACCTACTAGTAGAGAAATAGAAAAATACATTTATAATACATGTAAACATTGAAGTTATCTTCACTTTGAAATTTTCAATTGTTTAAGCTATTCTATAATATTTTTTCTCTAAATAGAATCAGCATACTTAAATAGTCAAATTTCTAATTGTTTTTAATTAACATTATGTAGTATAATAAACTCATTTTTCCTATCTTATGCAAATTGTGCCTGCTTGGGGTGCTATATTATTTTGAATTCATTTGAAAATTGTTGTTTGATTTTTTTGTTCATGACCTAAAACATGTCTCAAACTCAACAAATTATTTGTGAATCCTACCTAGTAATTTATATTTTTAAATTTTCACCTAGAACTTACGCCATTTTCCCTTAACAAAATTAAACATGTCTAGAACGCAGAAAAATCATTTTCATCCATGATTTTGTGTATCTATGTGTCTGAGTTCAGATACTCACGATAACTCAAGATGGAAAAGAAATAGAAAGTTCGTTTTGTGCCAAAATGTTTGTAGCCGTTGTTATGATAAACAAAAAGGCATGTTAAATTGAAACTTTCTTTTTGCCGTGAGTAGCAGAATTTTTATAATTTGAAGGAGACGATAAAAGAGTGTCTTCTGCTGGAAAATAAATTTTTAATTTATTTATAACGAGACTATAATTTCGAGGTCTTTGCCCTCTTCTTCTTAATTAATTCATCTGAATCAATTGTAATAGACTGATGAAGAGGGCAAAGCCCTCAAAACTATAGTCACGTTAAAAATTATAAATTTATTTTTACAGCAGAAGACAGTCTTTTTATTGTCTCCTTCAAAAAGGCATGTGTTTTTTCAATGTCAAACTCTTTAACTTTTTTCATTTACGAATAATATATATATTATATATATATATATATATATATATATATATATATATATATATATATATATATAAAATATTGAAAAAAAATTGATTGCTTATATTTAAATGAAAAAAATACAAATCTTTTATAAAAAACAATCCAAAACACGTTTATTTTAAAGCCAAACGTTTCGGGAGAATTTCTCCCTTTTTCAATGGAAATTTGTGTAGAAAAAGAAAGAATATATATATTAATCAAAATCTATTAGGATTTTATATTATTTGAGTATAATTCTTATAGCCAAATCAAAAGCAAAAAAAAAAAAACTCGATTAGAATTATTTATATTGGCATATTATATATCATTTTATTTATGCGTGATTCAACGTATTTATGTATATATAAGTATATACACATTTGTAATAGTTAAGTAGTAATATTATTACTTGATAGGCACGTGGTGAAGTCGTTTAATGATAAGCAAATATAATTTTAATTTATACATAAACAACAAATCTCACGGATATGAAAAAAGCAGAAATGTCTTGAAAAAGATCTGATATGTTTTTCACATGATTAGACACTTAGTGATATAAAAATAATTTTTATAAAAAAATAAAATAAAACCGACTTCAAAAAAATAAAATGCAACAAATAAAATAATAAGAACTAAAAAATAAAATAAAATGCACTAAAAGGTATAAAATAATTATCTAATTTAGTTAAAACTAAACTACGAAATATTAACATGAAATCACTTTTTGAAGTCCGTGCAAAAAATATAATTTTTATGAATCGAACTCAACTTAACTTAGTACGTTTGGCGGGTAAGCTAAATTATATAGTTTGTTTAGCACCAACTTCAAAAAGTGATTTCATGTTAATATTTCGTCGTTTAGTTTTAACTAAATTAGATAATTATTTTATACCTTTTAGTGCATTTTATTTTATTTTTTAGTTCTTATTATTTTATTAGTTACATTTAATGTTTTTGAAGTCGGTTTTATTTTTTTTTATAAAAATTATTTTTATTTTTCTCTTTTTAGTGATGTTATTAATAGTGACTTAATATAATACCTTGCATGCATCTCGTATGAGAAAGGGTCGGGCGAATGAAACAGAAAATGATAATAAAATTAAATTCATGAATATAGAAATTCTCTAGAAACGTTTGCGGGTTTTAAATGAACGTTTTAAGATTGATTTTTTTTATAAAATATTTAATTTATTATAATTTCGATTATTTGCTCATAAGAATTGGATATTTAGGTTAATTCGTCATCATATCATCTGAACTTGACCAAATTAATATAGGACCACCCCTAAGGTACCCTCTTTACAATATAAAAAGAATAATCGAAATCAGTTCATAAACAAAGAAGTTATGCCTAAACAAACATAGCAAAAAAGGTCCATACCAATGAAAAAAAAACGGGACCAATCGGAAATTAGACTGAACCCAATGCAACAAAAATCATCAAAATCGGTTCAAAATTGGCGAAGATATCAGGTTACATAGACACAAAAAAAATCAGTCGAATTGAGAACCTCCTCCTTTTTTGAAGTCGGTTAAAAATGGCGACGTCTCTTTTGCAGAATAGAGAGTGAGAATCAATGAAAAATAAAAAACATCAGATGATATCCAACTGGAGGAGATCTACACGCGTGGCTTGTTCTTTTTTCATCTTTGATTTGAATTCCTTTCATTCAGGTGATTGATTTGTAACAGGTAGAAAGAGAGAGAGAGAGAGAGAGAGAGAGAGAATCTAAGCTTACAGGCTGCCTACAATCCAACCTGAACCTGAAACTGTTCTCAGACTTAATAAATCACTAGCTAGGCTTTTTTATTCTTGCATGCTACTATTACTACTTGTAATCGTTGATTTAATATCAAATAAATTATAGAAAGTGTAAAATTGTATATTTACTACAAAAGTTTTTGCTGAATTAGTTAATTTTATTTATTAGATAAAATTTTTAACCATGTTTGCTAAATTTGCATATACGAATAATAAATTATATTAAAAAAAAAAAATCAAAATATTTTGAATAAAATGTAGAAAAAATGGACAATTTTTTTCAAGATTAGTTTTTTTTAATTTGATTTAGCAAAAGTTGGAACTTGGCACAGACGCGCACTTTATTAATAGAAACTATAACTAATTAGCCTCAAACATATGCTAGCCTCTCCCCCACAGACTTCATATTTCACTTTATTCAATGCGAAGCATGGGAAAAGTATTGTAATCGGTCTCGGGGCAAGCGCGACTTCAAAGGCTCCTCAGGTAAAGACTACGCAACACATGGTCTCAATTAAACTCACAAATTAGAGTATTCAATTAGGTTGAATTTTAGTACGTGATGGTTTTGCCAAAAATTACATGGGGTCACGTCCAGAAGCCAAAAAGTGCGATTTTTTCAATTAGTCTGTGAGGATGGAAGGATGTTATCGTTTTATTCGTCCACGATTTATCCACATCGTTGAAATTGAAAACCTACCATTGTTTTAACAAAATGAAGTGCTGATTAGTTTTTGGTAAATACCGGCCCACAAACTTTATTTCAGTACTTTTTTAGTTTTTTCTTCAAATCTTGAAAATGACTTAACCAATTTTTATGAAATTTAATATCCTAATTAAGTACCTTAGGGACCATAAAAAGGTCATATAAAGTTTTTTGAAAAATTATATTTTAAAGTACTTTGCCCTAGAAAAAGATAGTACATTGGATAAAGTTTAACAACGATTTGTTGCAGTTTATAATTTTATTAATCCAGAATCAATAAAACCTAAAATCTGAACAGTTAGAAATACATAAACGCCTGGATGAACTTTCAATGAATTTTCGTTCTTGTGTTATACGGCCACATAGACAAAAAATCCTGCTTGAAAATTATTATTATTATTATTTTTTAATTTTCAGATAATTCTAAATACGAATAATAAGAAATAAGAAATTCACTACTAAGATCCGTAAAAAATATTTTAAAATCTGATTATGTGAATCAAGGATATTTACATTTCTGAAGAATCAACATAAAAAGTTTAATACTCAAAATGTTTATATCATAAATTTACTTGAATTCACTGAAATTTTGTCAATTTTTTCAGATTCTTGCTTAGAAATGCTAAGTTAAATAATTTTCACACATTTTTTTTCTGTCTGTCTATACCTACGTATATATTTCTGAGCACCTGAATTCCAATACAAATTATAACACGTGTGCCGAACTCGTAGAAAGTTTTTTCAGATACAAAAATATTTTTTATATCTTTAGCGAAGAACGATTCCAATTTTAGTCTTACTAGCTTCAAAGCTAACAGATAAAATAAATCGATCCTTGTATCGGAAGCTACTTTATTTCTTAGACGTTTATAGCTAATGAACTGAAATTTAGAATGCAATTTTATATTGATAACTTGCCTCGTTGTGCCATATGTTTCAATCGAGGGGTGAACTGCGATTGAAATTAGGTGTACATCGTCTTTTGAATTATGTGGAATTATCTTGGAATTCATCAGATAATGACCCTTCATCTATTGTCTTCTACTTCGAAATGAAAGTGGAAGTGAAATGAGGTGTACACGATATTAGGTCGCGGTTCACCTCTCGGTTTCAATTATCCCTTTGGACTAAACATAATTCATTGCTTCTTACCCTAAGATTTTTTTATTATTATTTCATAAATTAATGTGAATTAGTAGATTATTCGAAATCTAATTAATCAGCAACTAGGCATGCTAGCAAATATTTAATTTGTTGAATTACCCAATCAAAAGTCTTCAAATATTTATTTTATAAACTCATAGAATCTAATTAATATCTATCTCTAGATCAATTTCATTAAAAAAATTATTCATTCTAGGGATCTATTATAAATACAACGGATTAAAAATTAATCTACTTTTATAATAGAGCGTCTTTGATCTTAGATGTTCATAAATCGATTAACCATTTATAAAGATCATCTCTTTCAATAATAATTAAAAACTTCTGCGTTAAAAAAGTCGCGGTGTTCGCGCCTTTTGGTTCTGAAAAACTCAGCAGCAAAGTCAGGGGATAAGGAGAGGGTCCTTGACGGTTTCGACATTCTATCTCCATGGTAATTAGGATTCCCTTCACTCGAACTGTTTCAGCGACGACCAAACTTTCTTTTCGAAATATCTTCATCTGGAGCGAAAGAAGATCCACTGAGAGTACGATGGCCCTCGCGGTTTTCAGCCGGTGATAAAAGAGATAAACAGACCGGAAGTAGAGCGGAAAACGTGTCGCGGCTCACCTCAAGCTTCCGGGCTTGAAAAAGTTCCGAATCTTAGATAGAATCAAGAATGACAGAAACAGACCATTGAAAGAGCCACGACCCAGTGATAAGGAAACCGAGTCATCGAAATTCTCAAACCTATATTCTGGGAAGAAATTTTTCAAATAGCCAAGATAGTAAATCAATCAGGAAGTCGTGAGAGAAAAATGAACAAAAACAAGACAATGAATATAAAAGAATTTTGAAAAAGAAAGTTTTTTGGGCATTGATTGCTAAGTGCGTTTGTTATTTCGCTGATGGAAACAAAGAAGCATTTCTTGAATCTCTCAAATGCCTTATTGAGTAAACTCTTATCTGAGAATCTATCCTAAGTCTCCTGAATTAACCAGATTCATTCTTTTTAACTATAGGACTTTAGGTATCTGAATATCTTGGAACTGTAAATCTGGGTAGATTATTACATTTTAAAGAAAGAAAAGAAAGATAATCCAAAAATTGAAATCTGTATTCAAATTCTTGAATAATTTTTAATGAACTAGGTGTCGCATCTAGGAGAAACATTTTAATTAAGACTTGATTAAACTACTAGGTATGGCTCACACAAATAATATATTTTTAACCGACTTAAAAAAAAAGGAGGAATTTGGCTGAATTTTTTTTTTTTGTATCTATGTTACTCGATTTTTTCGTCAATTGTGACCAATTTTGATGATTTTGCTTTGCATTGGGTTCAGTATAGTTCCCGAATGGTACCATATTAATCTGGTCAAGTTCTGATCATATGATCAATGACAAAATAGCGGAAATCTCCAATTCAAATAAACAAATAATCGAAATTATAACAAAAAAGTAATTAGTAAACTCCTCGTTTTCCTAATTAACTTGCTGTTTACATACTTACCTTGTTGATTTCAATTAGCTATTTTCATACTTAACCACGGTTCAAATACTTAAATCTCAGTTTTCTTAGTTAACTCCTCGTTTTCCTAATTAACTTGCTGTTTACATACTTACCTTGTTGATTTCATATTTAATTAGCTATTTTCATAATTAACCACGGTTCAAATACCTAACCACGGTTCAAATACTTAACTCTCAGTTTTCTTAGTTAACTCCTCAGTTTTCCTAATTAACTTGCTGTTTACATACTTACCTTGTTGATTTCATATTTAATTAGTTCTTTTCATACTCACAGGTTGAAAAACACTGTCCTAGAGAAGGAGACAGTTATCACGTTTCTAGGATGAGTGGTTTTCATTTTATGAAGGAAAACTGCAATTTTTTGCAAAAAAATGCAGTTTTCAAAAATTCAACCTCATTGCGGCTCAGGATACAATTATCCATTTAAGATGAAACTTTGTTTGAACTATCAAATTTAATCTATTTTAAAAATGTATAGAGTGGTCTTTCATGGTCAACATGGAAAAAAATCCGAGTGCGAGTTTTTGGGATTTTAAACTAATTTTCAACTAGCACTTCAGTCCAAACGGTTGGTCTCGGAAAAAACCTAAATGATGAAATTTGTAGGAAACTTGATGAACTTTCATTTTCAAAAGGGAGGTTATTTACAAAAAGTTGGATAGTTTTCGAGTTATAAGCAGAAAACCTCCAAAAAATGAGATTCTTTTAACTTTTTTTTTCATTTTTGACAATGTTCCGTGACGAAATTTTGTTAACAAGCCTCAGATTCAGATTCAGCATACCAAAAAAACATAAAGGGTTGAAGAAATTACAACTACCCCAAAACTTTC
Organism: Forficula auricularia; assembly: GCA_024734495.1. Classification (NCBI taxonomy): domain Eukaryota; kingdom Metazoa; phylum Arthropoda; class Insecta; order Dermaptera; family Forficulidae; genus Forficula; species Forficula auricularia. The sequence continues at coordinate 148,334 of JALMQS010000197.1, forward strand.
CGGGTAAAAATACAATTTAATTGGACTATTTATTTTAATAAAAAAAAATTCCCACTAAATATTTTGCCCCATGAAAATTTTCTGACTACTCCACTGCATCTATGATATATATTTATAAATTTAATAAAATTACTTTAGGTCATCATTGGGATTCAGTTCCATAACTTATTAATGTAATTTTTGTTTTTCAGAGGATGAGGAACAAAATAAGTGTTTATTTACGACTTATCAATTGCAACGTTTCCCCACTTTATTGCAGCTATAATGCTAATACTAATACTTATTTTGTTCCTCATCCTCTGAAAAACAAAAATTACATTACTTTAGGTCTTAATATCTCGAAACAAATTATAATAAATACTCTTATATATTTCTTGGGCCATCCCAGTCGATTTTCTGTACTTTTTTTTATAAATTTTATTAAACCAATTATTTTACATGAATTTATGCATACATTGTTTTTGAGCTTCGATTCCGGAGATTACTTCTCCACCATCGATTGTCCTTGATCATCTTTTAGTCCTTGTTTTTAATAAGAGGAAAAACTAATTAAAGAAAAAACCACTTTTCCGATAATTATTTCAATTCCATAATCCAATCAATTCCTCCCCCCCCCCCATTTTCTGTACTTGAGTTAATTCCTTCATATATGTAGGTCTACAACACATTTTAATTTCAAGAAATAATCAATCATTTCCTGTGTTAAGTATAAAAATATAATTTTGATAAATAAAGGATGTTGATCCAATATTTTTATACAAGAAATAATCCATATAGTAAGTTATTATTTCTTTTATCAGTTAATTTAATAATTTAAAACGGAAATTAATGACCAACTTACAAGAATCTATAAATTCTCCGTTTTTATTTTTTCTTATCCTTGCTACGAAACTAAATAAAAAGAGAATAAAATTCTTAAAAAAAAATCTCATGGAGATGGAAGTCTAAAAAAGTTTTTTTTTTCTTTTTTCTCAGACATTTCCCTTCACTATGAAAGAGTTGTAGCTGAGAGGTCGTCACATTTGAATCCAAACGGCGCGTGGTAATGCATTTTTCATCCCTTTGTCCTTGCGGGGGTGGGCTCAAGTTTGTCAGCCGGGGCTTCAGGGCTTCAGGGCTTCAGGATGCCATCATGCACAAGAACAGCCAGGTTGCTAATCTCTCCCTCTCTTTCTTTTCTATTCACCCACCTACACATTCGCATATCCATTTAGCTTACCTGTTAGTACCGGATAGGATTCGGAAAAGGTCCTAAACGAGGACAGACATGATAGAAAGCAATTGGCTGACCACAAAATTGCTTATTCATAGCCACCCCTACCATCTGCTTCGGGTTCTTTTTTACAGACGGCTGTCGAGATTAAAATCACGGCTGCAAGTATAAAGCAAAAATCGACCTGAACAACTGTTCACTGTTATTTAAAATTACGCATCGCATTGTTTTCATTTGGAGATTTTTCCCTGAAAAATTCTATGATTTATTATTAAATAGCCCGCGGTTCCAAAAAAGAATCACTGGAAATAATTGAAATTTTTCTCTCCATTATATGGGAAACAAACGCAATTTGCACATCGAAAACAAATGTTATATTGTTCACTGGCTATGCAAATAAATATTTATTATATTGGAAAATTATCAATTATTTCTTATTTTATGATAATATGTTTCAGATGCAGATGGAATTTTTTCCATCTAGTTTTTAATAATTCTGATAGAAAATGAATCAAATATGAAACAAAAAATAATATTGCATAATTTGAAGGGTTTTTTATGTTTAGGATTCATACGTCAAAATTGGCAGTTGCATTTTAGAGGGGTGATAGAACTCGAGAAACATTCATAAAGTGAATTCAAAGGTACTTGTAGACCTGATTCTTAAAGGAACAGTATAAGGGAGAAGAGAATCTTGTAGTTCCTAATCAGAAATATATATATAGTTATAAGAAATTAAAATACAAAATACCATGAGGTATTTGGACACTTTAATATTAGTTAAAAAAATGTATTCTTATTATTTTTCACAGTTTTTCTTTAGTTTTCTTTGACTTCAAAAATGAGTCGACCCATTTATCAAGTCTATGGCCAAAAAATAATCTCCTTTTATTTTCGCACAATTTCGATTTATATACATTCAATAATTACTTAAATTTAATAAATTTAATGGAGAATTCTATGATTAAAAAAGTAAAAATACCCATCCATTTATTAACCTGACCTTGAAAAAAGGAGGAGGTTATCAATTCAACGGAATGTCTATTTTTTTTGTGTTTGAACGTTTATTTCTCTTTACCATGTGGACCGATTTCGATGCTTTTTTTTGCATTGGGCTCAGTATAGTTCCCGATTGGTTCCGTTTTTTTTCATTGGTATTGGACCTTTTTTGTTATGTATATTCACTCATAACTTCTTTGTTTATGGACCGATTTCAATGATTCATCTTTTATTGGAAAGGGGATACCTTAGGGGTGTTCCCATATTAATTTGGTCTGATGATATGATCAATGACAAAATAATGGAAATCTACAATTCTTATGTGCAAATAATCGAAATTATAATAAATACTCTTCAAAAAAAACAATCTTAATACGTTTATTTTAAATAAACGTATTAAAACCCGCTAACGTTTCTAAATAATTTCTGATTCCTTCGCCAGAATCTTTCTCTTACGAGATGCTTGCAATAAGGTATTATTATAAGTCACTATTCTTAACATTACTAAACAGAGAAAAATAAAAATAATTTTTAGAAAAAAAAACCGACTTCAAAAAAAATTAAATGCAACAAATGAAATAATAAGAACTCAAAAATCAAATAAAATGCACAAAAAGGTATAAAATAATTATCTAATTTTGTTACAACTAAACGATGAAATTGTTACATGAAATCACTTTTTGAAGTCGGTGCCAAACAAACTATATAAGCTAGCTTACGCGATGTTGTCTTCATTAACCGCCAAAAGTACTAAGTAAGATCCGTCGAGTATAAAATGTATATGTTTGGCACCGACTTTAAAAAATGATTACATGTAACAATTTCATCGTTTAGTTGTAACTAAATAAGATAACTATTTTATAACTTTTGGTGCATTTTATTTTATTTTTGAGTTTTTATTATTTTATTTTTTTGAAGTCGGTTTTTTTTTCTAAAAATTATTACCAATACACATTTTTTGAAAAACATTTTACAAACTCTCTAATAATAAGTTTATCCCTTCAATATCAGTATTTCTAATGCTGATAATAAATTTTTCCGGAGGTGTTTTTTTTTTAATTCTCAAATAGTGATTAGAAAGGAATTAGAAACAACATATTTTTCAATAACTACCTGTTTGTCAATTTTGGAAAAGGAAACGCGATGTCCGTCCGATAGATCGATATCGATTGATTGACTCTTAAAGGGACTTGCTGCTTCCGGAAGACGTGACCATTCTATTTGGCCGGAAATTGACAATCGCATCCTTCTTGATGTCAAGGTCACGTCGAAGGCGCACATTCTGACACAAATATTCGATCCCTTCAAATTAAATTCAAAGTAATTTCCTAGTAAAAAAAATTCTGAGATAAGAAATTCGTTTTTTTTTTTTTATGGAATCAATTGAAAATGATGATCAAATTTTTGTTAACCATAGAATTGGATTCTTTAAGGTTCTTCAACTGCAATGAACAGTCAAAGGAAGAAAGAACGCGGCCGCAGTTTTTATTCCTAGAAAACCTGTCTCAATTAGAGGAATTTTTAATCTTTGATATTGCATGAATTCGTTTTTTTTTCTTTTTCTTTTTTTCATTTTGAATTCGTCCTGAGGCATTTTAACTGACACTTATAATTATATCAGCGAAAAATTACACTTATTATAACATAAAGTATATAAATTAAATATTAGGATATTAGCTTAATGAATACAGTAGAATTTTTTTCAAAAAACACAGAAGAATTAAATAAGTAAAAAAAAAGAATTTTTCGTCTGGAATTTTACAATTATTTGAATATTTGAAATATCTGAAGCAATGAAATGCTCTTTTTTCAAATTCTCTTTATTACCTTTTTTTGGAACAAGTAGTTCTATTAATTATTATTACATTCTTTGAAATATACAAATTATCCAACTATAGCTCTCCATATTATAAAGCTCTTGATGAAATTCGACCAGCAATGAATTCAATATTGGCTAATTTATTTATTTTTAATTATGGTGTTGGATACTTTCTGATTTTAGCCAATACTTTTCTAGTTTTTATTTATGTGCTTGCGTGTTTAAGTTCTGATTATAGTCGATTCAATTTTTAAATAATTTCTGAGTCTTAATCATGAGTCCAAGTAGTGAATTCTAGCACTAACTACACTTCCATAATCCTGACTCTAGCATTAACATATTAGAAAAAAATAATTCAATGGTTAGAAATAATTTAAAAGATTCAATCTTTAGGACAGCTGACTGCCCGGAAAGCATGTTAGTTATCAAGTTCGACTCAGGATCACCTCTGATAATGCAATTTAATAATATTTCTACTAAAATCTTAGAATTTGTCCTAAATATTGAATTCTTTCTCTTTTAAAATACATCTTGGTTAATCTGAACCCGAGCTGATTTTTTGAAAATCATTCCAACTATCTTCAAAAAAAAAGATGCTCAAATCTTTAGTTGGAAATAATGGTTATTCAATGGTTTAAGTAAAAATTGATAAACTTGAGTTTTAAACGATTTTTAGATGTTGCTTAAAGATATCATGGTTTATTTAAATACCGAAAAGTGATAGAGTGCTGAAACTCTGGTTATAGCTGATCAAGTTAAATCCAATCTAAGGGAGGACAGTAATTATAGTTTTAATTAGAAATCTACCACGGGAAGGATCAAGAATCACCTAGAAATTATAGCAATCCTCAGAATGGATTATTGATTATTCCTATGACCTCCAGAGACTGGAACTCGCTCCCAGCCACCGTCTTCCCCGCGACTTATAACCTTCATCTGTTTGAGACTCGTATCCACAGATAACTTCGACCCCTTCTCAGCCCCTTCTTCTTCTTCTCTTCACGATGGAGGGGCCAACCCAGGCCTTTTTGGTGTAACTCCTTCTCTCATCATTTTAATTAAAAAAAAAATGATGTTTTCTTGGGCAGTCATTCAAGGTCGAACTTCCTGAACTCTTTGCGAGTATTTTTTTTTTAATATAAAAAAAAGTTTTTTTTAACTTAATTTATTGACCCCCACTCCGAATTTTGTAATATATTATAGTACGGCTCAATTCATTGCAACGTTTCGTGTCCTTTAGCTGAATGAGCCGTACTACAATAAATTACCAAAGTGAAAGTGGTGTTTTTTATCGTTTTATTTAAATTAAGTAAAATTAATATTATTTTAAGTATTATTTAAAGCTTTGGTGTTGAAGAGTGAATTTGTTAAGTTGTGAGCGTGTTTTACTCTCATCTGTTTATTTGGGTGAAATGTCATATGGTTCGAATTCGCTAGTCCAGTCAATTGAGGCATATTTTTTGCCAACCGATAGAGGATTTTCCTCAAGCAGCTAATTCAAAAGAAGCCATGTCTCTGGTCAGTTGGCCAGCGAGACTAGTGGGCTGTGCGCCCCTTGAAATGTAATTAAGTTCTCAAGAAACCCCTCATCATTGGACCATCCCCCGGGGCGACGATTAGCCCCGAGCCGCTGACCACCGAGAAGAGATTCTTCGCTTGCTTTAATTGAGTTTATTATCTACTTAACTCGTATCAAATTCATTCCATCCTATTTACAATTACTTGAGAATTTTTTGATGCAAAAAATTCAAAATTATCGAGCATCCGATTGAAAAATAAAATTCTAAGCGAAGTTTAAAAAATGGTTATCCGTTTTTTTTTTTAATTATCAAAAAAATTGTCGATCTTTTATTCACATATATATCATTTTAGAAAATATATTAAATTTTTTCAGAAGGATCGTTGAGTGATTTAAAATGCATGAGTTTGAATATATATACGATTTATTGAGTTTAATTGCAAATTTTATTCCGACAATGAGGTCATTTGTGTCAACCTTTTTAATAATTAATTTAATCAATCAGATGTTGGTAATTTTTCAAAAGGTTTAATTTTGAATTAGACGTAGAGTTCTCCCAAATTTAGAGACACTCTATTTCTGTTTATGTAGGTCAATCGAAAAAGAATTCAATTGAATATTCAATTTTGATCAGAAACATATTTCTAAAATGATCAAAGCTTCCTCTCTAAGTCAAGGAGACAATAAATAATAAATAAATAATACGTTTTAATGACAAATGGCGATCTAATTTGGCTTCCAACAATCTATCATTGTATTACTAGTATTTACCTGCACTTGTGATTATTTATGATCTCGTCTCACGAAATAACCCATTCCTGCTGAGTTTCTCAGGCTTGGTGAATTTTAATGCGAATTTTTTGCTTTGCCCGGAAGTCTCATCTGTTCTGTTGGGGGCAAGGGTTTTCGACAGCTGAGTGGACGAAGGACCAGCGGTCGGGATTCCAAAGAGACCGTGTCAGGACCACCCTCTACTCCACCCCCACAGCTCTCTAGACTCCTCCAGGAACACCATCACTCAAAAAGGCCTGCCTGTCTGTCCACTTTGCAAAAAGTGAAAGGCGCCCGCCCGACCCTTATTCTTTCGGTGGACCGTTAAGTCCAAATGGGCAAAGGGTGCAGTCGGCCAATATGGACCTCACCTCAATTACTGCGTCTTCCAAGCCACCGGGTATATTCAAAACTGGTTGGGCAGAAAAATCGCAAATTTTCACATTTAAGTTGACCTAATCCATTTAAGGTCGTTGGAAATTCAATTTTTTCTCATTCGCATACTTACTTGATTTTCTGGTTAATTAGCAAAAACCCTTCAAGAAATAATCAAATCTTTTCTATTCTTCAACCTCACATATACGTATCGTATTATAACTGATTCTCCGGCAGTCCAGCTGGTATATTTTCCTACTTTTTAAGAAACCATTAAAACTCCTTCGCAAACCATAAATCCCCTCAAGCACTCACTTTTGGGATAATAATGTAAGGTCATTTCTTCATGACCAGAATTATTACTTGATAAAATTACTTGGATAATTCAGTTATATATTAATGTTTTGAAAATCATCTTCAATCACGGTTTCTTCTCTAAAACTAGAGAAATGTTGAATTTTTAACTTCTTAGTTTCCAAATTTAATATTTTATCTTAAACTTGGTAGTTTTTTCAGTATTAACTAATTAAAACATTATTTATCAACTTCTTCCAAAAAGTAAAGTCGACCAGATTATAAAACTAACTTCAATGTAACACGAGAGGTGAACCGCGATTGGAATTAGGTGTACACCGTCTTTGGAATTACTTTGGAATTCATTAGATAATCTATTGTCATCTATTGTCTTCTACTTGGAAATGAAAGTGGAAGTGGAAGTAGGTGTACACGATTTTAGGTCGCGGTTCACCCCTCGGTGTAACATTACCTGACAAGTCCACTCCCTGATCTGATTATCCATTGTTACTTAAAATTATATTTGATTGACTTTCATCTTCACGGTGGCTTAAATTTTAGTTGTTTTGAGTTTTTACGTAAATCATTAAAAAATTAAAGTATAATCCATTAATTTTTTAATTAAGCTTAAAATGAGAAAACTTCAAGCATTTTTTCCCTTATCTGATCACTCTTTTTTGCCTGTACTATAGGCAACCGTCATTTTAGTTGTTCTCCGGGCTGTCTACACTTCAGGCTTCAAGAGCAAATATTCCTCCCCCACAGTGTACAGTGTACAATAACTGAGATGACCAAGGCCCATGATTAATTACAAAATCATATTAATTAAATTGTACTACCTAATCATATTGGTTATCTCTAAATCAGATGTATAAACTAATTGATGTACCTATGTTATACCAATTGAACTATTTGAAGAAAATACTCTTGTTAATTATATAGTATATATCATAAGGGGAGAAATACTTTTGCTTTTGGTCTTATTAATCATCAAGACAAGTGAAGGTGGTGGATGCTGACTGCTGACTCATAATCAGTTAGGGGATTATTCTTAGAAGTTTCTCACTCACTCAATCCTCTCCCATACACAAAAAACCCTTTTGCTAATGGATTTTTGATATTTTATCTAGTTAGAAATGCAATGGATCTGCTAGAAAGCCTCGAAATTCTTTGTGTAGTCAAAGACATGTGTAGAATACAAAAATCACATTTATCTTAAATAAGGTATAGATATATAAAAATATCGTTCATTTTGAATTAAATATTTGAATATTAAAATTAATTATCAATATATTATTTAACGTTATATTTCATTCAAATAACTGATATTTTGTTACAATAATGGTTGGTTTTCAATTTCATTTCAATCGGTGCAAGTGTGTGGAAAAATCGTGGACGAAAAAAAAACGATAACATCCATCCATCCATTCATCCCCACGCACTTCCTGAAAAAATGGCATTTTTTGGCCTCTCGGCGAGACCCCATGTAATTTTTGGCAAACCGTAACGTGCTAAAATTAAATCTAATTGAATACTACTATTTGTGACCTTAATTGAGTCCATGGGTTCCGTAGTCTTTACATGAGGACCCTTTGAAGTCGCGCTTGACGCGAGACCGATTACAATACTTTCCCCATGCTTCGCATTGGATAAAGTAAAAACATTTTGGAAGATCCTTTAGACTTAATACGCGGTTCTTAAACGTGAATATGTCTTATCAGTTTGAAAAGAACAAACTTGTGAAATAAAATTTCCAAGCCTCATTCGAAACTAAGAATTCTTAAAGCTAGACACGAAAAAATGCTTATAATATAAATTTAAATGTATCATTTTCATAACCCATAAAAATACTAATCTAAATTGTCATAAGAGTATCATATTTGGGTTTATTTATTATTATTAAATAAAGATTATTTTATTTTAGTTTCCTTAACTTTAATATTATTAACATTCTTAAGCAAATCTCTTCTCTCTTGTTCTACTATTCTTAACTAATTTCAAATTTAAAAATTTTTCCATATAACCGAATCATATTGCATTCGACTTATCTAGATTTATACTAAAAATTTTTATTCATTTATTCTTTTAGTATACTTCTAGATTATTTTCGAATGCAATATGGGTTCGATTAGATGTGAATTTTTAAATTTAAAATTATTTAAGAATAGTAGAACAAACGAGAAGCGATTTGTTTAAGAATGTACAACATTTACAAGAATTAATAAGTTGTAGGAAATAAGGACAATAGCTTATGCAAATTTTTTTATTTTATGCCAACGTTTCGTCAACTTTGTTGACTTCCTCAGAGCTAAAACAAATTAACTTCTTTGCATATTTAGTTAATTTGTTTGAGCCTTGAGGAAGTCAACAAAGTTGACGAAACGTTGGCATAAAATAAAAAATATTTGCATAAGCTATTGTCCTTATTTCCCTACAAACACTTATTAATTTAATCGATGGACATAAATAATCAAATTAATTTACAAGAATTTTCAATGATTTTATATTATCTTATTATATTAAACGAACAAAAATTGTATATATATATATTTATTTATATATTATACTTATTTATTTATATACCTATATATATACATAATCAGTGGGCCACTACAAGGTTTGAAATGCAAAAACTGGTTGCGGGGGTGGGGGTAGATGTGGGGGTGCAGAAGGTGAGTTGCAATGGTGGGGGGGGGTCCGGGGGAGGTACGGGGTTTCGGGGATGTAGGTGTAGGTGGGGTGGGGGTGGGGTAGTTTGGGAAGGTGCAGGAGGTGGGTTGAAGTGGTGGGGGTCCGGGGGACGAGGGGGGTTTCGGGGATTAATATATAGCTATTAACTGAAGCAAAAAGTTACCGAGCATCGCTTGGTGGCCAGGTACTTAATATTAATAGAGAGGTATTTCTTCTATTCTTAATATTAACTTTCTTAATATTCTATTTAATACTAATTGTTAAGAGTTGAAATTTTATTTAAATCACCCATAATTAATTATTTATTGAACTCGAACAAATAATTCAATATAATACGACGTTTCGATCGACTTATTCTCTGATCGAAATGTCATAGTAATATTATATTATTTGTTCGTGTTCAATAAATAATTAAAATATTAATTATGGGTGATTTAAACATAATTTCAACTTTTAATGAATTTAATCACAAAAATTCAAGGTGTAAGAGCTACATATCTAATACTAATTGTATTTTTTTCATTTTGTTTCAGGTAATTTTGTTTCTAAGTAACTGCATTTCACCCAACATCAACTTAACCAATTAATAGAATCAAACCGTGAGTTTTCTTTAATTTTTTTTTTCTCTTTGAAATTGAAATGAGCAATCTTTCAATTCTCATAAAAAATAAGAATAAAATCACTAACTGTTATGAACGGGTATAATTACTTTTTTTTCGAAGTCCGTCTATTTCTGCTGCAATATAGAGGACCCCCCTGAAATAAGATTTCGGTGGTTGCCGGAGGTTAGACGGATTGCGTCGCGGTCGGAATTTGAAACAGGTTCTGCGCCGTTCTCGTTCCAAAACTAATTGAGATGAATTCGGGTCGCGTCTCCGTCTCCAGACATCTCTACAAAATATAACTTATTCGGAGGGAGAGAAACTCATTCTAATATTAAAAAGTTAAATTTATAAAATAAAAAAATAAATAAAGAACTTTCAGAAAGTTTTTTTTTCATCTTATAAATCCATCAAATTTCGATAGGTAATTTTTTTTTTGGAAACAATATTTTAAGATAATTATGGTTATATTTGTGGTACTATTAATATGGTGATTAATTTTATGTTATTTTGAGATCGAATAAATAATTTTTTTCGGACTTGTTCACGAATTACACTGCTCGACAAAAATTAAACAAAAATTTCTCCCCGTAAATCTAACATTGGATTCCAGTAGAGTTTTATACGCTGATTATCATGCAATTTTCCGATTTTTTACAACACGTCAGAGTTTTGAGATATTATCGGTCAAAATGACGAAAAAGGCCATTTTGACCTATTTTCGAGTCCCATTAAATATTAAACAGCAATATTTGAAATCAAAATATTTTGTTGAGGTAATAAAGAAAACAGCTTCCTCTTTGATTTTCAAATTATCACATGTTTTTAGCTCAATTAGAACTCGGGTTATAACTAAAAAACTAAAACTACGTGATTATAAATGATAATAAACATAGATAAAAACATAAGATCTTAGTTTTTTAGTAATAACTCTAGTTATATTTGAGCTAAAAACAAATGGTAATTTGAAAATCAAAAAGGAAACTGTTTTCTATTAAGTCAACAAAATATTTTGATTTCAAATATTGTTGTTGAATATTTAATGGGACTCGAAAAGAGGTCAAAATGGCCTTTTTCGTCATTTTGACCGATAATATCTCAAAACTCTTACGTGTTGTAAAAAATTGGGAAACTGCATGATAATTAGAGTATAAAACTCTACTGGAATCTATTGTTAAGTTTACGGGGGAAAATTTTTTGTTTAACATTGTTATTTTCATATGTTTTTATTTAAAAGTTATTACTTTGAAGGATTCTCGATGTAAATTATTAAAGGGATAATTTGAGATTGTTAGAGAACTTCAGCTATTTTTTCTACTTTTTATTCGTACAGAAACTCAATAGACTTTTAAATTTTTACCTTAAATATTTAAGTTTTTCTTATCAAATCAATTTTTTTTTCTTATAAACAAAGTTAAAAGTATTCTGTTTTTATAGAAAAATCCATAATTTTCCTGCTTTAAAGTTTTTATTATTTTTATTAGGAATATATTTTCTATAAGTGTAATAAAGTAAATATTTTTGTAATGGATTAAAACATTAATTACATTTCATCCCCCTTCATCATGAGGTTGGCCAATGCTACGAACTCTAATTAAATTTAAATAAAATTAAATAAATAAATAAATAAAAAAAAAACAAGAAATATACTTTTTCATTCTAATAATCAGCTTCTTTTAACTCAATTCACTCTAAATGTCTCGAAAGGACGAAGATACTAATGTCTACACGCTTTCAACAACACTTAATCGAGTACCGAAATTCTATTAAAAATTTCGTCATTTATTTTCAAGTATAATTCAGTTGGATATAATCTTAAAAAATCTTTCAACTGTCTATATTTATCAGTTTTGAATGAACGAACAAATTGCTAATATGATTGTTTTGACCTAGTTTTGGGTAAAAGTTTCATTATTGAAAATGAAATCGAAATTAACGAAGTCGAAATTTTCTTTCGGAAGATGCTTAACAATTTTTAAATTGGCCCTTCGTATGGAAAATATTTCGATAACTAAAAGTATGCAAAGATCAAAAGCATACTTTGACAAAACAAGTAAATAAGGAGTTATTTAAGAAAAAGATTGTACAGAAAAAAAGATATCTTTTTGTTAAAGGGTAATAAGTTTCTACAAGAATATAAACAATGAATCGCTTTATGAAATGGAAAAGTGAACTTCATTGTAAAAAATTTCAAATAAATGTATATTAAACCGATATACAAAAAAAAATAATAATTAGAAGAGAATAAAGTAGAGATTAAACATGACTTTTTTTCATGTTCAGTTATGAGACATGAGAATAAATATAAAATCAATAATTGTAAAATTAATTGCAAATTAAATTGAATTTGAACTTATTTTTTAATTAATGGTTGAAAAAAGTTGCATTAAATCTTTAAGTCAAGTTGACTAGGATTATTTATCACACGATTTTTTAAGATTCAACACCCCTACGCTCTTAAACTGGATACTAATCGAACAAACGCATTCGCCAATTCATTTATCCCTATGACATCTAGTGACTGGAACTATATTCCCCCGACCGTCTTTCTAGCAAATTATATCTTTCAATCTTTCAAGACCAACATCCACAGAAACCTTCCACTCCTACACAATCCCTAAATCTCTTCTTATCTTCACGATACAAGGGTCCACCGCGGACTACAGAGGTTGTACATTCTTGGTGCAACTTCTTCATTATATATATATATAAAAAAAAAAAATAAGCCAGGGAGCTGATTTGTTGTTCAGTTTAGTGAGCCCAATACTTATAATTGCTAGTGGAACAAGAGCAACACTCCTAAATCAAATCAAATATAATCAACAGAATTGAAAACAATTAGGAAGAGGGAAAAGAAAAAATCCCGGAAAAGTGTGTAAAAACAGATTGTAACGCACACGTGTCAATAAATATCCGAAAATAGATTTGTACGAACTGTAGGTACAAGAAAATTTACCAGAAGAAAGAAAAAGTTCAGTTTCACAATGAGAAGTTAGGAGCTTATATACCCAAAAATCTCGATAAACATGTTAGTATGTATCTTTAACTATGGTAAAACCTTTATTTTGGAATTAAAATGAAATTACAAATCGAGAATGTCTTTATAATCAAATTATAGAGTCCTCCACAATAACCTCGAGTATTTGATAAAAAAACTACAAAATTGTTGTGCTGACAAGTTTTTTTTATGAATTCTAGAAATAAGCTGACATATTCTGATGTGGCCATCCACTTGACTTTACCATACAACCTGGCCCCTCACTTAGAATTAATATTTAATAAAATTATTTATAATCATGTAGGGGAGGACGGTTAGTTTTTGTATTTTTAGACTTCTGGGATCCCACTGATTATGTATACAAAATTTAGGTGAGTTTGGAAAATGGCCTATATTTTTAATTTTTAACGCCCCCTCCAACCTCCTTAATTTTAGGTCGATATGCACCAAAATCTAATCAGCTCTTAATCTCAATGGATCAAAACTAATTGTGAAATTTGGTTTCGATATTCACACTAGTTTTTGAGCTAGGTCGTCCACAAAAATTTGGTAACGCACAGACTAACTAACTAACGGAGAGACTAACTAACAGACATTTTGACAAAACAATTATTATCTCGAAAAATATAATTTTTTCGTTGTTCACTTATTAGAGCTTTTTTGTAGAGCGAAATGCCTTGGTTTCTTTCAATTTTTTTTTTTTGTCAAAATAGTTTCAGCCTTGCTTGAGATATTTCGAAAAAAAATAAGGAAAAAAACCACTTTTTTCATGCACCAATACAATACTTGACCATACCCTGTATGGTAAAGTAAAAAGTAGATGCTTAGTTACTGAATTAAGATATGAATTCTAACATCCTAACAGTGCGGTATTCTATCTGAATTAAAAAAAAAAACTTTTTAATTTTTTTAGAATAATCAGTCCCTCTGAACTTAAGCTCATTGGCCTATATTAAAAGAGAAAAAAGAAAATCAGAGATGATGAGGCTTGCTTTCATGAATAGAAGAGAACATTTAGTGGATGGAAACGAAAAATATCTTAGAAGAATGAATGTTGTAGAATTCCAGAAAGCATAGAGCTAATTTAAGCGTCTGATATTTTAGGTCAATTTTGTTTGATTAAGATCTGAAAAGGTGTAAAACTATAAGCCATCATTGATGCTTTGTTTCTAGAAAGAAGAATTCAGGGGATGGTTCTGATTCACAAGTTAAATATTTAGAATCGAACAGAATAAGATTTGTTTAACTTTATCCTCTTCACTCCTCTGAAATTTACAATAAAATAAAGAAAATGGAGGCTCTTGAAAGTTAAAGATTATAGAGAATGTTATTAGGTATTTTGTTGTGGAACTAAATGTATTGCCGATCGATTATTTTGTTCAGTAGGGTTTTCTTGAATTTAGGTATTTTGCATGAACTGAGCTTTAAGGAGAAAAAATATTTTTTAGAAAATACTCATGATTGTATCTATAGGAAAGAGTAAGGGAAGAAACATTCTTAATGAGCTAATGGATCAAGGAACGAACTAGCTCAAAAACATTGCTCTTAAGATATCAGTAACTCGTTTCGTTACGAATCTTCTCTTATTATTTCTTATTTATTTATATTACCGTATATTAACCCTGAAAAAGATATAAATCAAATTTAAAGACGGATTGAAATGTGTGTGTGTGTGTGTGTGTGTTTTCTATTATTACAAAGGCAAGGAAATCTCTAATCGAAACTGAGGATGTCGATGTCTTTGAGATACTAGGTGGTTGGTTTGAATTGGTTCTAATTTAAGCAAGTCATATAAACCACTTTCCGCTTAAACATTCATTCCTATTCTTGTTTTGTTCATTTCCGGATTCCCTTCCCATTTTTACTTAAGGCTCATTCAAGTAGTTGAAAATGGACTAGCAATAGACCAGAAGCTAAAAATTGCTAGATATGTTGAAGAATTTCTACTGAAACTATCTAGATTAGAGATTTAATATGAGTTATTCCCATCAGAAAATACCAAGGTTCACTCCATTACGGGGTCAATTTATAGAGAGTTAAATCGTCTTCTAATTCAAATGTTAAGTTTATTGGCTTGCCTATTCTAACAATACCCTCTACTCATAAGGTTGTTAGTGAATAGAGAGGGGTGCAAACCCCAATCTGTCTGTGTCAGGCCAATCGATTCCAATAATAAGCACGCAACACAACTGGTATAGATAATAGATGTATAAAAATAATAGATGTAACGTTTTAAACGGTCACCCATCTAAGAATTATTGCTAAACTCCAATATCTATTAGCTAAGTCCTTCCAAAACGCGAATTCTTTTGTTTATTTATTTTACTAGTCTATTGAGGTTTTGCCATTTTTGACACACTTATTTTAAAGCCAATTACTTTACAGATCAATTTATATTCTTCTTTGTCTTTTCTTCTCTTATGTTTTTCTTCATTTTCTTTCCTCATTCTTTGGACTCTTCTCTTGTCCCCGACTCTCGAATTTCCTCTTTAATTTTAATATATATATTATAGAAAATATGTAAATATTTTCTCCCTTCCCTCATTACCCGGATCTTTTCTTAATGTCTTCTAATAATGCACCATGTGCTTTATAATACTGTAATTTTTTATTGTGTACTTGTTCTTCATTTACAGACGCAAATGTGTAGAAATTAAACAAATAAATACGCCCTTTCTTTCGGGTCCTAGATCCTTCTCTAACGATATCCAGTGTTTCGATATCTATTTTGTAGATCTATTAATTATCCCAATTCTTGTTCTTCGTGTATATAAGTATAAAACAAACAAACCTCCATCTGTCTATATCGTACCAATCGAGGGGTGATCCGCGATTGGAAGTAGGTGTACACATCTTTCGAAGTATTTTGGAAGTACTTGGAAATATTTGTAAGTACTCGAAAATATTTGGAAGTACTTGGAAATATTTGGAATTTCTTGGAAATATTTGGAATTACTTGGAAATATTTGGAATACTTGGAAATATTTGGAAGTACTTGGAAATATTTGGAAGTACTTGGAAATATTTGGAAGTACAAGTGGAAGTAGGTGTACAGCATATTAGGTCGCGGTTCACCCCTCGGTGCCAATTAATTCCAAGAAGATGCTCGCAACACAACTGATATTGGAATGGATGTAACATTTTAAAGAGTCACCCATCTAAGAACTATTCAAGTATCAAGTAACATATTGTTTAACTCCAAGATCTATTAGATAAGGGCTTTAAAAATGTCAATTCTGTTTGTTTATTTAAAACAATAGATTAAAAAATGCAATTTTTCGAAAAAATACTCATAGGGAGAAAAAGAAAGAATGAAAAAAATACTGAAGAAGCAGCCCTTGTGAAGTTCCGCAAAGTCCCTTAATGTTTCCCCTTGGAGAATGCACCCCCTGAGAGTCCTGCCATGATTGATTAGTTCCTATAGATAACGAGCCTTTAATTTCAATATGCCCCCCACTTTCACTCTCCACTCACCCCCAAGAGGCGGAAAGCTTATATTAAAAATGATGTTATTTTTCATGTTAAAAGGTGAATAGCGTTGCTTGTCTGTTTGCCTTCCCCTATTCCACCCCCTTCAACCCCCGACTAAGAAAAAAAAATAAAAAAGTCCGAGTGTCAAAGAAGAAGCTGATTATTATACGTTGATTTGGACAATAAGAAATGAGATGTTTTATAAAACTTAAATGAAAAATGTCGCTTTTCAACATTTTTAATAACATTTTAATTTTTTTCCTTCAACGAGCAAATATTTCATTTAGGCAATAAAATCCTCTCCTTTTATCTATATAATAAAATATTTAATTTATTGCATTACTTTTTTGGAACTTCGAATCATGCTTTTCTTATCCGGGATTCCCCTTTTCTTTATACTATCGATATGTTATTTAATCCAAGGTATTATTTTTCTTAACAAATTATAAACGGTTACAATGAATTACTATAAAAAATGCAACTTCAATTTTGTCCCTTGTATCATCCTGGAATTGAAATTATGAGGCCTTTAAGGCGTTACTGCCATTTCAACTTTTATCTCCAATAGAATTTGTAATTAACTCAATCATTGAACCTTTAATACTATCCAGTTTGTCGCGAAAACTCTAAAAATACATTTATTAAGAACATATATGTCTATATTCAAATAACCCAATAGAATAATTCTGCCTAATTATTTTATCAAAAAATAAATAAATAAATAAATAAAATAATAAATTTTCTGAGCAATCACATGCTCGTTGTATTTCTTTGGGGAAAAATCACCAACCATTAGAGATTGAAAATATTTTTACCCATAAGAATATGTTTGTTAACATTTTTATTCTCCGTTAATTAACACCCCAATCGGTAGCCCATTGATATTAGGGCTGTATTTATATGTAATTATTAATACTATCTATCTAGAAGAGATGTCACACATACTATGATTTTGGTTAATACATTTTACGAAATTAAATGTCTGTGAGAAAAATTAGTTTCAAAAAATTCTAGAGGTTATGTTTTTTGGTAAAGTAACACTTATTGATCGATTGATTCTTATCAATAACTTCTTTTTAAACAAATGATTTAAATTTTTACTTTATCCAATGCGAAGCATGGGGAAAGTATTGTAATCGGTCTCGTTTTATTTTTCAGTCAATTATATTTTTAAAAGCTTTTCCTTTAGAAGTCAATTATAATGTAAACGCAATATCGGTGTACTAGACTACTAAGTGAAATATTTAGCGCGATATTTGTGTCAGATGAGTCCATATAAAAGGCTAGTCAAATGACCCGAAGTACTAATTATGGCCATACGAATTTCAAGATTTTTAGACCCCCCGCTGTGTCACATGCTGTCACATTTTCATTGAGTCCCTCTATATTGTGACGTCACACTATCTAAATAATATATTTGAAATTTTTAATTTGACTTTTGTGACATCACAATTTTGAAGATACCCGGGCCCCCCTGTCACATTTTGTCACAAATCTGAGATATCTCCTCCCCCTTACTCTGTGACGTAATTTATGGACGTCCCCTTATTGGCACTCAGATTCGATTCTCGACGGGGTGAACAATGACAATCTGACAATTATCCATTACAACTCGGATTTAGTAAATGACACTTTTTTGCGATTCATTTAGTTATTCCGTTTTAATTTAGGAACTTTATTTAACTGTGATAAGCTCAAGTCACCTGGAGTTCACAAGTCAAATCCTACCAGGATTTCGTTTTTGTTTTCAATAGAGATAACGCGCTTCTTCTAAATATAAAATCATTAAATTTGCACTTTTCCTCAGTTTTCCCGCCCCATATCTCACTTCCCCTTATTTATTTTAGAGATATAATTTTCACTGCAAAGCTTATGTTTTAGTTAGAATTATCGTTAATTCTCTTGATTTAAATAAATAAAACGACAGAGAGAATGAGATTTTGTATTTTCTAAGATGTTAGCGATAGATTTCGAAATTCCTTCACGTGATAACTTGAAAATTCTATTCCCAATAGAGCAACTTCATCATTTATGCTCAGCTAATTAATTGAATTCTAGTTTCTCCTTTTTAGCTTAAGAAGTAGTCGAAGTAAATTATTCCAAGTTAGCTGAAGCAATTAAAAACTGAAGAAATAGCCCTACGAATATATAAATGATTAAGGAAGTGAGTGGGCATAAAGGGAAGTGAATAGAAAGAAGAACGAGACAAAAAAACTTACATCGGAAGGAAAAGGGATGGCGAGACGAGCGGGGTGGCCCGGGGGAAGTTTGCCATGGTCCAAAGGGAACACCAGGATGAAGACACAAGGGGAAGTAATGCCACGAAGAAAGGAGCCCGTCCCGTATAAAAAGTTATGGAGCAAGTGAATGCATCCAAGCCGATCATTAATCACCAGTGATGCACATTCAATGGCGACGAGAGGAGAGGAGGGCGCCAAAAGGGGCGACGCCGTCCCCCCGAGGGGGGTCGATTAGCGAAATCCCCAACACGGGGCATTAAAAAGGCGAAAAAACTGAGAGAGGGTGCCTATTATTAATTATTTTGTCCAGACTGGTAAAAAAAAAAACGCGTGTAGAAAAATCATTTGTGTAAGCGGTGACGGTCCCCTTGAAATATTATCATTCGATTGAGACATTTTAAACCGTGGCGAACCATGGTTAAACATGAGGGTGCGG
This sequence comes from Forficula auricularia, assembly GCA_024734495.1. Classification (NCBI taxonomy): domain Eukaryota; kingdom Metazoa; phylum Arthropoda; class Insecta; order Dermaptera; family Forficulidae; genus Forficula; species Forficula auricularia. The sequence goes on from JALMQS010000197.1 coordinate 167,762, forward strand.
GGGGACACATTACACATCTAATTTTTTCACCATCGATTAGCATAATATTCTAGAGGGTGTCTAAAAGATCCATTTAGTCGCTTTTTAGACAAATTAAACCAAATTTAAAATAATGCTAGGGCCTGGATATGGAACCAAATAGGATCTTTTTTCACAGATAAAAGATTTTTTAGAAAATTTGAATTCATTAAATTTGTGATTTGAGGTAAATATCAAAAGTAAAAAAATCTTTAATTCTTAAGCCAAAGGCTTCATTCCAGAGAGTTTATTTGAACCAAAAATTATTATAATACTTACAAACAATACCAAATTGTTTCAAATTTTGTTTGAGATTTGTGTTTTTTGAATTGGTGATAAAAGACAGACCGATGAATAATTGAAAATTCTCCAAAACTTGTATTTTCGCTAAAAATACGAATTTTAATTGCTGAAGCCATTCTTGTCTATGTCTATGTCTATGTAAGTGAGACAAAAAATTAGTAAGGATTATTTTTCAATTTTGCATATTTGATAATTTGTTTGACAAAGTTTCTTCTTACTAAGTTAAACCCCTAAAGATAAACAACCTAACATACACATACTATCCACACTAACCTTAAGCCTAAACGGTCTTATTGCTATCTATCTAATAGATTATTATTTATACATTTATGGTATTTATTTTAATTGCACCAGTAGACCATTACTAGGAGTGACAATAATTTGACTATGGTATAACAATAGCAACTATAGTTTCTTCTTAATGTCGTTTTTTCAGTTACCCTGCCCTTAGTTTTCTTATAAATAAATTCACTGATTAGCTCATAATTCGTCATCTATTTTCTTGAAATAAAACAAGTGTTAATAAATTATCCGCATCTAAACAAACTCAAAATAAATTTTTTAATTTAAAATAAACTTTAAGCTTTACAAAAAAGCTTATTATAATAAGCAAGTAAAAATGTTTTTTTTTTCAAGGCTAATAATTAATATATCTTAGAATCAAATAAAGCAGAGAAATCAGTGTTTACCGAGCTGAAAAAAATGACCAGGTAAGCCACAGGTGAACCTGGACATTTGATAAGAGAAAATGAATTTTAAAGAACTAAAATAAAATAAGCCTCTTATTTTAGTATTAATCCCTTGCAGGTCAATCAATGGTTTAGATAAATGTCTACGGATTAGTTAAAATCTCAGCTTTGAATTGTTTTAAGATAATTTGATTTATATTTTTTACATTCAGTAATTGGACGAAAAAAATTAAACATTTTTTCAATACTTAGGGATGGGGGAGGGGGTGATCTGTCATAGGCAACAAGGGATTAGAATCCACTAGATAATAAATAAATATTAAAATTTTTATTTTAAGTAACACTTGTTTTTGTTTGTTTATTTTTTTTCCATGGTGTAAAAATCTCAAAATATTTATAAAAGAAAGATTTTTTCTGTATTTTCGATCTGTGAAAGCTCTGAAGCTAGAAAACCCGGAACCTCGGAATCTAAAGCGTTCTTTATGTTGAAACTACAAACATTTTAAACTTTCTATTTTTTTTTTTTTTTTTTTTGAGTTATCGTGTGTATTAGAATCCTGACACAATGGCGGAAAATAAATCATGACTTAATTTTTTTTTCCTACGTTTCAGACATTTTTTTTAACACAATAATAAAAAAAAACGAGTGAATTCAATACTACAGTCCTAGTAAAATGTAAATGACAAGTGAGAAAAATCGAATCTCCGTTTTGAAAGGTTGGAATTAATAAAGAGAAATCGACAAACAAACATCATCAGAACTTGACCAAATTAATATGTGACTACCCCTAAAGTATCCCCTTTCCAATAAAATAAGAATCATCGAAATCGGTCCATAAACAAAGAAGTTATGCGTGAACATACATAACAAAAAAGGTCCAATACCAATGAAAAAAAAAACGTAACCAATCGGGTACGAGACTGAACCCAATACAAAAATAAGCTGACATATTTATAATCATGTAGGGTTGGGGGGGGGTTAGTTTTTGCATTTTTATACTTCTGGGGTCCCTCTGATTATGTATACAAAATTTGGTTGAGTTTGGTAAATGGTCAAGATTTTCATTTTTTGACCCTACACCCCCCCATTTTGGGCGATTAGTTTTTGCATTTTCATACTTCTGGGGTCCCACTGATTATGTATACAAAATTTGGTTGAGTTTGCTCAAATGGGCTAGATTTGTAATTTTTAACCCCCCCCTTCACCCCCTTAATTTTGGGTCGATATGCACCAAAATCTAATCAGCTCTTAATCTCAATGGACCAAAATTACGTGTGAAATTTGGTTTTGATATTCAAACTAGTTTTTGAGCTAGCTCGTCCACAAAAATTTGGTAACGCACAGACAACCACACTAACAGACATTTTGACAAAACAATTATTATCTCGAAAAATATAATTTTTTCGATGTTCACTTATTAGAGTTTTTTTGTAGTGCGAAATACCATGGTTTCGCTCAAGTTTTTTAATCAAAATAGTTTTAGCCGTTTTTGAGATATTTCGAAAAAAAGAAGGAAAAAAACACTTTTTTCATGCACGATTACAATACTTGACCATACCCTGTATGGTAAAGTAAAATTCATTCAAATCGGTCCACATGGTAAAGAGAAATAAATGAACAAACACAAAAAACAGACATTCCGTTGAATTGAAAACCTCCTCCTTTTTTTCAAAGTCGGTTAAAAAAAAGGTGTAAATTAAGAAATTCCATTTTCGCTTTGTCACATTTGATCTATGAATATGAATAAGGAGAGTTAGCTATGATGGAAATTGCTGCGATCCATCTATCCTGAGCGCGGGTTCTTTTGGCCGAGAAGTGTCCATCGAGGAGCGATGGCGCCATGGCCAGCGGAGATTAATGGCAGCCGCTCAGCCGTTAAAGGGGGCTCAAAATGACCCCTGAAGCCGAAGAGGTTCCTTCACCCACACCCTACCCACTTACACGCAGGGATTAGGAGCCTTCTTCCCTTAAATAAAACCCTCAAAGTATTATTATACAAATGTGGACAGAATATATCGTCCAAGAAATCGCCATCTCTCAACAATTTTTCCTCCTATATTTTTAAAAGGCTTTTTCTTTGTGAATTCAAAACGAAATAGAAGAAGAAGGGTGTTGAAACTTTTTCTTTATGAGATTATAATGTTAATATTTGTAGTTGGAATGCAAATGGAAAAATTATAAAAACAATCTTATAATATATAAGGAAAAGAAATAAAAATCTTTTGATAGTTTATGAACTAGTTTCGAAGAGAAATGTTGAATTTTATTTTTCAACTTATTACTAGCATGGATTAAAATATTTCACTAGTCTGTCACAGTAGTGGGTCAATTGGTCTGGCAGTAGAAATCAATTCTATTAAAAACGTTTCGGTCTCAATAAATTAATAAACTGTAATTTAATAAATCATTATTATTTGTATTAAAAAATAATCATTTCCATATTATACGTTGTTATTGCAATTAATAAAATAACTAAAGTGTAAAGCAGTCAGATTAATTTGTAAAACTGACATTTAATATATTATTATACAGTAAAAGTATGAGACCTATTTCTTTTCGATAATATTGGATACAAATGGTTTTGAATTTGGCTGCTTTTTTTAGTGAATTTTAAAATACCATTATTTGTCTATTTCTTTTGTTACTTAGTGAAGTTACTCTAGTATAATTAATATTGTATTTTCGAAATTTTCGGATTTGATGCTTTAGTGGTTGAGTTGTTTATCGAAAGAGGAGTTTCGGCTAAAACTACCTAGATTCATGTTCATGCCAAAATGATTATATTTTCATTTCAGAGAACTGATTAGATTTTGGTCTCTCTAGCTTTAAAACTTCCTGCCATCATCATTTTTTCATTGTTTTTATTGAGATTTTGATGTCATTACTTAAGATAGGTAGGATATACTGAGGCTTAAAAAGTTTTCACCTTTCCTCCATTTTGTTTTTTGTTTAAGGAACACCTTTATTTATTTTATTCAATTTCTCGGAATTTCCCGAAGACACATTTTTTATTCTCATAAATCATTATCTTATAATTGGCAATCTACTCGTTGATCTTTTGTAATTTAATCACAAGTATCAATAATTTCTCGATAACTTCGCTCACGTGTAATATAGATTATCCCCTTTTGAAATAATTACCCAATGACAAGATATTTCCCCCCAATTGCCTCTTGCACCATCGGTTGTTTTATCTCAAGACAACTTAATCCTACGAAGCAATTACTATTACCTATATCTGAACTTCACTAAATAAACAGGAACTATTAATTCTTGACGAATTATACTTTCAATAGTCCAACACTTTCTTCTTGTTTATCTTTTGTCCTGGTGTCCTTAAAGAAATTGTGACATATCGAGTTACTAATTGGACTGGGACATTTCGCATTCAGCCAATTTGCCTGTAGGTCAATTGTTTTAAAATATTTTCTATTTTCATCCATGTGACCCCGTTTTTCTCAATGATAATGGAAAGATAAATTAAGCCATTCCTTAAGAAGGGATTTGATCAAATAATTTATGTAACAACTTTTCATTTTTGACTCAAGGCGAAACGTTCTTAGTGAACTTAAGCAGGACTAATAGTAATTCCTGGAAACGAACCGATTTCAATGAAACGAACTGCTGGGCTGCTTGCGTGCCAAATGGCCCAATTTGCTTGAAACTGTGTACAGATGTATGCCTAATGTATGTACATGTGTACATGCAGCCTTTAGCATCAGCTGTGCAATGGCGTCACGGGTCGCGACTTTGCCCAGGGGTCAAATGCCTCGCAAGATGGCCGACCGTTTAGATAACAGACACCAGAGTCACACCATCAGGCTACAGAGCATACGAGAAGCCAACTATTTCCTGTTCCACCAAAGTGATCGGTGATTCTCTGTAACCCTTGGAAGAAATCGAGATGGCTGTCAAGCAGAATCTGTTGGGTTGTTGAAACCAAACCACCTTCATAGTTCCTGGGAGCGGCCATCAGCCGCTTTACCTATTGTAATCGCGCTTTCAAGTTACCACCAGATTCATCCCTATAAAACTAGAATCCCTTAATCAAAATTAAATTTGTATTCTCTAAAACTTGTTTAATACACTTTTATTTACACTACATAACAAATAATGTTTCAATGAAACTATGTATGATGGAAATTTTCTTTTCATGAAAAAATTCGATTTTGAGATTTTCATAGATCTTTGATTTGAGGTCCAGAAACAGTTTTAAAAATATTTCTGTGTGTGTTTTTATATATTATACGTATCAAATCTATTTTCTTGGGCGTTCGAAATATTTCATAATATATAGAAAAGCTAAAAGAAATTTACACACGCGAAAATATTATTTTCAAAATTCCTTTTCGAAAATTTAAAATTACGTATTTTTATACTCGTGTAGGTTTATAGATAACTTGGACTAACCACAAACCTAGAATGCAAATAAATACATAAATAATTAAACATGAATATTCTTGTGAAGCGTTATGAAGAAATCAAGAGGCAGTTTTTCAATAGTCTAAGTGAAAAAATTCTCAGATATAATCTACAAATATAAATCATGCCCAATGTTGTTATATTGATGAAATTGTTGCAAAGCCATAAATAATCTTATGAAGTAACACTAAATGATTAAAATCTTGTGAAAATAAACATTTTAAATTTTTTTCACCTAACTATAATAAACCTGAGAATTTATACCCCGATTTTTTTGTCCTCTTTATGAAATTTAAAATTTTTGTTTTGCCAAGGTTTTACTATTTTATTTTTCTCTAATTCTAAATTGTAATATTTTAAGAGATAATTTTTTCGTATAGCAGAAGATCTTGTTTTAATAATTTTCTACGTGAAATTACCCCGTTGCCTTGGTAAACAAACACCGATAGTTTGTATCATCCAAAAAACTTAATAAGTGTAAATTAAAATATATTTTTATTTGTTTGAATTATTTAAATTATACGTGTGTGTAAATTAGAGAATAAATCAATCAAGAAAAAATAAATAATTTGGTTGTTGTGATTGTTTTATTTAAAAATGCTAAGCTGGTGTTGGCTCGAGTTTACATTTATTTTTTTATCTTTACAAATAGAAACCTATATTTTCGTAAATTTTAAAGTTATGTAAATCTTATAAATTATTTTAAAGTCACGTTTCATAGATCTATCAATTTTCGAAACCACAAATTAAAAATATATTCTTTACATTGCAAACGAAACAGCAAAGTACTCCGCCCAATTTTTGTACAACTGTTTGGCATATCTCTTTATCTTAAAGTGAACTCTTTGGGACTTAATTCCTTCTTTAACGATCTTGTGGGATTTGACTCATTTTGCCTCATCTAACTTAAAACAATGTCAAATTCTAATCAAATCGAAAAGAACCCATATAATTTCTACATTCTCGAGACTTTTCGAGGTTAATGGTTTTACTGCAGTTCCCGTTGTTCTATATGGCTATCCGAAATTGTAATAATAGCTATCACGACAAGCAAATGAAGGATTTGAAAGTTTAAAAATAGATTTATCGCCTGGCGAAGGAGCTGAGACAGAGGGCAGGAATTTGCCTGCGAAGAGAGTAAGTGACCATATGGTCCAGTAAGCACCAAGCAGCAACCACACAATGAGCGGCCGGGGGATTAATTGATCTTATTAGCCGGGGTCGTGGCTGTGGGGGCAGCACGTGTCCTTATGGAGCCTCCAGTGCTCCAGTCACCAGTCAGTCGAGCTGCAATTGAACACCATGCGGGTTACTTACTAGCTATAGTTTATTCTTACCAGCTGCATACGGCGTTCCAAAATCAAATTAAAGGAAAATGTGAAAACTTTTTCTAAGATTCGGTTCAATCTGGGCTAATATTAGCGAAATGACAATTTTGTCAGCAAACGATTGGAACTACGTATAATGTCGAAATTTATATAGAGGTGCATTTGCTGAATACAAAACTTATTTGCCAAATCATTCATTATAACATTTTGGAAGTTCTTCATATAACACTTCGATTTATTTTTTATTTTCAACCGAGTTTTGAAGCTAGACACCTAAGAATTTAATCAGTTTTTTGATTTTGAAATAAAAATATTTTGGTACTAAACCTAACTTTATATGACATTGCTCTATCTTTTGTATTTTAATCTAGACACACAGTCGGAAAAGATCATGTTTGAAAATGATTTTTCTCCTACATCAGTTTCTAAAAAATAAATGAAATTTTCATGTGAATTTAATAGCCCGCCTGAAAGATAGGCTGCTTGCGTATCGACTCTGATTTTTATGAAATTTCAAGTACACAAAAATTAATTTTATTATTATCATTCTTTAAAAAATAAATTATATTGATTCAAAAATCTTTTTGTTTTCTGATACGATATATCACAGTATGTATGTATGACTATCAATTACTCAAATTTTACCTCGACAATACTTCGTTAATAGCTATGAGACAAAGTTCATTTCACAGTTTTTCAATATCTTGTCCTAATTTATTTAGAGCTGATTAAATTTAGGTTATTAATAAATAATCAAGAATACTAAAATACTCTAATTTTGTTCAGACATATCATTAGTAAAAAATGTTCTAAAATATATTTATCTAAATTCCTTGGTGTAACTTCGAACCTAGTTGGGCCGTTTTTGAATAATTCAAAAAATACAAATGTATAAATAATAATGAGGCGAGAAGTTGTAGGCATAACTCTCAAGAGTCAAACCGAAATTTGTTTTTAGTTAATATTCCCGAACTTAATTTATAGAATTGTACTTATTAAATATTAATGTTTATCTTCTAGAATCATAAGTGGAAATCATTTATTCTGAGAAAATTAAACTTTAAACGTTTTTAATATTAACAGATTATTCGAATCTACAATTATTTTCTTTTTCCTTTGGCCTCGGCGGACACCATTTGGCCATCATTTGTAATATCTACAATTATTATTTTAAATAAAATCTGAAAAATTATTTTTCTTTTTTGTTGAAAAATTGCAGATTTTTGTAGTACTTCACTAAGGTAGTAAAGTAACTTATTGCTTCTCGCTGCCTAGTAAAATTCACTAATTACAAATTACCAAAACCATTTTTCAAAAATAATACCTCAAGAAGAATAGGTCTGATAATTGTGTCGATAACACTGCTCGAAAAAAATTAAACAAAAATTTCTCCACGTAAACATAACAATGGATTCCAGTAGAGATTTCTACGCTGATTATCATGCAATTTCCCAATTTTTTACAACACGTCAGACTTTTGAGATATTATTGGTCAAAGTGACGAAAAAGGCCATTTTGACCAATTTTCGAGTCCCATTAGATATTGAACAGCAATATTTGAAATCAAAATATTTTGTTGCCGTAATAGAAAACAGCTTCCTGTTTGATTTTCAAATTACCACTTGAATTTTGCTCAATTAGAATTCGAGTTATAACTAAAAAAACTATGACCTTATGTTTTTATCTATGTTTATTATCCTTTATAATCACGTAGTTTTAGTTTTTTAGATATAACTCTAGTTATATTTGAGCTAAAAACAAATAGTAATTTGAAAACCAAAGAGGAAGCTGTTTTCTATTACGTCAACAAAATATTTTGATTTCAAATATTGCTGTTCAATATTTAATGGGACTCGAAAATAGGTCAAAATGGCCTTTTTCGTCATTTTGACCAATAATATCTCAAAACTCTGACGTGTTGTAAAAAATTGGGAAATTGCATGATAACCAGAGTAGAGGACTCTACCGGAATCCATTGTTAGATTTACGGAGAGAAATTTTTTGCCTAACAGTGTAATTTTTCTATGTACTAAATGAAAAAATTTCCAACTATTTATTTTCATTCTATTAATATTGTAAAATGTTTAATATTCTATTATTAATATTATTATTTTCAAATTATTTACTTCGCAATAATTGATTTTCCATTTCATTTCAGTAGGTACTATTCGACTAGTTAGCAACGATTAAGTAACTAATTATTCAGCTAAAAGAATTTTTTAACATGAGTCACGAATTTCCGGTAATTTGCCTTCAAAAAATCAAATATTGATGAGATTCCATTTCGAATACAACTTTTCTATGAATACTATTGTAACTAATCAAATGGAAAGTCACACGTCTCACTTTTCAACATGACGAACTCATTCTACTTCAAATTTAATATTAATGATTTTTTTTAATCTATTCTATTTAATTATATATGTAGATAATCATTTAAGGGTATTTTATACTTATAGACAATGTCAAAAGTGATGTAGATTTACATAGATAGTTTAGAAATACATTTAAAGAATATAATATATACAATTGAAACAAATTTAGAAAAATGTTAAAAAAATTATTATATATACCTACCTATTTCACCTTGTGAAATTCTAATATTTAATATTCAGAAAGGCACTCGAATTCATGGAATAACGAAATAGTAAATTAATCCGAATGGTAACGTATAAAATTAAATATATAATTTTAATTGCAAAATATAGAGAATTTAGTAAAAATGTTGAATATTTAATATAGTACAAATTAATATGGATAAGTTCAAATTCCGATAAGCCTAAGATCTCTTTTAAACTATTTTGTGGGTCACTTTAAAAAATCAGTTATAAGAATAGAACTACTAGCCTTCATTTGACTAACTCACATAAAAAATTTTCACTTATTTAATTAAATATTTTCAAATTTTATTTATGCGTTTAAGATACATTTCGAACAGTGGCGTGCGGTCCATGGATGCTGTGGATGTAGCGCATCCCTAAAATTTCAAAGATTTAAAGTATTTTCATAAATATCGACTTCTGAAAAGGATGCTGATAGAAGGTTTGAAATCCCTGCCTGGTATATCTTCCAGTTCAAGCATGTCAAAGACAAGTCCTGACGAGTTTTAGTCCAATAAAAATTGTTCTCGCTGAGGAACTATTAAAATAGAAATAATAGAAAAGGGGAATAAATAAAGATGATTCGAGAATTTCTGGACTAATCCATTTCTAAGAACTCTAATTATATAAGAACAGAAATAACTAAGAGTGCTATAAACAAGTTATAGATTGGTTATAGCAATAGAATTAGGAGAAATTTAATAATTTTTTATATGACAGGCTGATTCATTGTGGAAAATGTTCATTTTCTATCTCAGGGACTATGGAGTTTAAGTCACAAGATTTAATTTCTGACTCCTACCCTCACTCACACAAAACAGTATCCGTTTGGGGCGAAGGTCTCAAAATATATTTTTAAAAAATCTAATGTTAAATTTGAAAAATAACGAAAATGAGGTATTCAATGAAATTAGCAAAAAAAAGCCAAGTTTAAAATAAAATTTCAAAAAAAAGGGTACTTTTTTGGACAGCATCCCCTGTCTGAAAATTCACAAACCGCCACTGATTTCTAAATATATTTTTTGTTCTTTTTAAATCTGTTATGATTCAATTCAAGAAATTTCATTTAATCCTCGTTAGGAATTTCGAAAAGATAGAATATAATACTAGCCGTCATTTGACTACATCACATCAAATTTATTAGTTATTTAATGGAATATTTTAAAATTCTATTACGGGTTCTAGATAGATTTGCAAATATTTTTTATGAATAATTTCAATAAATTTAATTTAATTTTCGGTATTTTGAGAAGATAGCCATAAGCTTTAAAAATTATAATTAGTTATAAGAATAGAACTACCATCTCTCAAATAATTTTTCAATTATTTAATAAAATATTTTCAAATTTTAAGTTTGAGATATATCTCTATATATTTTTTTGACTATCATTTCTATGAATATAATTTAAAGAAATATCTTTTAAGGAGGTTCTTTCGCGATAATCCACACAAAAAGTTTTATCCTCGTAACCACTCTATAAATATGAACGGAACTAAAATTTTAGGTTATGTTTTTTTAACGTGACTGTACCACTCACACTACGAAATCTCTATATGAATACACACATACTTTCCGGATCGTTTCCAAGCCATTGATATATATCATCCTCCACTAAAAATGATCGCCCAAATATGTTTGTTTTTTCGTTTTTTATCGTAACTAAGAGGTAAATAATTTCAATTTTTTTTTAGGTTAATCCGAATATATTATTTTAACAAATATTAGTTTTTCATCAAGATGGTGAAAGTTCTTCAATGAAAAAAAAAATAATTATCATTTCCCCACCCTTTCGCTATCTACCATATATAACAAATGTCATTTTTAATTGCAATTATTTCATGTTTGGTGTGATAAATCGTCTTCAAATTTTAACAATGTGTTTATTATGGTATTTTTGGATATTGCAAGTTTCAAAGACTTCTTGAATTTTTGCATTTATGAAAGAACTACATTAATTCTCGATATTTTGAAAAAATAGACATAATCTTTAAAAATTAACATTCTCAATTTGTTCCAATTGATATTTTGATCCGGGTAAAAATCTGAAAGAGAGCCTGATTTCTATATTTGTTCTGTCCTTAATGTCAAATTGCGTTTCCATGCCATTTGCTCTCCCCTCTTCCCGACTCTTTCACTTTTATCAATCCTTTTGCATTATTTCATTATAGTTCAAGTGCGTAGGTTAGATCCTTGTTAATTCAATCAATTCAATTCACACTTTTTATTTCTCTCTTTATGTTCACGTATGAACATATAAACCCTTGAATCATTTCTTTTCTATATTTTTAATGTATATAAAATTGTAATTTACATATTCCTTTAGGGAATTATTAAATCAGCCTTTTTTTGATACAATTTTGACATTTTTATTTTATTACGACTATTAAATTGAATTTGATATAAAATAACTACACACAGATAGTCATTTGTCCAATTTTACGATGCCCAATCTCTATTTTATGATTTGATATATATGTATATACTTCAATCTAGACTTTATTTATTTAAATCAATTTGGTTGCTAGATTGTATGAAACTTGATATATTTTGGATATTTTAAAGAATATATTAAGAATATTTGATGAAAACTATATTTATTCTGGCCATCCGTTTTTCTAACGGTTCCATTAAATCTTTATTCAACTTATATTACATACATATGTACCTACTGTGTGCCAAATGTAGTTTTTCTCATGACCGCCTGCAATGTAGGCAACCTGGCGCACGGCTTAAATTCATTATTTATTTAAACTTTACGTTTCGTCGCGGACTATGGGTAAAACTACTGCAAATAACACTACATATAATGGCGTAAAAACAATATTTTAATATCTATTAATCTCTCATAAAGAGAAACAAAGAGGTTGTCCTCTGCTTGATGTAAATAAACATATATATAATTTCAAATATAAATATATAATTTATGGATCAAGCAGAGGACAACCTCCTTGTTTCTCTTTATGATTCAACAGCTCTTCTGCTCTCGGCAAAACAAAATCTTTTCATTAATCGTTCATAGTTCTAGTTCATTGTAGGAATTTCAAATTTCTTTACTCTTTAAGATATGATTAAATATAAATTTAGAGTGGAGCAATTAAATTAATTTAATTTTGATTTATGTACGAATAGCTGAATTGAATAATATTCATTTGTTCTAAAGCAAATATAATTTCTGCAAATACAGGGAATACAAAAATCGTTTGACCCTTTTTTAACTATCTTAAAATACCCGTTGTTTCTGTCAGTTTGATGAAACTTTGCCTTTTTATAATCATCTCAAAGTTCAACTTCACAAGAGACACTATAGATAAATACTCTTTAACAGAAATTTTCTGATTAATAAAACATTTTATTTTCACCTAAAGTTCATAAGCTAAACAAGCATCCTATCTTTTATTTTTGTGAAACCTACCTAGTATTTTATATTTTAAATTTTAAAAAGTTTCTAAAATTTTTCAAAATTTCCCTTACTTTATTTAAAATGTTTCGCCAAGAACCCACACCATTTTCCCTTAACAAAATAAAGGTCACTTTTTGAGGTTTTTTAAATTCAACTTTTACTTTTTTTTAAATAACTTTAAAATATAAAAATCAATCTAAAAACAAATTTAGTGAACCTCAAAGCCCAAAACATTTGGTTATGGGTCTTTAATTTTAGATCCCAACAACGCTCTCCGGTAGAAAATTAAAATTTCAACTTTAATCTGGATATTCTCTAAAACGGTATTTTTCAAACTTATTATCTCACAGCACACTTAAATCTATTCTTATTAACGACAGTAACATTTGAATTACGATGAGCAGCTAATTGTTTTTACTATATTATTTATTTCTTTATTATAACAATGATATACTCTTATAATTATTTTAGAGGTTTTAACCCTTATTGTGTTTGCCCGATGCCAAAAAAACCTTATTGTGCTTTAGACTTAATTTCAAAAATAATATAAATAATGAACTTTAAATATTTTCTTGGAACATTTACGATCTTATTACCCCCAAATTGGTACCTGCAACGTCCATTTAGATTTCTTGGCCTTATATCAAAAACATCTACAACTTTATCTATAAATCCGAAGTATTTAGCAAGTATTATTATGTTCTTTAATAAATTGTATCCCCATTTATTTTCTATCGTATGCCGAATCTAAAATATTTTTTATTACAACTTTGTTTATGAAAAATTCCTTTCGATTGATTTTACAAAAAATTTATAATAAAACTACAAATGAAAAATAGTACTATTAATTTGACGACCTATTTTGATAGAGAAAAATTGAAATTTTTATTATAAAATCAAAACTATAAATGTATATACGAAAATATTCTTTCGTTTGATTGGGATTTGTTATTTTGGCTATTTGAAATTTCCTTATGGAATTTTTATTAAATGGATTTACTTATTAATTTTTTATATTTATTAAATTGTTCATAAAACTGCAAAGACATCGAGATTTATGATTAAATTCAAGAAATTTCATTTAATTCTAGTTAGAAATTTTGAAAAGATAGAATATAATTCGTTATAGGAATAGAATACTAGCCTTGACTACCTCACATCAAATTTATTAGTTATTTAATGGAATATTTTCAAATTCTTTTACGGGTTTGAGATACATTTGCAAATATTTTTTATGAATAATTTCAAGAAATTTAATTTAATTTTCGGTATTTTGAAAAGATAATCATAATCATAACAACTTATAATCAGTTATAAGAATATTACTATCTCTCATCAAATTTTTCAATTATTCAAGATACTCCCGAAAATATGGTATACATTTTAATTTTTTTTTTGTCTGAGAATATGGTATACATTTGCGAAAAAAAATAAAATAAAAATAAAATTAAATATAGAAAAAATATTAAATTCATTTTATTATCACAGATAACTAAATACAAATAATTTTAGTGTAATCCAAATTTAGTTAAAGCGAGATTTAGCGCCTTGTGGAACGCTTCTTCAGAACATATATACAGGGTGTTTCAGGAGGAATAGTAAATATTTTGGGAGGTGGTAGTATAGACGAATTGCAATAAAAATGCCATATGACATGTGTCCAATTTTTATTGAGTACAGAGATACAGCTGTTAGTATGTAACCCAATATTCCCACACTCAGCATGTGTAAATAAATACGCGCGCCATGTTTAAACGCTACAATACAGTAGACTTGGCCAACAAATCACAATGAAAACTTCAAAAACTAAAGAACAACTGGAACATCAACACTCTACTGCTGACATTCGATAAATACGCCAATAGCAACCGGTGTACCAATACACGAAACGAAAATACATTGAACTCAGCTGTATCTCTGTACACAATAAAAATTGGACACATGTCATATGGCATTTTTTTTTATTGCAATTCGTCTATACTACCACCTCCTAAAATATTTACTATTCCTCCTGAAATACCCTATATACCTACTTTTCAGCTAATCGGCCTTCACGATTGAAGTTTTACCTTATTTACCTATATGAGGGATTTCCCCCCTCCTTTCAACATAATTGATTCCATACGCGTTTGTAATGTTATAAAAACTTTATCAAGAGTAGATATTTCTCTCTAGTTTATTAAATGCATCTTGAACACATTCCATCAATTTTTATTAATACCACCGTGTTCTAATTTTTCTTTGTTCTTCAAATACTGTAATAGCTGTTGCAAGATACCATAACGTTGTTCATAAGTCAATTGCTTCAATTTGGCATCTCTTCTTTGTAAATTCACGTTATTTGAGTTAAAATTTTCCATTTTGAAATTACAGCAGTGATTATTTTATTTTTCTTAAAAATACTAAACTTTGATCTTCAAATTCCCTGGTTAACTCAAAATCAACGCCTGTCAAATATGTTAAGATATTTAGTTATCAATATGAACAATAACAATATAATGAGTATTGCCAGTTGCTTTCGAAACTCGAGATAATCTAAGATTTTCTTTCAAATGTATACCATATTTTCCGACGGAGGGAGTAATATATAAATGTATATACGAAAATATTCTTTCGTTTGATTGGAATTTGAAATTTTCTTATGGAATTTTTATTAAATGGATTTACTTATTAATTTTTTATATTTATTAAATTGTTCATAAAACAGCAAAGACATCGGGAAATATTCTGTAATATTTGCAGAATGAATAAAGAAGAATTGGTCTCGCTGAGCGTGGTTTTCTGTGAGTGATGGGAGAGAGAATTGGCCCGCATTCTGTGGTCAGTCTGCGTTGGCTCTCAGGGTGTCTGGATGAGTGGCAGCTGAAGAGGCCTTAAGACCTTGCAGACTCCGGCCCGGCCGGCGACAGCGATGTCTGCTGATCATTAGCTTCGGTTCTTATGCAAATCACAGAACCGAGACTCTCGTTACCGCCAGCACGATAATCAAAGCCGTTTAAAACGACACGGCTAATTAGTTGGCCAGGTTGCCTTCATGCCATTAGTCTCATTGTCCAGTTGGAATACATTAGCGTCCTAATTGCGAAAGAGTGAGAAAAAATCTCCCTTTGCGAGGTGTCTTCCAAGTCAGCGGTGTCTGCAAAAGTCTAGCAACGACGTTCTGTCATTTATTCAAAAACATTACACTTATTAAACATATAATCGAATTATTTCTAGAATATACAATTTGATTTTAAATAAACTAACGTTTTTAATTTAGTAATTGAAAATATATCTATTATAATAATGTCGACGACGACGTCGATTTCTCGAGGCGAGAGAAATAGAAGAAAAAGTAAAAAAAATTTCAATACTCTTGTACGTTTGCTAGTTAGACAAGTACCATAATTTCTTTTGTACATTTTTGTTTGAATTGTAATCAAGTCCAATTGAATATTCTCTCTCTCTATAACTATTAGGTATCTTTTTGGAGTTCAAATGGCCATTCCTAGAATAATAGAAATTATGAAAATTAATAGATTTTCGAAATATGTTTTTTATATATTTTAGAAAATACATTAAAAATATAAAATGTTTGTGTTAAATTTATATAAAGTTTATGTTTTCTATATATTCTTAAAATATGATTATATTAATATATAAAAAACATAAACTTTATATAAATTTAACACAAAATTTTTATATTTTTAATATATTTTCTAAAAATATATAAAAAACATATTTCAAAAATCTATTTCCATAAGGGGAAATCAATCTCTAATAGTCTGAAACAGGTTTTAACTTGTTTTTCGCATCCTTGCAATATACAAAGAAAGAGAGATCATTGAATCCGCGCTCTTTCTAATTATTTTCATCGACCAGATTCTAATGAAAGAATCGCTCACCCGCACATTAAATAATAAAAAAGTGAAAACTTTTTCAAGACTCGGTACGAAGCTTCCCCAGGAATGATTAATAAACTTAAATATAAATCGTTCATTTATGGCTCTACTATAGCATTCCTCTCAATAAAATAATTTCTGATTGGCCGTCTTTGGAGTTAAATAAAAACGGGGGAATTAAAAAATAATTTAAAATCTAAAATTTTCAAACAAAAATACTAGAAATCTGGAGGGGATGAATATAAATTATTTTATTATACCAGGGGCATCGGGGGGTGAGGGGGGGGCGGAGTCCAGGGGGCATAGCCCTCCATGGCGGACTTCAAAGCTGGTTATATTAAATGCTTTTGGATAATACAATAATTAATTATTCAAAAAGTTTGATTTATTTATCTTGAAATAATTTTAAATTAAAAACTTTAGTAGAAATTGTGAAAACCAAGGGACTGACAATACAATCGACTCTTTGTACATTTATATAATTTTATTTATATTTATACAGAATAAATTAAGTCACTTAATAGTTAATATGATTAAGTCCACCTTTGGAAATTTCTAAATTTTTGTAAATTCTTATCCAATCGGCTATTCTTTTTAGTACAAAAAGTTTTATTTCTTGTTTGAGTTTCCCTTAGTAAGGCCTACTTTTTCTTTTTTTCTTTTAAATATATTTTATAAAGAGTTTGAGACTTAAAAAACAATAATTTTTCCAATTGACCTAGTAATACCGAAATTTTCTCAAATCTTAGTTTCTAAAAATCTGCAAAAATCTGATTTTTTCTGCGCATTTAGATTACTTCCCTTTAATAGAAGTGCGGATGATAATCTTGCTTTATATTGAATTATTGAAAAAAAAAATTGGGGGTTTAATTATTATATACTAATATAATATGAAATGGAAGAATAGGGAGTTAAGATTTTTAAAAAAAAGGTTCACTATTTGAATTTTGCTTAAGTTTTAATTCAAAATGATAAATAATCTTCTTAATACCTGCGTCATAAAAAATGTCTTTCATAATTCATTTTACACAACATTTTTTATCATATTTTAATATTATTTTTAATTTAATCTTGGATTTGTTATAATCTACCATAAAAATTAAATATGAATATAGATAGATCAGGTAGATTTATAGATGATTTATTTATAACGCTCTTAAAATATACACACGTGTTACAGAGAATATTAGACAAAGACGAACACACACACAAATCAGTTTGCCCACACCCCCTTTGCTATAACAGAAAGGGTAGTAGGTAATGCAACTTCAGATATTAATATCCCCTAGAAAGCTAGGGGGTTTATATAAGGATTTCGTTACTAATATAGTAACAACATTAGTTTAATTTCCAGCTCTCGATATAAAATAGGATTAAGTGTAAGTCCACTGGTGGGATGATATTGTATTAAATCCTAATTTTAATTATTATTATTATTGAAAAAATTTCAGTCCGACGTAAGCACAGAATAAGTCCTGATATTCTTAATCTCTAGACGCTCTTTTATATCTGTATCATGACTAGGGTTGCCAATTTTGGAACACATATTTGCGGGACGGGGTTGAAAAAAAGCAAGATTTTGCCTTAAGTATAGAAAGGCATAAAATTTACAGAAACAGTGAAATTATTAGTAGACTTAGTAAAATTAAGTACCCTTGTTTTGGTATAGATTCGTAAATCTTTATCTAATGATCAAATTGCTAGTACCAAATTTTCTCAAACTTGCACGGTTGCCAACTTTAATCATGACGGCTGTTTTTTTAAACCTAAATATTTATTTATTTATTTGTTCATTTATTGATGCTCTGAGGGAATTCGCCTCATAGAGAAGAAAACTAAAAGATACAATATATGATATGACACAATTCTTAATTCATTTTTAATTCATTTTCAAAATAATTTTTCATTCATTTTTAATTCAATTTCAAAATAATTTTTCATTCATTTTCAAAATAATTTTTCATTCAATTTTAATTCAACTTCAAAATAATTTTTAATTCATTTTCAAAATAATTTTTAATTCATTTTTAATTCATTTTCAAAATAATTTTTCATTCATTTTTAATTCATTTTCAAATGCCATGAAACAAATATTTTCCCACCACACATTCTTTTCAAGCCAGCAGGCGATATATCGATGAAATTAAAAGAAAAAATAAATAGTTTTAATTAAAAAAATAAAATATTTTTACTTAGCTTTTATTAAAATATGTTTCACTTCGCACCAACACCAGACTCTAAAAATTATAATTTTAATTGTAAAAAAGATTTTTCTAGTCGCTTTTCCCATCCCTCAAAGGAACTTTAGCAAAGCCTTGACTATAAATACCTTATATTAAATTATACTAAATATATTATATCGGGGCTTTGCAATTCTCATTTTAGCATAGATTCCCTATTGCTCTAAATGAAAAAAAGGCAAATTGTTCATTATCCTCTCTGATTATATCTTTGCTTAATTATAGTTATACATATAAAGTAATACTAAATATTAATTGTGCACGCTTATTCAATCTCACTCATGTATTAATTAATTTGATGCCTATTTCAGTGTTTAACCTCTGATCATCTCATCATCGAAATTCATTATTAACAAATTTATTGAATCAAATGGTGGCTTTGCACATTTGTATATATATATATATATATATATATATATATATATATATATATATATATATATTCCATATACCTAAACATATTGCAATATACCATGTTCTATACTTAAGAGAATAGTTATCTTTTCTTAATACGTATTACATCTCTATTTATCAATGATGGCATATTTAATTCATTTGCATCTGCTTCCTCTTTACTGAAGTTTTTTAATTTCCCTTAAGAAAGGGTGGATGGCCTAATTTCCGCAAATTGTGTTAAATTTCCTGTTCAATATAGAGCAACTTTTATTTTCTTTTTGAGTTTTTCTCTTTCCCAAAATCTTTTCTTTGGCCCTCAGTATCTTAGCTGTTGGGAGTTATGCCTTTAGGTTTAGATTTACAAAGTAAAATATGCAAATTTAAAAATATAAATTGCTAGGTAGGTTTTACAAAATAAAAGACATAATGCTTATTAGCATGACTCTATAAATATATTTCGGGGTACGAGCCCATCTTCAGGAGTTCAGACAGAAACGTTTTTGTCTGAACTCGCACTCCGAAATTTATATTGAGTCATGCTAATAAGCATTTTGTCTTTTATTTTGTAAAACCTACATAGTGATTTATATTTTTAAATTTGCATTTTTTACTTTATTAATATGTTTGACCTAAAACCTACACCAATCTCCCTTAACTTTAGATTTACACCTATTTTTGAAAATCTTTGATTTTCTCTGATTATCAAAATTGATCAAGAATCTTCTGCAAATTGGAAATCAAATTATATCTTTCATATGGACTCCTCTTGAAAATGCTGAATATTTATTTAATTAATCCAGAGGTCGGGGTACCGCAAGAATTCTCAAAGCCAAAGTAAAAACGAATTGAACTGTCTGCTGTAACAATTTGTCTTTAATTAAATTTCATGAAGCAGCAAGGACATCAGTTGGCAGAAATAAATATAGACGTCCTACTTTCTACAAATCTCTAGAGACCAGCGTTTCCGAAATTGTGTTCCGCATCCCAGTACCGGTCAAAAGGTAGCGTTCCCTAAGATTTCGTGAAATATTTTTAGAATTTCTTCATTCAAAAAAAGCTAGGGGAAATCTGAGAAATCCGACTGGACTATTTTAGATTGTCCTAATATATTATTTTTTAAGTACAAGACATTTCAAACTACCATGGAAGTTAATGTTAAATGCGAGAGGAAGCTAAGGCCATATTAATCAATTCGAAAGCTTATAATGGGAATTAAGGACAATTTTATTGTGTGATTTTTTTTTATTTTTCAACTAAAGTTTCGTCAACTTTGCCGACTTCTTCAGGGCTTCTACAATTATAAGAAATTTATTAATAACAAGTTGCAAGAGTACATCATACCTAATTTCAGACCAAACATGTATCACTACTTTACCCACCAAATAGTTACATCACACATTCGTCAAAATACATTATTTTTCTTTATCTCCGTTACCAATGAAGAACCATCAGAAACTTCAAACTTCAAAAAATTCACCTCATTCATTTTCATGTTTTAAGTTTCTGATGGTTCTTCATTGGTAACGGAGATAGGAAAAATAATGTATTTTGACGAATGTGTGATGTAACTATTTTTCGTTTGTAAAGAATTGATCATGTTTGGTCTGAATTATAATGTACTCTTGCAACTTATTGTAATAATGTTCTTATAATTGTAGAGGCCCTGAAGAACTTGGCAAGGTGGACGAAACGTTGGTTGAAAATTAAAAAAAATTCCATTAAAACTTTCGAATTAATTGACGGAAATGATAATAATAAATTAATCAATCTAGCTGCTAAATTTTTCCATTCAGGGCGTAAATAGGACCTTAGAGCCCAGTTTTTGAAGTGAGCCTTCTTCATTTGAATACACTTGCTCAAAATTCCTTGTTACATTCTGTAAATTTATCCTTAATAATATAAATAAAGTTTTTTAATTTAATTTTTTTTTTTATTATCGTTATCAACAAAATGAATGACCAGAACATTGCAGTTGGGACATTAATTTGAAATTAGACCAATGTTTTCAGTGGAGGTCTGGTTAACTTATTCATTGAGACCACGAATGGTACCTATAAGAAGAGGAATAATAACTAGATTTTTTACCATTGTTTTTTTGTTTTTTTTTTATTTGATCCTATGAGGATTCCGGTCTATTGCATAATAGTTGGAGGACGCTCATGTTTAATCAAGAATAACCACATTTTATTCTTCAATTGATTTCTTTTTGTGATATTCTGATTTAAAGTCTGGAAAATTAAATTAGAACTGTAAATTCTTGAATTTTATTTCTATTTTGTAACATTAGCCGTTACATTTCAGTTTTCATTTTATTTATTTTATTATATATATATTTTTATTTTTGTAATTTCATTTCGAAACGACGCTTTCTTTCTTTCTTTGCTGACACAGCTTTGGAAAATGTCCATTGGCTGAATGAAGTACAAAAATGCATTATTATTATTATTATTATTTTTTACAATTTGATAAAACGACCGATAGTACAATAGTCATCCAGTTGACTTCGTGCTGTCATAGATTCTAATTTATAAAAAAGAAATCAGACAGTCTGCCGACGCTGTCCGATTTTGGTGCCTTCCTTCTCACCCCCACACACTCACCCTTTGACCGATCCAATCACGAATTCGAAATTCGTATAAAATATAAACCTTATAGAACAGAAAAAAAAGTATTTTTCCTCATATAAAGATATTGACTCGGAGAGAGTAATACAATCAGGCCATCCAATGGCTCAATGAATGGATCTTAAATTTTTACTAGAATCAATTGGGAAAATCAAATAGTAGATGTTAGAATAGTAAAAATTTACGAGTTGAATGAACTCCTTTCGTATCATCATTCATCAGTTCATTCTTTGAAGCAATAGAACAAATTAAATTGAATTACTCTGATTAATTTAAAAATATACCCTGATGGTAAATAGATATTGGACTCCTAAATTCATTAAAATTTAAATAACAGAGAAAAAAATTAAAAAAAAATTATAACGCATTAAAAATATTTAGTTTTAAAACTGTTTTTGTTTTATTTAAAATAAATGTTTATTGGCAGGGTTACCATGAGTCTCGGTAAGTAAAAACTTTTTCAGTACTCGACACGCTTGCTGTCGAGCCGCATTAAGTAATTTTTTTACTTTATTTTGTACATTTTTGTATGAATTTTAATGAAGTCCAATCGAATATTCTCTCTCTCTATAACGAGTAGGTATCGTTTTGGTCTGACTGCAAAAGACCATTCCTAGAATAATAGAAATTAAGAAATTAATCACTAAATGTCTGAAATAGGTTTGAACGAGAGATTATTGTATCCGCGCCCTTTCTAGTTATTTTCATTCTAATGAAAGAATCTATGAAAGAATTCTAGTGAAAACTTTTTCAAGACTCGGTACGAAGCTGCCCTAGTAATTATGAATAAACTTAAATAGAAATTGTTCATTTATGGCTCTACTATAGCATTCCTCTTAATAGAATAATTCAAAAAATATTTTCTACCTTTTGAACAATATATTCCAAAATCTAATCACTACTATGTATTGATACAAACGAACTTTTTGACTTTCCCTTTTTGGGATATCGTGGGTATCAGAATTCAGACACATAAAAGAGAAAAAAATCATAGTTGAAAAATATTTTTCTCCTCGTATCAAACATTTTAAAGTACAATGAGCAAATATTTATTTTTATGCGTAATTTAATACCAGGGCCCCCTGGGAGGAGAGTAATTACATTAGTTCATGCTAGTTATATATATTAATAGTTTAGCTGAGGTAAGAGTAATTAAAAATCATTAATACTTAATTGTTTTTCTTTGTTAACTATTTCACAAAAAAGACTAAATTTTTGAATCGTAAATACTTTACTGAATATAATTTTCTCTTTGTAAAATCAAATATAAGACGTTGCTCATTTTTTTATTTCTAACAAACTCTCGAAATTTTCCTAATTTGAGAAAAAAATATTATGGTTAGTGTATTTATTGGGATCCTAAATTCATTTTATTTAAGTAATCCAGTTAATTATTCCTACAAAGCATTGAAATATTTTAAAATGAACAGATGTTTGAAACAAGTAAAACCCCCGAACTGACATATCTAGCATTTGCGCATTAAATTGCGCCGTGGGGATCTCTGGGTAGGCTTCTAGCATTTTTTAATTATTAATAATTAAGTAGTACATATTAACATTCTATACTGCTTAAATTAAAGAAATTTAGGAGCCCAATATTTATTTTCAAACAAACATAAAAATCTAGTTTTTAAAATTAAATATTTTTTACAGAATGTTGATTTTGTCTTTATTATTTCTTTATATTCTAAAAATCCCAAGATTATTATAATTTATAATTTAACATTTTGACACTCTCTTGTTCATTAGTTTTAAGAAGTGGTTTTAATTTTTTATTAAACATAGTCTAGCAGTTGAATTCCCGTAATGCATACCTGTGCATAAGCCCCTGCTATGCAGATATGCTTTTAATTAGAAAATCTTGATGGACACATACCTAGACTTGCGTTTCCGCATTACGTATATCTTTAGTCACGAGACTCTGTATGTCTAAAATGTCTAAAAATCTTGTTTCTTTCATCCCAGGTTTTTATTATTTTTGGGGAAAAATGATTAAGAGTTAATGATCCAATTCAGTTAACGAATTTATTGAACAGAGACAAACAGCCAATCAAAAATAGTATTTTGAAAAGATGATGGGCTTATTTTTGAAGGAAAATCCTGAACTGAAATTTAATAAGTTGATAGTCCGGGTATCAAATCACTCTACATATATTTCTAATATGGTATATACAGAGTGTATCTGTAAAAAATATCAATTTAATTCAATGATGCGTTTTACAATGGCGGCAATTTATAAAAATTTACCGTTTTTGAGTAATTTTCATTGCAAAATTTTAAATGGCCGCCATTTTGAAACGCATCATTGCATCATATTTATATTTTTTCCAAACTTGATATTTACTTTGAATTTCAGCTCAATCGGTCAAGCCGTCCAGAGATATACATTATTTAGTAAAAACAAAACAAAATGGTGGATAACTGTTAAAAGAAGCTTTTTTGGACATATGTTTAAAAGAACTTTTTCCTTTATTTTAACCCATTCAACCACCCTCTGAATTACCTCCGCGTATTATAGATACAGCCTGTATATTCTTCTATTCTTGCTTATTTTTAATATATTTTTAATTTTATAAAAAAAACAAAAACATTATCACTTATATACAATTATGTCTCTTAATTTTTGGTCTTCAAAAGATTGCACAGTTTAGGATTGAATTAATAGGGATTTTTCCTATAATAGCAATTGTTCTGAGAAATTGTGTGTTTGATTTTTATATCAGTTCTTTCATGATTTTCACCAAGTAAATACATTTATCAATAATTAAAAAACATTACAAAATAAGAGTACATGAATTTTCAATTACTCCATCTGCGATCGTTATCAAGTATGAGATTTCATCTTGGCAGCAGACAGTCATTTACTTGTTTGCATCTCATACTAGATAATGATCGCAGATTTAGTGATTGAAAACTATTTTTTATTTTATATGTTTTATCAAAGCGCACAGCGTTCGCATGCCAAGTTCAAGCATTGGCTTAGCCCGAGGGGTGAACCGCGACCTAAAATCGTCTACTCCTACTTCCACTTCCACTTTCATTTCCAAGTAGAAGACAATAGATTACAATAGATTATCTAATGAATTCCAAAATAATTCCACACAATTCCAAAGACGGTGTACACCTAATTCCAATCGCGGTTCACCTCTCGGCTTAGCCGTACACGCTGTAGGCTATTTACACGAACCATTTCGAGCCGATTTCGACCCCCCTGCAGCTCGGAATCCATTTGAGATCTAAAGCCGAAATTATACACATGTAATTATGTATTCCATCTTGAGGAAATTACCAAATTTCAATAATATAGCTTAAATAGATTCTGAGATATGGACCTGAGAAAATTGCTCATTTTGCCACTCACTCACTCACTGACAGGTCATCAAAACCTATAGGGCACTTCCAATCATTTCAGCATCACGAAATTTCTCTTTCTAGTAGAGTTTGGGGCACAAACAAAGGAAAAATTAAAAATCCAAACTTTCTATCTTTCAACCCCTTCAAAATGGGGGGATGATCAAAAATGAAAATTCTAGTCCGAAGGACCAAACAACCAAATTTTGTATACATATTCTGTGGGCCCCCTGCAGGCTAGAAATGCAAAAACTAACCACTCAAAATGGGGGGGGGGGTCAAAAATGAAAATTCTAGCCCGATGGACCAAACTCAACCAAATTTTGTATACATATTCTGTGCGCCCCAGAAGGGTAGAAATGCAAAAACTAACCACCCAAAATGGGGAAGGGGGGGGGGTAAAAAATAAAAATTCTATCCCCTTGGGCCCATAGCTTACAAAAAGGAGAGAAATCTCAACCAAAACATTCTGTGAAAAAACAGACCAAATTTGAAAAAGTACTGAAATCTATAGTGTGTCGCCAAGTTAAATTCGCCAAGAATAATTAAGTTGAAAAAATAGTAAATCTCTCAACTTAATTATTCTTGGCGAATTTAACTTGGCCACACACTGGATTTCACTACTTTTTCGAACTTGACCTGTTTTTTCACAGAATGTTTTGCGGCGCGGCGCGACCCGCGAAATCACAGGTCGTGAGAAGTCACCTTTAGACTATTAGTAAACAATTAAACAACTAAAGCTTTTAAACATTTTTAATAAAATAGTCCATCCAGTTTATGTCTTTGATTGTCAATTTTTTAGAAAGAAATGTTTTTTCCGGTACTTTTAATTTCTTAGAAATTTCATTCGGGGTGGTTGCTGAAAAGTTAATTAATTCGGGGTGTGATTATTGAGTAGGTTAAGAGCGCGCTCCGGCCCCTGCCCTTGGGGGAGGCCCTACATTCTCTCACCAGATAGTAATTAAGCAGTCAAAGCGTAAGATCTACTGCTAATTACAGCCCTGGTTTAAACTGTAATGTCTTGGCATTGCCAAGCCGGAAACCTTTACACTTTGTCACTTTTCGATAGACATGCTAACAGTGATTCGATTATTTTCCACTATACATATAATCTAAAATTAAAATTTCTTCAGTAATGAATTCATTTAATTTGCCGAACCAATATATTATAATTGTCAAACTAGGATTTCAATATAGGATAAGATAATAAAAAGTGAGTCTTTTCAAGTCTTGGTATAGTCTGCGAATTTCGATCATTTACCTACCATCAGCAAACAATTTGAGTTAGGCAAGCAACTTAATCTTCACCCAAAAGTGAAAAATATTAATACAATGTACATGTCCAATTTCAAATCATTAATTTCAACAGCTCATCTTCTAAAACAAAAATTTTTTTCCCTGTATTTTTAAACCATTACTTTTGAATCTAGAAAACCCAAAATTTATTCAATTATTTGTTTGTAGATAAAATAAAAAAGAAACAAGTTTTTTTACGAAATTGACTTTTTGTGGGTACCGAAATTCAGACACAACCACACATACTTATACATTTATACTGAGACATAGTGAATAAAACATGATTGGAAATAGCTTTTTGGAGCGCGAAACCTAAAATTGTTTTGAGAAATTCAATTCTCCGACCACAATTTAAACCCCCCCCCCCCTGCAAAAAATATTTTCAGTACTTTTTGAGAAATTTCGAAAAATTAAAAAAAAAAAAATTGCTTGAACTATTCATGTATAAAAAGTAAGATCGACAGTATAACACCCCTTAAGTCTTCCATACCCAGTGAAATCAGGGAATCCAGATCGAAAGGAGCATTCATGAGTAAATTTTACAACATTTTACTTACAAACCAGAGCTCTGAGTGAGATTGTGTGGTGGTGGGTGATTGGTGGATTGAAGGAGAGTATTTGTATTTTTTATATTGTTGAATGGTTTAATTTTGTTTTATTTTTTTATTATTGTTTTGTATTGTTTTGCTATATTTAATTATATTTTTGTATTGTCTTTTTTGCTCCAGGAGGAGAACATCTTCACAGCATTCAATAAATATTATTATTAATATTATTATTATTATACTTAGCATTTAAAAAAAATCTTTAAATCATTTTTACTTTGTTTATTACCATATAACATACTTTTTTAGTTCTTAGACTCTTCTTTACATTCAAATCATTTTTTCTGAAACAATTTCAGATAACTCAAAAATACCCGAATAAGTATATATTTAGAAATCGTACGATATTATTAAAACATCGTTTAATTATATTTTCTTTTGCGCAGAGAAAACCCCATCGTTTTGAATCTATTCCTTTATTTCTTACTATTATAGACTGATTCCAATTGGATAACATTTAATCGTACTTTATCTCTATCTTCAATTGATTCAATAGGAATCTTTTTCTTTTCTAATTGATATTTTATGATTCTTGAATAAAAGCCCATTTAAAAAGGGAAGGGCATGCCAAGGCAAATGGAATAGTTGAATCGTATTAGGTATGCAGTGCTAGTGATAATCAAGGACTGCTGTCATCGATACGCTTTCCCTCCTATAGAGATATTGCTCATTTTAGGCCAGATCCAATACCTATTTGGAGACCTCCGTCGTATCTTGGCTCATCGTTATTCCATCCACACGACTCATTAGCTTGCCTATAGTGAGAGGGGCTTACAGCACTGAGCCCGAATAGGAGGAAAAGAGATGAACGGCGTTATCGTGGTGGCAAAGTCGAGGGGACCATCCACGGCGACAAGCGACCACTAATTACCTGTTGATTAGCCGACCGGTGACGTCACATCGCACGTGACCACCCCGCACGTGATTGACTCCCGGCGGGGTCACTATCTAATTAAAAAAAAGGAAAAAATAATTGTGTGAATGGATAAAAAAAAAAAAAAAAAAAAAAATCCTCGCCTCTTCATCAGAAATTCTATGAGATTCTAATTGATAAGCACTCGCAAAACAAGAACTCAATCCCGTTTCGTTACTCGTGGATGAAGAATTTGCAGGTGCTTTGAGAAGAATAATCACATTTGCAATTGATATTCCAAATATAGATTCAATATATATCCAAATATGATTACGGAAAATTATTAATTAATTGCAAACGAAGAAAAGCGAAAAATAGAAAAAAAAAATCAAACTTCATTTTTATATAGTTTTTTTTTATAGATATAAAAACTTATACAACATTAATACTATCTCGGCTTTGATTATCAACCACTCACTGTCTTTTAATATTTATTTAATTTTTTCTTTTGTTTTCTATTGTATTTAATCTGGTTTAGATTAATATTACATAGATAAATTGTGTTTTTACTTTACCATACAGGGTATGGTCAAGTATTGAAATTGTGGATGGAAAAAGTGGTTTTTACTTTATCCAATGCAAAGCATGGGTAAAGTATTGCAATCGCTCTCGGGGCAAGCGTGGCTTCAAAGGGTCCTCAGGTAAAGACTACGGAACCCATGGACTCAATTAAAGTCACAAATTGTAGTATTCATATAGGTTGAATTTTAACACGTGACGGTTTTGTCAAAAATTACATGGGGTCTCGTCGAGAGGCCAAAAAGGGCGATTTTTTCATTTAGTGCGTGCGTATGGATGGATGTATGGATGGATGTATGTATGTATGGATGTTATCGCTTTTTTGGCCCACGATTTTTTCCACACCGTTGCACCGATTGAAATGAAATTGAAAACCTACCAATAGTTTAACAAAATGAAGCGCTGATTAGTTTTTGGTACATATCGGCCCACAAACATTAGTACTTTATTTCGGTACTTTTTTATTTTTTTCTAAATATTTTGAAAATGACTTAACCAATTTTGATGAAATTTAATATCCTAATTAAGTACCTTGGGGACCACAAAAAAGGTTAAATAAAGTTTTTAGTAAAATTATATTTTAAAGTACTTTACTCTAAAGTAAGATAGTACTTTTAAAAAAATTTTAAATTTATTCATTTGATCGTTTTAATATACCTCATTTAACCTAACTTAAGTAAGAATGGATAGGCTTCTCTCTGTGAAATGCTAAAAATTTGGGAGGAATTTTTAGGAGTAACCATAGCAACTGCGTTGTTTTCTTATCCGTTACCTTTGCTGAAGACAGAGAAATCGATTTTAAACCAAAAATAGCGATTGATTCTCATCTAGTACTTGAGGAATAATCATTCTATATTGGATTTTTGACGTTTCGGTTTTTATTAGTAACCATTGCTGAAGACATAGAGAAATCGATTTTAAACCAAAAATAGCGATTGATTCTCATCTAGTTCTTGAGGAATAATCATTCTATATTGGATTTTTGACGTTTCGGTTTTTATTAGTAACCATTGTTGAAGACATAGAGAAATCGACTTTAAACCAAAAATAGCGATTGATTCTCATCTAGTACTTGAGGAATAATCATTCTATATTGGATTTTTGACGTTTCGGTTTTTATTAGTAACCATTGCTGAAGACATAGAGAAATCGACTTTAAACCAAAAATAGCGATTGATTCTCATCTAGTACTTGAGGAATAATCATTCTATATTGGATTTTTGACGTTTCGGTTTTTATTAGTAACCATTGCTGAAGACATGGAGGAATCGACTTAAAATAAAAAATAGCGATTGATTCTCATCTAATACTTGAGAAATATCCATTCTATATTGGATTTTTGACGTTTCGGTTTTTATTAGTAACCATTCCTGAAGACATAGAGAAATCAACTTTAAACCAAAAATAGCGATTGATTCTCATCTAGTACTTGAGGAATAATCATTCTATATTGGATTTTTGACGTTTCGGTTTTTATTGGTAACCATTGCTGAAGACATAGATGAATCGACTTAAAATCAAAAATAGCGATTGATTCTCATCTAATACTTGAGGAATAACAATTCTAAATTAGGTTTTTGACGTTTCGATTATTATTGGTAACCATTGCTGAAGACATGGAGGAATCGACTTAAAATCAAAAATAACGATCGATTCTTATCTAATACTAGAGGAATAACCTTATTGAATTCCATTTTTGATGTTTTGACTATTAATGGAAACCTCTACTGAAAATGTAGAAGAATCGACTTAAAATCAAAAAGACTAAATTCTTTTTTGGTAAACAACTCGAGCTTGAGTTGTTTGCCATAAAAGAATTTAGTCTTTTTGATTTTAAGTCGATTCTTCTACATTTTCAGTAGAGGTTTCCATTAATAGTCAAAACATCAAAAATGGAATTCAATAAGGTTATTCCTCTAGTATTAGATAAGAATCGATCGTTATTTTTGATTTTAAGTAGATTCCTCCATGTCTTCAGCAATGGTTACCAATAATAATCGAAACGTCAAAAACCTAATGTAGAATTGTTATTCCTCAAGTATTAGATGAGAATCGATGGCTATTTTTGATTTTAAGTCGATTCCTCTATGTCTTCAGCAATGGTTACCAATAAAACCGAAACGTCAAGGATCCAATGTAGAATGGTTATTCCTCGACTCTTAAATGAGAATTATTTTTGAATTAATTTCAATATGAACTACAAATTGCAAGTGATATCTGATTAATAATAAAGGAACAAACATATTAATATTTCAAATGAATTTGGATAAAGTTTAGCAACGATCCGTTGCAGTTTATTTTTGCTTCGTTTTTTCGAAATATCTCAAAAACGGCCGAAATTATTATTTTTTTTCTATTTCCCTATAAATATTTGTAAAAAATTAATATAAAATAAATGGGAGTTCAAAGAGTCAAATGAAAATCTTATTTACTAAAGTTTTATTGTATACAGCAGGGGTTCCCAAAATACGGCCCGCGGCTACTATAGAATTAATTCACAAATATTCATTATATTAAATAATGATGCCATAAAATAGCGTATTATAATAGTAATTTCCGTATAAAACGTTATATCCGGCCCGCCCATAGTTTTCCATGTTCACATGGGTCCTTATCTCTAAAAAGTTTGGAGACCTCTGGTATACCGGAACGCCGTGAATTGGCTCATTTTTTTATCAAAATATGTAGTTTTAACCATTTTTGAGATATCAACGAAGCCACTTCTTTCATGGACGATTACAATTATTTATATACTCCGTATGGTAAAGTAAAAAGCAGAGAACATCCCTTGGATTTACTCTTAAAAATACTTTGTCTTTTTATAATTTATAAGTGCAATGTGGAAGTAAAAAGAAAAATATTTTTATTATTATTGCTTCTTTCTTTAAGAAAAGAAAAATCAATGAGATTATGCTATATATATGCGGTCCATGGATGCTGAGGATACGGCGCCTCCCTAAAATTTCAAACATTTAGAGTATTTTCATAAATATATAAGGTATATTACACATGTTTAATATAAAAATTAAATATAATTATTAGGATCATTGGGATTCAGTTCCATAACTTATTAATGTAATTTTTGTTTTTCAGAGGATGAGGAACAATGCAATTGATAAGTCGTAAATAAACACTTATTTTGTTCCTCATCCTCTGAAAAACAAAAATTACATAATTATTAGCATTTATTTCATTTCAATTTTATTTATTATGTGTACCTAACCTACCTATGAATCAATTTTTAGCTAGATGTTTTTCATGTTTAAT
Organism: Forficula auricularia; assembly: GCA_024734495.1. Taxonomy (NCBI): domain Eukaryota; kingdom Metazoa; phylum Arthropoda; class Insecta; order Dermaptera; family Forficulidae; genus Forficula; species Forficula auricularia. The sequence goes on from JALMQS010000197.1 coordinate 199,616, forward strand.
TTTAGTTACAATTTTAAAAGGGGGCGTAAAATTAAACACGGGGGGACGAATAGCTTGGCGCTGCCCTGTGTGTTTGTAATGTTTTCTTTTGCTTAATGATAAGACGAGTGGCTAGGAATAGAAAAAGAATTACTGTTGAGTGCCTGAAGAGAATATCTAGCCATTCTCCACTCTTCCTTCACCCAAGCTTGACATTCAATGGACCGCGACGCCGACGCACCGACAAGATCACTTTTTCATTTTTCAATCAATCGAAAACGAAGAGAAATATTAAAATTTATGACTAGCAGACGGGATGGGTGTCAAAGTACATGGTATCTATATTTCACCATTTTATATAGTACCTGACCAGACCAAACGCGTGTTTGTCTTCTTAAATGAGATCGCTTGGCTTGGCTTCCAACTTGAAAAGAAGTTCCATTTCAAGTGCTTAGAAATTAATGATTGTTAAACAGAGCAACTGGGTCAAAGAAAAAGAACTATCGTTGTCGAGTATCGCTTACCTAGACCTATATTAGAGGATTATATTGGATGGCTTGCAGAAAGAGAACCGCTGAGAGCCTTGCTAGAGTGGCGATTTCCGAAGAGCACGTCGCGACACAATGGCGCCCACAGAATAAAATACGGCCCAGAGAAATTTAATTATATTAACTTTTTTTTTTAATTTAAAATAAAATCTATTTTACTAGGACCTGTGCACACAACACATGACTATCACTTTGATAACAAACTTAAAATTAAAAAGTAACTAAAAGTAATACTACAAAATGTATAATTAAAAAAAATATGTGTGAGCTTCATCCACATAAGCTCACGGGAGAAGTGAAACGTAGCTAACGTAGATGTTATTGAAATAATTCTAATTTGCTAATTTTATTAAATGTTATTTGTCATGAAATATCAATGGGTTTTAAAATAATTATTTCCCCTCTATTAAGTCATTTCCCCTTTATTGTAACAAAAAAAATCAAACAGATACATCGCTAAAGAAGCTTAACTTTAAAAATCTTCTTTATTTTAAAGTTATTTAAAAGATATTTTTCAACATTATTTATTATTAAATTAAATTAAATTGTTTTCTAATTTAATTTAATTTTGTCTTTCGACGTTGCCTCGTTGTGATTGCGCCCCAGGGTAAAGAAAAATTAATTTTCAACCTATGGGTTTGTTATGGATTGCGAAGGCGTTTAAATATAGTTTAATTATTTGTTATTAATAATAAAAAATATTTAAATAAATGGAATGTAAGGGATCCAAACCCATAACCCTACAACTTTCAAATTGAAAAAAAAAAAAAAATTAATACCCACGCAATAGTGACCCCATGAAAAATAATATTTATAATTAAAAATGACTGATGATGAAGGCCAAGCCTTCGAAACTATAGTCTCAAACAAATAAGTAATAAATATGTTGCAGTAAAAACTCGTTTTTATTAAGGATCTTACTAGTTAAAAACACCCATAGCTAAAAAATTTTGGTATCAAAAAACATCAAAACTTAATTTTTGAAATCATTTTAATTTTTTCGTGAGAGTAAAAAAATGTCCTATAAATAAAATGCTATTCTTAATATAATCAATAAACCCCATTCTTAAGTAAATAAATTAAGTATTGAGAATATTTAATCAATTTAAAATTTAATTACTTTCAACATCGTTAAGTTTCATTTGAATAAATCTTAATAGCACAAGTCAATCATGCAAGAAAGAAAAGGGGCTTTGGAGAGAGATAAAGATGGCGGGGGGGACATCATCTCTAGAGTGGACAGCTGGGGTCACAATTCAATTTTTTTTTTTCATTTGCCGCTTGTTTCAATTGAAAAGATAAATTCCTTTTAATTGTCTTCTATTAACTGCACCTTCTGTTAATCGGAGGCAGCCAGAGCCAATGACCGCCCTGTAGCACGAAACACGACACGTGGCAGACTTCAATGTCATCCCAACTGAAATACAACTTTATCTTTAAGAAATAAATTTTTATTTGTTTGCTGAAAATATAATTTTAGACCTCCTAAATTCATACAAGTATATTTAAACAATCCAAACCAGATGAAAGTGCATGTCATCTGATTGGCCATCCGGCCGGGCACAATATGAATTCAAAATAGTTTCTAGTTCACTAGTAAACGTTTTTATAAATTGTTGCTATATATGTATATATGTGTGTGTGATTGTAATGAATTGTGTGATCTATCTATATTGAAGATTTAAGAATGAATGTTTCATGTGAAATGACAAATTCCGGTTCTTGAACGAGATAACTACTGAGGATGGTCGACCAGTGGTGACCGAAACTGTATAGTAATCAATTAAATAATTCTAATAGTTATTAAAATTATTGTTTTATTATTTTTGTGACAAAACCAACCCTTCAATTTAATGAAAAATTTAAATCAAGTCACTTAAGTTCTGGAAGAAAATTAATGAATTCTAAGGTTTTACCCTTTGTCAACTTGAACAAACACTTTACAAACCGACATACAACTAGCCATAAGAACGATAAAATTCCCACAGCGCCTTCGTAGAATTCTGAACTAGTTGGGGCTTAGCTAGACGAACAGTTATTACTGTATATTTAAATTTTGTCTTAGAATCTCAAGCTTGCCAATATTATTATATATATTTTTTTATTTTCAAATATAATTGATTACTATGGTGAACTAACTGTCTGAGTTTTTAAAAGCTTAACAATCTAATATAGGTATAGTCATCTGTATTTGCAAACAAACCACCCAAACCTAAAATTTAATTTTTTGGAATCCATTTCTATTTTGATCATTTCTTTTTCAGCTAATGACCATTTTTATAAAGGCTATTTTCTTTTTTAGCACTGAACAGGGTAACTAAAAGATAACTTGTTTTATATAGTGTCATGAAATTCTCCAGTCTATAAATCTTATTGCCACATAAAAAGCATTTTAATTTCACATCGAGGACCCCGTTTGTATTGTTTCACAACATTGCAAATACGAAATAATTAATCAATAAATTATAAACTACAATAACCTCCCCCTCTTAGAAATTGAGTTATTATTTTTTTAATTATTCTTTATCTAATCAAGAATGCACTTTTCCATTTCATGTGAATCGCAACTCGTGGAGATAATGAAAAAATAATAAAAGTTCTGATAAGAAACGTAAAACAAATATCGGTCATAGAACCATGTTATTAATCTCAAGGGCTGTGTTTTGATTCAATCCGACCAAACTAATTCAGATAGGGGGGCTAGGCCTATTAAAACCATCAGAACATTCTTGATGGCTAGAAGTATAGTAATATTTTTCAAGGGATCTGTGGTATAAATTCAATTTTAAGCAAAATTACATTAAATTTCTCTGTGAAAAATATATAACCCTGTTTCTACAACAGTTGCCAACGTTTTCAAGATATCAGGTTCAGTTTCTTGATCAAATAGATAAATTTTTGTGTCTAATAACGTAAAAAATAAACAAGTAAATATTTTATAGTTTTACATCACTATAAACTACCTGCTGTAGAAACAAATCTAATATTAGATTGATTATGAAAGTAAAAGGCTAGCCCTTCAAATGTATTTTAAATTAACTTTTAGGGAGTTCGGTGTTGGTTCTAGGTGAAACATTTTATTATTGTATTTTAAATTAAATACAAATATTTATATAAATCAGAAGATGATCTTAATGTATTCTTTATAAGATTTAAAACCCTGCCTCTCTCTTTTTTATAATTCGAGATGTAGAGTATCTAGTAATTGTAAGCGTGTTTAATTCAAAATTTAGAAACTTTGTATCCACGTGCGAACTTGGCCTAATGCTTGAATTACACTATACAAGTTCTAATGAAAGTTTTGAAACATTAATAAGTTTCAAACTATAAGTTGTTCTCAAAACAAAGGTGTCTCTAAAAATTACTCTTTTTGCTTTAGCAACTAATCATTAACATTGCCTACTTTACGGACGGGAAATAATCTGATTGTTTATTTCGATAGTTTAAATATTTTTAATTTAATTTTCTTTTTAATTAAAAATTAATTTTCAAGAAAACTTATGTGCCCTAACAAACACACATGGCTAACATCGTTTTAAAAATTACTCAATTCCACACTGATGTAAAAATTCAATTGAAACTTTGATGAAAACTTTCTACGGATCTAGTTTGTTCTTGCTTAGAAACATTCATGAAAAAAAAAACTTTAAAACTTGAATAGTAAAATTGAGGCTTAAGATACTAATGACAGCCGGGACGAAGTTGGTATAAAAGGAGAGGTGATTTTGAATAATAGACCTTGTTTCCTTGACGGGTATCAATTCTATCTCTTATGACACTTAATGGGATGGCATCCTCTAGCAGCCGATAATTCTGTAACTGAACCCATTCGGAATCTCTCCAATTCTTTCCATGATGATTCATTCCGATAAAAAAATTCCGTTTACTTTTCTTCAATTTTCGCTCGATATCTTAAAATAGTATTTTTTAGCTTTTGATGTCAGAAACTAAAATAAGCATATAAATTATGACCAGTAAATGCTCCTAATTAAGCTCCATAGAAAACTCAGCTATTTCGAACAAGGTGTGCTGTTTATTGTTTGGGTGTGCTATTTACAAATAAAATTTAGTTATTTTTCAACATGTTAGATATGTATGGTAAGAGTGCTTACATTTTGATCTTGAAGGTATTTTCTTCGTGATATTTCTACATATCTTGCCAATTTTCGGATTTGTTCAATGCCATTAAACAAATATATCGTCGCTTCATAGTGTAAACCTGCTAAATCCATTTTTTTATCACAATATATGACATATTAATACACTATTCGAAAGATAGAGAGATGCAGCATCGTCCAACTAAAACTAGTACTTAAAATTACGATCGTAGGTTGTAGAAAAAAAATGTGAAAAATAGTTTCTTTTCATAACAACAATATTAAATTTTGTTTGTTTTTTCTCTGACCTGTAAAATTTCCTTGTTGTCAGTTAGCAGGTTTACATTCTAAGGGACAGTTGTATGTCGGTTGGTAAAGTCGTTGTAAAAGTTAACAAAGGGTAAAACCCTAGAATTCACCTTGTGCCGAGATGGCCAATCAGATGAAAGTGCGTGTCATTTGATTGGCCATCCGTCCAGGCGCAAGGTGAATTCTAAGATTTTACCCTTTGTCAACTTTAAGACTTTACCAACCGACATACAACTGGCCCTATGACGTCGATATAAGTTCATATAATTATAGAACTGCTAAAAGAACGGTACATATTTAGTTATTTACTGTTAGGGAAGCATATATTATTTTTGAAAATAATCGGAAATTCTAAATAATGATGTAGATATACATTAAAATAAGCAATGATATAAGATTTTCGTAGATTTACATTTATTTACATAATAAATATGCTACAATATTTAGAGGGAGTCTATGAGCAGGAGGTGTTGATATCAACAGAAAAAAAAAATAATTTTAATTCTCTCCGCGAACATTTGATATCGCGTCAGAAAGTAAGATCCGTATCATTAAGAAAAGTTCAATATTTGTTTATCCAAGACGTGGCTTGAACTGAAAATACATTCGAAGCCGAATTGGAAATGTAAAGTTTTAACTCAAAAAGTTACGATATTATCCATCAACAACGGGGCATACATTAGAATGAAACTCTCTATTTAGATAGATAATATTGCGTTAAGCTCGAGAGGGCTATCGCATTAAGGACAACGAAGGGTTGGTTATTTACCAAAAATATCAATTTCAAAACAATGCATATTTCCAGTGAACAAAAAAAAAAAAAAAAAAAAAAAAAAACGATTCAAGTTATTCAACTTGTAATGAATTCCAATGATAATATTGGTATTATAGTGTATCAACCCTCTGTGTGTGACAATTAACGCACACTTGCCCCCTCTTATATATATTTGGAGAGCACATGAAATTAAAATCATTCAACGTCCGGTGAAGTGGCTGCCTGAATGGCCATATTAGCCAATTGTCTATTTCCCAAATGAAAAACAGTTGAATTACGAGTATCTACTCTTGAATTAAAATCATTTTAAATAGTTGCCATGATAATTGTTTCTGCTCTATTTGCATGGGAATATACAAGATGGATAACATTGAAAATGTTTATAGCGATGTTTCCACGTCCCGAAAAAATGTAACGAAAAAGCGTTACTTTTGGTCACTTCTATATCTCGACTATATTATATACAGTCAACTTTCGATAATTCGAAATCCAAGGAACTACAAGAAAAATTCGAATTATCGATTTTATATATAGCCTCAAGTAAAAATAATGAAAACGACAAAAAGGAACAAAAAATTACATATGTATTAACATTGCAATAGATAATAACATACCTAATTAAAAAAATTAAGAATAGTTTTTTGCTAGGAAAAATTCGAATTATAAAGAGGGGAAGTGGCCTAGTTCGAATTATAGAACGTTCTCTCGCTTTCTTGTTAGGAAAAGCATTTTGAGTTATCTAGCCATCTAGCGTATCAAAATACACAGCATTTTTTCGATTTACCGAAGTTAACAGCTGAAGAGTTCGAATTATTGAGAGTCGACAGTATATATATATTCAGAGGTGCGTGATATTTCGAGAAGCATACTTTTGGGATCCCGGAGACGCCACCTGCCCCGTAGATAGCTTTAGATCTTCCCTTCTTTTTAGGGGTTTAATAGAGCCACGAAGGAATCTTCTCTTCGACTCCTTTAACAGTGTTTTGTGTTGACTATTGTTAAAGTTTGACATTAGAATTGTTCCTCCGCATTTCAGATTTTTCAAAACACAATTACTTATCCCAAATAAAATTCAATTCTTTCACCCTCCTGGCAGAAAAGCTTGCCGAGTGTTCCTTGTAATTTAACTACTGTCTCTATATTAATCTCCACCTTCAGTAATTCGACACTCGACAAGTCGGTACATGAAATATTCGTGTTATGACTTGCCAGTGTGTCCGACTTAGAAAGAATTATGTATATAATCCAAAGTTCATTACTATCCTGATATCACTATCAGTTAGTTGACTGTTCCACGTGCGTTCTACTAAGCAGTCACTATCGTAATTAATACCATAAACTAACCTGTGTACTATGTGCGTTCTTTGTACCCAAACAGTGATAATTTTGTCTTTGTTTAAATTAGTGTCTGGTACAATTCAGTATGTCTCCATTCGGATGATGAAAACAAAAAAATATCAACTTCATTTTCAAAAGTTAAATTATTAAGAAAATTAAAAAACTCAAAAAATGTATTCGGCTGTGTGTTTTGGTATTGGACGTGCTACACTTTATGACATCAAAAAAAAATTAAAAACAACATCGAGGTATTTTTTTTATTGTTACTTTGTACAGTAGACACCCTGTATTATCTAATTGATTTTGCTAAGTAGGATGATTAATAAACATAGTGATTTGTAGTTCTATTGTTTATTAAAAATTCAATAATCGTCACCCGCCATATCGGCATATTTTGGGCTTATTAGGAACTTTCGGTTGAAAAATGTTGGAGACCAAAAATAAAATCATTATATGGAGAACTCTTGAACAACTTAATGAACCTAGTTTTTAAAATAGGTTTTATCGTTATACCAAGTTTGAGCTTTCTGGTTCAAGTCCTTCGCTGATATAAAAATTGCTCAATCACTAAAACTTGCAGATAGCTGATCTAGTTTAAAATTTTTTAATCATTTCATAATTATAAATTATTCTAAAGATAATATTTTTCTTCTATTTTGAAATGAAAAATACATATTTCTATCTTTCTCTTTTTACTAAAATTCTCTCGAATTTCAGCTATAATGAATTGAAGGGAATCCTATTCAAATGGACTAAAACGAATGTAATTGGAAAAAGCGTTTTTGTGGCTTCTTAAACGATTGCAAAAATATTAGTCTCATAAATCTTATAATCCATTAAATGTTTATGACCATTTGTAAGTTTTTATTGTAAATAAATATTTTTATGGATTCACTAAAGTTTATTCTTATTTAATATATAAGGGTGCTTATCGAATTGTTGAAAAAAGAACGATATTCAAAGAGATTTCAATTTTCGAAAGTTTATTTACTTTTATATCAACACTAAGAGAAAAAACGTACTCCTATTTTTTATTTGGGATATTATGTACAATTAAATTTAAAAAAAATAAAAAGATAATACTAATAATATTGATTATTTTTTTGAATTTTTACATAATTCGTCTTAAATAGGAAAGATAACATTTTTTGTAAACATACGTATTTTAATCAAATTCGAGAAAAATTATTATATTCCTATATTTAAATTGGCATGAAAATAGATTTAAATAGATAGAAAAAAATTTAAAACCAATCAATTAATTAAAAATATTGAAAATATTTATTTTGAAATCAAATGAAAAATAAATAGTTCACTCTCCTTGGGGAAAATAACACAATTTGTATTTAATTATTTATTTATTTTTATTTTTTGTTAATTTTCAATAGGAGAAAGAAATTAAGCTGACCCCTGACGTCACGCCATTGTTACTGTTTTTTTCATTAAGGACGTTCCCTAATAAATCGATTTTCTTGCAATCCTTTTAAAACTTTGAATACACATATTTATAAGTGTTCTTTATACGTAGAAATTTTTTTCAATAGTCCTTGCGGCACTAAATTTGAAAATATTGACCTTTGAAATTTGCATATTTAACACGCAAACCCTATCCCGATTGATGTTAAGGACGTTCCCTAAAATAGCTCAGATGCAGTTCGCTCTTTCCCCTACTCTCATATGCACAGAAAGGCAAACATATTTTCACTGCGTCGTTTCTTGTATGTGGCAACATTTTATTCTTACCGACGCTAAAAGACAAAGAATAAAAATAAAACACTTCATGAACAGCTCAATGCAAAATTCCACATGAGAACAGTATAGTTAGGTTGAGAGAATTAGCTAAAAATCTCAAATACACCAGCTGTTTTTTAGATATGGAAAAATTGAGTGATTTTAGTGCGACTTTGCCAAGTCGCCATCTCTCACTTGCCATGCCATGAGAGAAAAAATGAAAACCATCAAAAGTATCTAACTTTTAACATTTTTCATACAAAACGAATACCTCTTGATACAATTATTTTAATAGAAAAATATTTATTATATCTTCAGTTAATGATTCTCAGTTTTTCAAAATAATATCAAGAAAATTACGATTGTTATTTAATGAAACATTGGCTTTAACATCAATCGGGATAGAATTATGCAGATTTCAATGGTCAATATTTATAAATTTAGTGCTGCAAGGACTATTGAAAAAAAATTCTACTTATAAAGGACACTTAGAAATAAGTTTATTTAAAGTTTTAAAAGGATTGGAAAAAAATCGATTTATTAGGGAACTTCCTTAAAAAAAAATATATTTGCCACTCAATATTCTTAATTAATTAAAACTACAAATTTTAAATTTATTGTTTTTAACACTCTTTATTAAATTGAAGAGTTTTATAATGGGGTTTACTTTTAGACGTTAGTACGATATTATATTATACATACATAGGAAAGTAATATTTATTGATGAAGCTATATTGCTATCAGCTAGAGCAAAGAGATACAAAATATCGCCATTTAGTTCATTTTGCCTGTCTACATATAATTTTTTCAGCTCATTGATTTGAAAACTTTTCTTAAGAGGTTTGTGTTTTTGAATACAATTGAGATGATTGAATATTTATATTTTTTCCAAGAATTTCTTGCTAAATCAATTCAAAGAAATCTTCACATTTCTAATATTGAATTTATTTGACCAAACGAGGGTAATTTATTGGAAGACAGTTTTCTGTAGCAACAAACGAGCTGAATATCAGTTGAAAAGTTTCCATTGATACGACTTATATTAGATATTAATATTCTTGAATTACACCCGGAATATCTTTAAATAATATAGTTATTGGATTCTCATTAACTTCAGAATTCGAAGGCGAAACGCTGAGAAAATCACTAGAATCACTATGAAGTGGCCATCTTTTTAAATTCCAAATATGGATTCATATTTATTTAGACATGGGGTAAATCAAAACTAATCTAATCAAGTTATTTTTAAATAACTAATACTAGTCTTATTGATAATTCTAGTTGAATCATAAACAAAATTAACATCAACTATGAATAATTTTCAAAAAATAAAATTTAAGACTAACGTGAAACAACCAAAAGTTCTTAGGAAATTCTCAAATATAAAAAAACACAAAACGTCTCAATTAATTTAGTTTCGATTTACCTGAAGTCCAATTACCTACAAACTCATATTTAGAATCTAAGTCAAAATTGTATTTCCCAATACATTGGTTTAAGAAGTTTAGAATCTTATAATTATTTAGGTAGTTTTGATGTAGTATGTTCATTTATCCAAATGATATCTCATTAAAAATTTTTCTTTTGCTAAACAACTCAAGTTAAGTCAGAGCCGAAATGACCGCGATCGTACAGCTATTTTGACACTAAGATTAAAATGGGTCGATGGCAGATATCCTTCAAGTGGGCTTGAAGTTCTAAATCTCAAATACGACATTCCCTAATAATAATAGGTATATTAAATAAAAATCTAACAAATGTATATGAATAATTTTATTTGCGATCATATCACTGTAAAATTTTAATATTCTCTATGTGGCTGAAGATGGCAAAATAAAATTTAACCTAAGTGTCTCAGTGAGTTGCTATCACGCTTTCTATTTCACATGATCTATAGACATCGGATTGAATTGGGTGGAGGCGAATGATTGCGTCAAACCAGTCTTAATATTGTATAATTGATGATGATAGTCTATTAAACAGCCACTTAAAATCATTTTCATTAAAATGAGTTCCAATAAAGTTTAATCGGAGAGTTTGACCAACTGAAACCTAAATTAATTAATCTATCTTCTACCCTGAACATATGTTATCAAAATGGAAATGATCCTGATGCATTGCACTTTGAACTTTGGCCAGGTGTTTAGCAAAGTGGTCATGCCTTGCTGGAAACGTACGCATGCACTTTTGGAGAACTGTCAGAACATTTCCGCGTTCCTCACTGGAGCCGCGCCCCGGGCAAGGTAACCTGGCTGGAGAACCTGTCCCGACCCACACCTCGCAACCTTTCCAAGGCAACCAGGCTCCAGCTCCAGCCCAAATCGCTCCTCCTGCTCACATGTCACTGCCTTCTCCAGCTGATGTTACCACTCTTCAGCTCAACTATCTACAAGAATATCATTTGGGCTTCCTGGAGAGTACTGACAGCCGTCATCTTTTTTTTTTCCACGAGCATATTGTCGTTTATTTCTTCATTGATATTTCATCAAAAGATAAATGTTGCTCTCGGAACCAAAACAAACAAAGAAACAAAACAAAAAGATAAATCCAGAAATCCACAAGTGTTTCATAAAAGTTAATTTACTATTTTAATTTTTTAAAACCTAATTTATGCAAATCAATTTTTTACTAAAAACATAAATCAAAACACCCAAAAATTGTTTATTTGGTTCTAAATAAAGAAAATTGGTAAAAAAATAGTAGATATAGATTTTCATTCTTGTTTATATTTCTTACTTGACAATCTTGACATCATTCAGCGATTGAATAAAAGTTTACTTGTCTTTTAACTATCTTATATATTCCTCCCTAATATAGTATAATAAGTCAACAAAAGCTAAAATTTGAAAGTAACTTAATTTCATATTAACAGTAAAAGGATCAAAAGTGTGATTCTGAATATTAATAAGCGTTAATTAATTGATGCTAATATTAGAGGAACAGTAAAAGCCTGTGTTAACTTTTTCGAGCTTAAAAGACCTTCTAGTTTGTGGACAACTAAAATAAATTAAACAAACTGGACAAGCAAGGCCAAAATATCATTGTAATTATTTCAAAAATACTTTTAAGGTTGAAAATTAATTAATAATCTCTCATCGTGCTAATAATAATAAACATAGTTTAAAACGGATAATTTAAATTGTTTAAAAAAAGTAGTTGACCGCCGCTAACCTAGCTCAGATTTGAACCCGGTATTTCCTTGAACATAAAAGTACTTATTGGCTACTAGGGTCCGTTATATAAAAAAGGTTGATCGCTGCAAGCCGGCACGGGTTTGGATCTTCAACCTTTCTTCATTAAAAAATAATTTAAATGGCTTGATTTTGATTATACGAGTCTAGATTCAGTAGATTTCGTATGTAATGAATTGCAAAACCCGAATATATATATTTACAAGTCTATAGCAGGTTTAACATCTCATTTTTTTTTTATAAACAACTCACAAGTAAATTACTCAGCTTTTAGAGATATAAACAGAAAATCATTTTTATTCATAATTAAAATCCTCTCCAACAGCAAAGAAATTATATTGGAAAAATTTATTAAAGGAAAAAATTAAATATATATATAATATAGATAAATGTAACGTTGTGAAGCGAAGCTTTTTTTTTACGTTCATTCTTTTAACTTGACATGAATGAATAATTTTACAAGAATGTTAAGTAATTTCCTTTTAACATTAAAAGCACTTCGATAGGCTTTACTGAACTTAGTTCTTTTTTTTGTTTCTACATAAAGATTTCTTTCTATAAAATAACTATAGAAACATTTATTTTCTTTTTGCAAAATAGGTAATTTAAAATTTTTTAATTATCTATATACATCCAGGGTATAATTGAATTAATTATTTTATCGTATTATTATTATTATAGGTACTCATTTATGATATTATTTTTCTATTATGAAAAATTATTTCTTAAAAAAAAAACATACTATCCAGAGTTTAGAAATGATACTTAAATTATTTTATTGGTCGATTTTTGATAATTCCACGTCCAACTTGTTAAAGTTTTCTACAACGTTGTGTAATTTTTCACACTTATTTTTATTCTTTGACACAATTTAGGAACTTTTTACAAATTGTTGTATCTTATTATTATTTCAAAAACTTTTTGGAATTTTTAACATCCTTCAATTTTGAGTTGGTTTAAAACCCCTTGTTCTTCTTCTAGTGTCATGATCGTTCTCTCCATAGTAATTTTCCTAGAGAAATAGTTCAAATAGTCAAATAAGAGAAGAACTACAAATCTCAGGGAAAGATAGTGTCAGGGATAAACAAAATAAGATTGATCACCTCGACTCAAGACTCCCAAAATATGCCCTGAACTACAAACCCCAAAGAAAAAGAGATCGCGGAAAGCCTATATAATGTCTTAACCGGAACAGGCCTAACGGCCTAACCCTTGAATGCAAATGATGATGAAATTGTTAAAAGGGGTAGTTTTCTCTTGCCATACCCTTTTTACGCCCTCGGATAATTCTAAAATACTATGATAAAAAAATCATATACATTAGATAAATGCTTATGAAGTCATGAAATCTTTTTATTTATTTTGGTGAGGGGTATACTTGATATTATTAAGTAACCCTTTATCAATTTCGGAGGCTACATTGTAATAATAAACACGCAAGAAGGTGTTTCTCCAAAAAGCTGTAACAGATATTAATCAAGATTAACTCCCCTCATAATAAAAAGAAAAGTAACGAATTTCAAGGGTAGTGTCGGAGTCAAAGGTTCCTGTTGAGGTGGGTTTTTAAATTTTAAATGTTTTAGGTCACGAGCAAGATGAGAACAAGAATGAAGTTCTAGTTCCTAGAAGAAACTAGTTGACAAATGTGTTTATTTGATTTGTTTCTTAATTGACCGTAAAGGGATGTTAAATGTTTGAAAATCAAAATTATAGTCCTAGAAATAAACGAATTGACAAATATGTAGATTCGATTTGTTTAATTTTTAAAAGATGTTAAATTTTTCGTTAGTTAAAATATGTAAAGTAATTGTACGGTATATGTATTTTAATTATAAAAGTAATTATATTTATTCAACCCCATATTAATGATATTATGGAATATTAAATAAGGGTGAATGTAGATTTTTATAGGATTGCGTGAAAGAAAGCTGTTTTTTTTTCATAATTATCTAATTCAACCTGTTAAAATTTATTCGAGCGACCTGTCCGGTTGACTGGCTTTACTCAATTCACTCCACTAGAGCCAAGTAAAAGATTTCACTGATTACAATATTTGAAAATCGATCAGTTAATTTATTTGAAATGCATTTCGCGTAATTTAAAATAATAGTTTAATGATTTGGTAAATGTATGTTGTCAACTCCAAATTATTCATTCATTCTTCAATTTTCCCTAACTCATTTAAGCTTCATTACGATGATTAAACGGTTTCATTTGTTTATTTAACTCAATTTTCCTTTTAATATGGTTCATTGTACTTTTTCATTCAATGCCTTCGCTTTTTTCGGGCATATTAGTAATTGGCCAAGATTTAAAGGAGTCAGTAACCTGACTCACCCAGGAGGGCTTGCGGTTACCGCGGTATTTATTCTCCTTTCCATTGATTGATTATTGGGACAAAAAATCATAACAAAGCCGCTATGCATCATGGGATGAATAACCGCAAAGTGTAATATCCTAAATCTAATTGTATCCAAATTTTATTCATCTTAAGCAGTTTTTTTTTTTTTTTTGTATTCAAATTAAATATTTCGTGCGGATCACTTAATTAAAAATTTTTAAAACGCAATTTCTTTTGTGAAAATATTTTTAACTCTCCAGAGAACGAACAAAGAGGGTAGATAAGGAGAAGACGTTGGTCCCGATGTCGGAGAGGGCATTTGGTCGGCCTTCTTCTTAAGATATAATTTCGGCTAACAGCGCAGGTAGTACCATCTGATCCGATGAGATCATTTCTCTGGAATTCTAGGATATAACTAACGTTGCATTCTCTTTAAAACCTCATTTAGTTATTTATATATATATATAAATATATATATATATATATATATATATACATATATTATATATTTCTACAACACCTTTGTCCTTAAGTTAAATTCTTCTTAAATATTAATAAACCATTTAATACAAAATTGAATTTACATACATCAAGAATACCTAATTCCGCTTAATGGGCGTGCTAAAATATTGTGATATAAAATTTTTCGGGGTAAAATTTGTGTTTGGTGAAGTCAAATTAAATTTATTTAAAAGGCTTATTCGAGAGTTTTATAGTCTTTTGTTCGAATAAGTTGACCGAAGGTGGTCCTTTAAGGGGGTTCGAGACTGTTTATCATTTTTATAAGAAAATTCTTAAATTTTTACCATCGAATCATTGATGTATTAAATATTAATTTCCGAAATTTGAAGTTGATCGTCAGTCCCATTACCGAGAAATAAATTATTGAAAATTGTCCTTTTAACATGGAAGTAAATGGACCGAGCTTTTAAAAGGGCTATAACTCAACAAATTTATACAGATCAATAATTCAACTTTTATGAATCGAATGATACATTTTTCAATAGTTTTGACAGACTAGTTAATTAGTTACTCACAAATGTAAAAAAAAAAAAAGTTATTTGCAGCCAACAGAATATAACAAAAGCACTAGTGTAGATTTCCAACTCTATTTCTTGAAATCGTTTTTGTGTTAAATAAATGTTTTTATAATGAGAAAAAAATTTATCTATATATTCTTTTTATTAATATTATCAAAACAAAGATTTTTATCCGAAATTAACCTCATTATTAACCATTTTTTAATTAAAAAATTTAGCAAGCAGACGTTGTCACTCTGCAGAAATACAAAACATTTTTTAGAAGATCAACCAGATAGATAAGCTGTCCCAAACTCCCTTAACCCGAATAAAAAGGTTTTTAAAACTAGGTGTCTCACAAAGTTTTTATTGTTGTTTTTGTGTAATAATATGTAATTAGTTAATAAATTTAAATGCTTCTGAACTTTCTTGAAAAATTCAAGCATAAATTAAAAAATTATCTCAGTCAGGTATCTTGAGTAATCAACATTTTTCATTTAACTAAAGTTTTTAATATTACTGCATTGACAGCTAAATTTAAAAAAGATAGGTCAAATATCGGTTTTCATTGAGAAAATATTTTCTTTAGAAATCAAAGGTTTCGAGTTTGCCAATATAATATCTATTGAAATTACTTTTTAAATCTAACTTTTTATACTGAAGTGGAATTGTCAAATTTGATCAATCTAATATATATTTTTTAATGCTAATAGGGTAGTTAATTTACAAATCAAATAAGTACTTATTATTATTCTAATAACCTTTTAGAGGCGCCAGTAGTTTATATTCTAAGCTAGAATATCAAGAGAGTCAGCAAATTTAAACACTGATATAACATTCCAGGCGCCTCGCCAAATAAAGAAGAGAGAAGCGATTCGATTTCTAACATACAATTGTGCTAAATATGGAAACGTCCCTGATACGTGCTTCTATTATTTCTTAGATATATTGAAAATATACATTTAATTATTTAATAAAATTCTTAAATTAGAATGTTAATATGTAATTAAAGGAATGAAAGCTGTATGATGTATACATCAGTTTATTATAATCGATTTTGGCATTATTAAAAAACTGGAATGAATACACATTCTCTCTTTGTTCAAATGCATATAGAAAATTACCGCATCAAGAGCCGGTTTTTATTTATAAAAGAAATTGAATGAATTTTAATTAATTTTTTGATTTTTCATACCAATTCAGTCAAACATTGGCCACTGGGCAAATTTTAGATTGAAATTGCAATTCCGATTTCCGAATTTTCTCTAAATAATTGAATTGGCTTCATATACGAATTGAGTCCGATTCGAGATCCGATTGTTTACTAATAATATATTTTATTTCCAATATATTGCATCCCTTATTTTGATGGGGACATTATTTCTAAAATTAAATTAAAATTATTGGTATTTTTTTTAATAAATATATTATACAAAAACAGAAAAAACGTGAAATATGAAATCTACGCTCAAGTGGAGACCCTGCAAGTTCCAAACTCTTTTAATAGACACTGAAGTTAAGATCGATGGTTGCATCCTAAAAAGACAATAAAACATTGTGCATATTTATAGATTGTAGTCGAAGGAGAAATTCGAACGATTGAAGGTTGTTGGATAAGGAAAATGTAAGGAGGAAGAGTATTTAATTTTTTAAAGAAGGTATAGAATACATTTTGTTTCTAGTTTGACAGTTTTGGGTAATTGAAAATGGGTTTCTTCGCGTAATAATAATCTAATAACCTTCAGCTGTTTAAAATCCGCATCCCAGATATCTTCGACCCCTACCCAGCACATAAAATCTTCTCTTCTTCTTTTCAAGTTGGAGGGGCCAATACAGGCCTTCGGGGACTGCACCTTTTTGATGTAACTCTTTTTCACATCAATTTCATTAAAAAAAATTAAAGCTTTAAGGAACATTTATTAATTTTATTTCATTGGTATATTTGTACTTATTGTATAAATAATAAGCTAGAAATTAAATAGTTCATCACAATTCCATTAAGAGAAATAACTTCGGGGCCATCCATAAATTACTTCACACAGTAAGAAGGGAGGTGGCATTAAAGATTTGTGGCAGGGGTGCCCGGGGATCTTGAAAATTGTGATGTCACAAAAGTGAAATTAATATATTTTTTGAATAAAAATAAAGTTAAATTTAAAATATATTATAATCCCTTTAGTTATATTAAAAAAAAATCTACCATTATTAAATTATAGGATATAAAAGTGATAGGGTGTCGTCACAATACAGGGGGGCTCGATGAAAGTGTGACAGAATGTGATGGGAGAAGGGTGGGTCTAAAAATCTTGAAATTCATGTGACGTAATTTATGGACGGCCCCTTCTTTGATTCTTTAACAAACAACTAGTAAAATTTAATTTTCTATATAAACCATAGGTTTTGAGCTGAATCGCCAAACTATATCCCCTGATTGCGTTATCATCGGGTTTTCTGTAATGGCCTCAGTATAGAAGAACATCTATAAACGTATTCGTGCTCAAAAAAACAAACAAATCGTTGATCGTTGTATGGTTTCTTTTGCTTGTTTTTTTTATATTGATACAAGAAGAAGTTGCACCAAAAAGGTACAACCTTTTATCCCTATGACTCCAGAGACTGGAACTCACTTCCAGCCACCGTCTTCCCCGCAACTTATAATCTTCAGCTGTTTAAGACCCGCATCCACAGATACGTTCAACTCCTACCCAGCCCATAAAATCCCCTCTTCTTCTTCTTTTCACTATGGAGGGGCCAACCCTGGCCTTCAGGGGATGGACCTTTTTGGTGTATTCCCTTCTCCCATCAATATCATTAAAAAAAACCTCTGTAGTCCCCGGAGGATCCTTGTATTGTGAAAATAAGAAGAGATTTAGGGATTAGGTAAGAGTTGAAGGTATCTGTGGATGCGGGTCTTGAAAGATTGAAGGTTATATGTTGCTGGGAAGACACGGTCAGAAGAAGAGAGAGAGACTTCTTTTACTTCTTTCAAGTTAGCGAGTTGTCCAATAAAGCCAAATCTAGAGGTAAAAACACTTGAGAATGATTTCTATGAAATAATTTTACTTCTTCACGATACCCCTTATCTTCAATCTGAAGTCTGTGTAAATTCTTTATGATCTTGTTCGATGGAGTAGGAACTACTTAAGCGTGGCAATTAATGAAATGTAAATTTAAAAAATCGTAATAAAATTTGACTTCCAATAAGAAAAAATTGGTCAGATTTCTTGGAACCCTCTGCTCCCCTGCTTTATAGATTTCCAGACTAATCAAATTGGTCGAGATCACAATTACCAAACAACCGAATGCGATTAAGTTATGATTTAATATTTTTCCATTCAAAGTATTAGATTTATCCTTTCCGGTTTAAGAATTTATCACTGAGGGAGGATATTTCATTTTAATATCTACTTTATCGTCGCGGCGCGAAACTCGCGACTCGCGAGGGAGGCAGAATTTTATTTATAATAATGCGTCCAACTCACGAGTAAAGTAGATGCCAAGCAGAATTTAACGACCCTGTCTGTAAGGGTTGGAGCCAGGCAGGGGGAGGCTCCTAATTCACCCCCTGGAGTCGATTTCGTTCGCTCAAATAATGAACAACAAGGTTAAATGTAACTATGGAGCAGTGAACGGGGCTCCCCCTTTTATCTCTTTCTCTTGCACTGGAAAAGAGCGCTTAACGCTGATTAGCTGTAAATTAGATTACAGACATTTTAACTAGATCGTCATATTTATTATTCTGTCCCTCGACGAGAACAATTCCAAATGCCATCTCCATAAATATCAATAAGGAATTCGGTCTCCCTGTTCTTTTCAACTGTGATTTAGTTAATTTCTATAAATTAATTGCATTCGCAAATCTACATTATCTTTCCCTTTCTTTCTCGATAACCCGATGCCAATTTAATAAAATAGAACTTTATAAATCCAAATAAAAGAAACCTGTCTCTTTCTTTCTTTTTTTCTTTTTTTTACTTTCTCTTATTTTATCGAATTTATTCTTTGTTTTGCCCTATACATCAAAGCCGTAGGGGGCGTAGAAGTTCAAACTCTTCCTTAATTATGTGAAATATTAAATTAATCCCATTTTTAAAAAATGTTCCAATTTAATATTTGGTGCGCATATTTTTTCATGTCCGAGCACACATTTGTTTGTAAAATTTGGTCGTGACCCATATATATATAATTTTTTCTAATTAATATTAACGTAATTGCTTTTAAGTTACAGTAAACTCCCGTTTTGTTTCACTGAACACCTTTGTGGCAACTAGGATTAACTGATATTGGTTGAGTTTGGTTCAAAGGTCTAGAATTTTCATTTTTGACCTTTCGCCTCATTTAGGTGTTTATTTTCAAAAAACTTTAAACGAAAATTTCAAAAATTAGAAGCAAAATCGTAGAGGATGTTATTTTTGACATTTTCGTTTCAAATTTTTTGAAAATAAACACCCAAAATAAGACGGAAGTTCAAAAATGAAGATTCTAGACCTTTGAACTAAACTCAACCAACATCAATAAACTCTAGTTGCAACAAAAGTATTCAGTGAAACGCGTTTTAACTAGTAAGAACCCGTTTTTACTAAAAACTTGGTTTTACTGCAACATATATATAATGTAAAGCCAAAAATGCAATTTGTAATTTTAAATATCTATAAAAAAACTTCTTAGAGTCAAATCTTTGATAATCTAATATCGTAGATTTAAATAAATATATTCGGTTCTTTCTAATTTAAAATTAATTTTACAATTTTCTACAAATTTGTTTAATACTTAATTGTTTTATAATATGTATCTACATATTAATTTCATATTTTTAAAAATTATTTCATGTACTGTTGGTATATTTTTACAATCTTCCTAATCTCACTTCTGTTGCCTGCATCCTATTAGGATTATTTTAAAAGGGCTAAAGGTAACTAGAACTAATTACTCGGTAGGTGGGCTAGTCTAATATTGAAATCATGTAAAAGTTTTTTTATTAAAAATAATTGTCAACCATTGTTTTCTCTGTCTATGCGTTTGGATTCAGATACCCATGATTAAGAACAAAAAGTCATAGAAAGTTCGTTCTTGTGCTAAAATATTTGTATTTCTAACTTATTAGATTTTGGGCTTTCTAGCTTTAGAAATTCTGGTTCAAAAATGCAGAAATATTTATCATATTTTTGAGTGAATTTATTGAGTTTTTAATGCTCCTCTATAGTAGGAAATGATAACAATCGAACAGGTGAGTTTTGAATTAGCATTTGATAAATTGTATACAAAAAAATATTTTATTTTTTGAATAAATTTTAATTAAGGGGTAAGGGTTAGAATCTAAAAAAAATGTCATTGAAAAAGCGGTCATTAAGTAATCCTTCTTTAAAGGAAATGGCGTAAAAAAATTTCCCTTTATTCTCCAATTATTTTATAAAATTATCGAATTGAATGTAAAAATAAATGGTAGATAAGTAAAAATCGTGTAATGCACAACCATTTTTTCCCCTTAATTACATCCTCCGATTGAGGTGAATCTGTAAACAGTCTGGCTGGCTTTGTTCAGCTATTCTTTCCTAATAAAAAGCTTTGATTAGTGTTTCAAGTGGTCAAGTCCCCCTTTTCACCTTCACTTTTCTTACTCCATTTCTACTGAAAGTGAACTTCTCCGAGAAGATTTTATTGCCTCTAATTGGACTCGAAAAACAAATGAGAAGAGATAACGTCACGGCATCTGTTCGCTAATATTTTTCCACGTCATTCGCTTATTTTTTGCTCTTCTCATTTATTTTACAAACAATATATTTAATAATTTTATTGAATTCACTTTGCTTTGGAATTTAATAGCTAAATTCCCCCACTTCTATTTCTCCGTCTCTTTTGATTAAACAATCTATTTTACTTTTTTAATGTGATATAATTACTAATCTCAAATTATGATCGCATGCGGCCTGGCTCATTTTTATCAACACTTTTTAATTTCCATTTAATCATGGATTAACATTTTATTAATATACCAGCTGCGAAGCCCGTCTTCGGCGGGGGCATGTTTGATAATTTTAGATTTTAAATTATTTTTAAACTCACATGTATTTATTTAACACATTGCTTAAGCACGGCCAATCACTGACCTCCATTCGATCTCTTTAGCCAATTAGAGAGATCATACGTCGTAAGACGATTATTATTAACTATAGATATAGATATGAGCTGTTTATTTTGAAAGTGTCCTTAGTCCCTTTTTTGTTATTTCGAGATACTTAGTTATATATATTTTAATATATTTATTTAAACGAATCATGAGAATACTGTACTCTATTGACTGGGATATTATGAATATGAAAAGAAGACATCTATGTCTAACTATAACTGACATTATATATAGTCTAAGAGGTAGTGAACATTTTGGACTAGGGGGAAATTATGAAATTTTGATATGAAACCAGTTTTTTTTTTGAGTTTTTACGTCCTTAAATTTCATAGATTTTAATTCTAGGCATCTTTTGTATTTACAATTAATAAGGAAAAATCTATTGCCAAATGAATTTCCTTATAAAAATAAATAGTAATAATAATGAATTTAATACTTTTGCCATCCCTGAAGGCATGTTTTGTTGACTTATATCGATGAACTCTTAAAAAAACTCAATTACTTTACAGTAGAGCCTAAATCTTACGCAGCTTTAAAGAATAGGTGCCGAATTGGTTGCCTATATTCAGGCTAGATTTTTTTTAACTAAATCTGACACATTTAGGGCTTCGCACGAAACAAGACCATATCGTCTGGGTCTCGTGAATTATCAAAAAAATAAATTTATTCTAATTCCATTGAGAAATTCTCCCGAAACGTTTGCTGTTTAAAAAAGATTTGTATTTATTTATATAATAAAAACATTCAATAAAATTTTGTCAATATATAAATCTAATTTATTTCTAAAAGACTGTACTTTTGAAGTAAACCTAGTTACCCTTAATCAGTTTTTTCTAATTTTTATATT
This sequence comes from Forficula auricularia, assembly GCA_024734495.1. Classification (NCBI taxonomy): domain Eukaryota; kingdom Metazoa; phylum Arthropoda; class Insecta; order Dermaptera; family Forficulidae; genus Forficula; species Forficula auricularia. The sequence goes on from JALMQS010000197.1 coordinate 221,918, forward strand.
TCTAATTAAAAATACCTATAATCAAGGTCAAACCTTCTAAACTTTAGTTTCTAACAAATAAATTATATATATTCTTTATTTGCATCAATCAGAGAATAGCCTCATTGATTTCACCTTTTATTTATTTACTTTTTTTATTACTAGGCCGGCTCTAACTGGAAATGGTACAAAGTCTTGAAAATGTTTTTACTTTTTTCTCTAATTTTTTTATTAAATAGTTTTGTGAGATATTTATATTAGAAGAAAGAACCTCCTTTGAAAATATACAGAGATAATAAGAGGCCTCTAAATTTTCAATTTATTCTTTATAAAGAATTATTTGTCTCCATGTTGTAACCCTTAGCTAATGTATTTGTTTATTGATTGTAATTGGATGTTAATCATGTTGTGTGCCTTTGTTGCCCTAACTCGTGAATTATTAATCATCCCCTGGCAGGAAGGGAAATAAATAGTCGCTAGTTCTTAAGGTAAAGGAATAGCTGATAGTGTTGGGTCGGGGGATTCCCCTTTCCTCACATCACTCGCCTCTTTTCTGCCAGTTTGTTTATAGAAACCAGTGTGATGGATGTCATGATCGAGGGCGTTAGTTAAATAGTGAATGAGCCGAGCCCGATTCAGGAGCAGCGGTCATTTTGTCATTTATCGAAGTCCAAAATCAGAGTCGCTTGAATAATTCGAGAAGAAAGAATCTTACCCCCTTGTTGCTATAAAATATGCATTTTGGCATCGATCATGCGACTCTTTGACCAAAACATCAAAATGACATGATAACTAATGCAGAGGGGATCCTGCCCCCGTCATTCCCTGGCCTTCTATTATCTTAATCGCGCACCCCGCCCTACCAACTTCTCTTTCCGTTATTCAACTTTTTCCTTTTTTTTTTTTTTTTTTTATTTTCCATTCGATTCGACAAACTTTCGACTTTTCCTTCCATCCCGTCTCGTTTGGTCTTTTTTAACAACTAAACGAAACTTCTTCGTACTTTTGGCTGCCGGCTATTCATGAATGTCCTCCTCGCCACTAACACTTGATCCACATCCTCTCGGATTTCATAAAAAGCCAATTTTTTTCAAAGAAATTCAATATTTTCTTTGCAAATGTCAATTTTACATGTTAAAATTTGCTTAGGGGTTTGCTATATGGTATATATATATATATTAGGCAAGATTTTTCAATTTATTTTCATCTTAAATATCTAAAACTGATTAATAGTTAAAACAAAACAAAACAAAAATTTGATATAACTATCTCATTACTTTAACACACACCTGTTTCCTTTTTTCTAGGCCATTTTAGGAAGCTAATTTTTATTTTGATAATTTTCACAAAGAGCTCACATTTTTTTTATTTATTTTATAAATACTTACCTGGCGCAGGGGTTACAATGATCATGAAGGTGGTTCCCTCATGGCGAGACCTGTCCATTGCACTAAGGACTGGTTGACCCGTGCGATTGCCCCAAATGTGGGTAACTCGGGCGCGTAATTTTTATATTTATTTTTCATACATATATATTACAATATTTACAAATCTTAATACTAAAGTTATAATATTTCTCAATATTTATCAATAGAAATGTGTTCAACTGTCCCTCTTAAGTTATATATCCTCACTTGTTTCTTAAATTGAATCAGACTTGATGCATTTATCACTTTAGTTGGTAAAGAATTAAATTCCTCAAGTCCTCTAAAATATAATGAATTTCTTGAACCCTCTTTCCTCGCTCTCTCAATAAATATATCGCCTCTATTTTTAATTCCCTCCCTCCCTTTTTTTATTTCTTTCGGTTTCAACCAAAATCTAATCAGCTTTTAAGTTCATTATAAAATATCTAAATATAAAATTTTGTTTTGATACCTTCAAAGCTTTTGAGCCATAGGGTATGTATACACAATTTGGTAACGCGCGCTCTCAAGCACTCACAGTCATTTTAACAAAATAAACTAATATCTCTTCAAATATCAATTTTGGTTCTATTGTAGACGAAAACGCCGTGAATCCGTTCAATTTTTTTTAATCTAATCAGGCGTTTTTGAGATATTTCGAAAATACGAATCAAAAGACCACTCTTTTGTCATGCACGATTATAATAATTCATCATACACATCAGGTAAAAAAAAAAAAAAAAAAAAACTCAGTCGCGACCTTTGCTGGAATTTAAAATCAAATTTGTTATGTTTTTTTAATTTTAAATTGCCGAAAACAAATTAATATCCTCCTAAACCTCGTACTAGAGTTTTTTTTGCGTAATTTTTACGCAAAATAATTGTTTTCGAATCCTGGCAACAATTGTGATTGTCAGCTTTTTAATTAAAGAAATTATTTAAAATAGAATTTCCACTAATTGTTCTAATTTTAAAACAAGCTACACCAATATTTAATCCTACCTATTTAATACTTGACGTAGCTTATTGTAATGCTAAAACAGACATGATTTTTTGATAAACTTTATAGAGCCATGATATTGATTAAAGCCTTTTGTCTACATATTTCGCGGATGCCTGCCTGCCTGCGAGCATTCACCCAGCCAGACCTCCTGACCCTCAGTCTTTCCACCAAACAACAAAAGTCTTAGGTGACCCAGTGACCTCTTAATGAAATATGAAATATTTCAATAATTTATAAACACTTGTCATTGATTAGAATCTATTTTGAACTGATGATCAATAAAATATTTTTTATTATATTTTACAATTAAATCTAAATTAACTAAATCTCTCATTACATACTGATATATACCAAACGACGAAAAAAATTTCAACGATGTAACAAAAAGAAAACCTCTTCAAACACTAATTTTTTTCAAGAACAACAACAAAGAAAATTTTTTAAAGCAAAGAAAACGATTATTAGACTGATTATTAAAAAAATGAATATATTACAGAATATGAATAGTTAATAAAAATTATTTTACTTTTTTAATTAACGAATAAGTATATAACTAAAATTATTGTATATGTATTTCTGTATATTTAAAAAGAATAAATTTCTAAAATATTTCAAGTAATGCACTTTTTATGCCCTTGAGTGTGCATTAATATATATTTCATAGTATTAGTCTTTAAATTTCTATTAAATTTTTTATCGTTCAAGTGCTATAATAATTTAGATGTAGATTATATAATTTTTTCTTTTTCACTTTGTGAAATAAATCTGCGAATGCATCGCTTTTTGCTGTTTCTCAATGGAGTCTTGTTTTGAATCGCATCCAAGTAAGCGAACGTTATTTAATTGCATAACGATCATCTCTGTAAGAACATTTGAGAGCTGAATTTGGTTCATTGTTCCGGGTAAATAAATTATCCATTGGGGGCGTTTAACAAAATTTATTGTTTATATTTTATTTACTGAATATCATTAGTATTAATTTCTTTAATACAATATGATGTATGTTACTCATACTTACGCACAGTCTATCCGATTTTGTAATGATACTTTGACTTTGATGGGCTTACGTCCGAGGAGTGAACCGCGATTGGAATTAGGTGTACAGCATCTTTGGAATTACTTGGATAATCTTCGGAAGTCATTAGATAATCTATTGTCTTCTATTGTCTTCTACTTGGAAATGAAAGTGGAAGTAGGTGTACACGATTTTAGGTCGCGGTTCACCCCTCGGGTTTACCTTGAAGCTAACAAACAACGATATTTTTTGTTCCTGATGAAAATATAAATAAGTTACCGAAACATAAAAACAGATACTTTTCTGGAGTATATTTTTGAGATTTCTAAATGTGATATTGCAAAATTAATTAAAATATATCAAGGCAAGGGTAAAAGACTCAGGCAGTTAAATAAAATAAATTCTTCATTAGTATAAATGAGAGTTTTATTTAGCTACCTGAATGTTTTACCTTTTAATTAATTACAACCACCGAAGAAAATATATTATATAGAAGTATCAAAACTCTCCTAATTATGAAACAATTTTTCAATGATTTCTTAAAACATAGGATTAAAGTAAATTAATTTAAAAATATCATATTTGATCAAATGAAAAAATTTATAATCACATGAAGTAAAATGGGTATTTTCCATGAACCTATTTGATCTAAAATCTCTATTTTACCAGAATTTGGATTCATTTTCAAATTTCATTAGGTACTTACTCTGCGACTTCGTTACTGAGATCTAGGTATTACATAACCAAGTGGACCAGGGTTCGAATCCGACTCCAGGCATCCGACTAAAATCTGATCCCTGGATAAAGACAAATTTTAAAAAAATAATAATAAGTATCCTAAATTGGCATATGGCTAGAAAGGCCGAAAAGACAAAAAAATTATTTATAAAGTTAAAAATTCTGCTACTCTCAGCAAAAAGAAATTTTCAATTTAACACAGAATAATTAAATATTTTTCTAATTCTTTGATATATTTTCACTTAATATATTAATTAGAAAAATATTTTCTTACAAAGAAATATATAAATTCAAATATTATTACTTAATATCTGACAAAAATTAACTGCATTCGATTCGCGAGTGAATCAAATCAAGGAAACTCATAACACAGAATAATGCGAGGGGTGAACCGCGACCTAATATCCTCTACACCTACTTCCACTTCCACTTTAATTTCCAATTAGAAAACAATAGATGAAGGGGCATTATCTAATTCCAAAGTAATTCCAGATAATTCCAAAGACGTGTACACCTTATTCCAATCGCGGTTCATCCCTCGGAATAATGTTCACGATGGTCAACATTTTTGTCAAAACTTGTATTTCCGCTGAAAATTCAAATTTTCAGCCAATGCAATACTTTAACTTACCATATTTATGAAAGTAAAAGGAAAAAATGAATCTCGTTGTGCATTATTGGCAAACTTTTGATCTTGATGTAGCCGATGCCAATCTGAGTGGTGTGTCTGCACGTGGGTTTCGGGTGAGACAAGAAGAAGAGAAGAGGCTCTCTCTGTATGGCGGGGTGCAGGTGAGGAGGGCCGGGATTGATCCCGGGGGGACTTGAATGCTGCAGGGGTCCAGAGAGGGGGGACGTTCGGCGCCGCGACGTCGCCCCCGAAGCCAGGCGCCCCTCTGGCGCCGGCACCTGCGCCCGGCGCCGCCTGGCGCCCAGAGCCCCGTCCCGCAGGTCTCACGGGACACTCCGCGCAGGATCTTTTAATTAGCTAACGGGCCATCGCGTTAATTGTACCCCTCTGCAGCCAGCATACTTGAAATGGACGTTTCTGCTCCACTTCACACCCCCAGGCAATTCTTATATACGCCTCTTAGCGCACGCGCATTTTCCATAATCCGTTATTAAGCAATCTATAAAATAATTTCATACATGCCTAGTTGTGTTAGATCAAAATCTTTTCTGTGACATTCAAGAGGGTGACTAAAGTAACAAGTGACACTTGAACTAATTGACCCCACCCTTTATGCTCTTTTGGAAACAAAAAGAAAAGGGTTAGACTCATCACAAGGGGATTCATAAATTATTAGAAATTCAAGTATTGCTATTCAACATTTTATTATACTTCTTATATAGGAATAAGCACATTATCTTATTCTATATAAAACTCTTGAAATGATAAAATAATAGATTTGACAAATCGGAGGAAAAATGAACAATTAAACAGTGTTAAAACATTCGATCAATTGCGACGTTTCGCCAATTTATAATGGCTTCATCAGGCTCTATACAAAAAATATATATTCCTCTGATTTGTCAAATCTAATATCTAAATAATGGAACTGAATAATAATAATTATAAAATAATATAAAAATAAATACAATTTCATTTGAAATTTTCAATTAAATATTATAGCTTTTGTTAAAATATTTTTATCTATCAATAACTTGAATCTAAAAAAAAATATAAAATACTACTACTACTAGTAAATTTTTCGAATTTTGAAAATATAACATTTTTCGAAATACTATCTTCAATATATTAATTTCCTAAATATTAAATTTACTTAAAAAATATATATTTAAAAATTCTAAGTCAGTATCAAATGTCTTATTAGACATCTTTAATTTAGATGTCAGAAAGGCTCGGAAGTCAAACTCAAGTGCCAAACTTGCATGACTTAATCCTAGGGATGAAATTCCTCCTACTCCCTAACGAGTGAACCCTTAAAACATCTAAATTATTTAAATATTTATACTTTTACATTGGCTATTAATTTCTTTTTTCTAAAATAAATAATTTTTCTTGTCTAAAGTCTACATTAGTGGACTGTTGGATTTAGCCGGGCTAGAAAATCTTAATAGATCCACCCCAATTTTATTTATTTTTCGGATGGGGATCACTCTTGCGAAAAAATTACTTAAACCTTACGGTCTCCTACCTGCCCAGTCAGTCACTGTCACAAACCTAGGGAGAAAAATGTATGAAATTGAGCATCATTCAACGTCTAGACATCGTTTTTATTTATTTTAACTCTTAATTAAATCGTCATTTCTTACCATTTTTTATTATGAGTACTATGAAATATTTTTTTCTCTTTCATGAATTGAAATCCAGCTTCCAAGAAGCTAAATTTTAGTATTTATTAGCACACCTATTTATTGAAAAGATGGAGAATAACGTGTAGACAACAACTTATACCATCTCCCCAACCAAAAGATTAGGCTTATTTGTGTCCTAATAAATTGATATTTTTTTCCTACTGCTTGGATTCTGGATGAGTCACAAAAATATTTCATTTCTAACACCATTTCTGTGAACATTAATTATATCACTGTTAGTGTGTTAGTATATAGAGATGAATATTTTTTATCTATTCTATTCGAAAAGATAATCTTAATTTTTGTAATGAGTCAATCTATAAAAATATTCCATGCATAATTATAACATACTTCCAATAATTTTTATTAATAAGAGATTGAATTGGTATTCAAGCCGATAAGTATTTTGAAAAAGATGGAGTGAAATATATATATGTTTCACTTTTATTAAAATTTCAAAACCAATTTGTAAATGTAATGAGTTTTCTATTTTAATTTAATAAGACAAATGAATTGAAAATTCGATATTCTCAGACGAAACACACTACATACAAGTATCATTCAAGGTTTCAAGGATTTGATCCAGTTAGAGCAAACTTTTAAATTCAAATATTTTCTCCACGGGTTAGCCTATTTATTTACTCGAGTCAGCTTTCTTGTCAAGAGTGAAATCTTATCGGATTATATTCTTTATAAAAAATGGTCCATTTAAAAGGCCTTTATAAATTTAGTGTGGTCAAAGTACTGCGACCTATAAGCCATTGATCTCTTGTTTTTTACAACATTTTCCTATGAATTTTCAATAGCTAACTTTAGAGAAATCTAAAATAATTCATTTTTCTGGTTTGTTGCAGAATTCGATTCGACACAATCTCTCCCTCCACAATCGATTCATGAGGGTGCAGAATGAAGGCACTGGCAAATCTTCATGGTGGATGATCAATCCTGATGCTAAACCTGGCAAATCAGCTAGACGAAGAGCCACGAGCATGGAGGGCAGTAAATTTGAAAAACGCCGAGGCCGAGTGAAAAAGAAGGTTGAAGCTTTGAGAAACGGCCTGCCATCAAGTCCTGTGTCGTCGGTGAGCGAAAGTCTGGACATCTTCCCCGATTCGCCTAACATTCACTACCAGCTCAGTCCCGACTTCCGTCCACGAGCCTCTAGCAACGCCAGTTCTTGTGGAGGTCGTCTCTCACCAATTCATTCTGTAGAGCCTGATTGGACTGCGCCACCCTATCAACAGGCTACAGGTAAACTTATTTTCCTACATAAGATTGGAGTAATTTTTGGAGACGGACTGATAAGTGAAATTAAGTGGATATTGATGAGGCAGTCCAAAAAAAGAAGATAATTTATACTATCTTTTTATTCATAAACCGACGTTTCAGAGGCTATTCCCTCCTTCTTCAGGGTTTTGAAAAGTCATTATAATTCTGCTGAGAATGAAATATAATATATTATTGTTACTGCCACTGAAAGAGGAAACAGAGGGGAATGTCGCATTGGATTTCCTTCACTGACTTTTCAAAACCCTGAAGAAGGGAATAGCCTCCGAAACGATATGACTAAAAAGATAGTATAAATTATCTTCTTTTTTTGGACTGCCTCATCAATATTCACTCAATTATTTACCTACTGTAAAATCTCATAGAACCAGTCAAACTGTCGGATATCATAGACTACCAACTGAATTAGTAAAAACCAGTGTGTATACAAAAAGTTGAGCCAAAAATGGCTACAATCTGAATCTAAAGCGGCCCCTACACGATCATTCTGACTATCAATCCGACTGTCATTCGTTACTTCAATCATTCAGAACCCTACACGATCATTCCGACTGACAGTCAGTTTGAAGTTTTTTTGACTCATTCTACAGTCAAAAACCGCGAAGACAAGATGTCAAGAAATAAGAAAAAGGCATGTGTTGCTATAATTATGGCATTAGCTAGTAGAAAAATTTTGTATTTTCATCTAAATGTTCTTCCATGGCTGCTTAGTAAAATGATAATATAAACACTAATAAGGTCCTCTTCACACTTTAATGTATTCAAGTAATTCAAGTAAATAATTAATTTTAAATTATTATTGATTTTTTGATGAAATTTGATTCCATTTTCAAATAATAAAATGAAAATCTAACTAATAATGATCATATTACATAATTATCAAAATTCGTTAAATATTTGAATTCTTAAAATTGTACAATGTTCTCGACTGATGAATAGAATGACGGTACCATTACATGCTTCATCTAGACTGTCAATCTCCCCTCCTTTTTATATGATTGAAGCTCTGATTTCTGGATTTCTGGAAATCTGTCAATCTCGTTCATCATTCCATCAGTCCTACCCCTAGATGCTCAATCGGAATGTCAATCCTAGACAAAACTGACAGTCAGAATGATCGTGTAGGGGCCGCTTAAGACTTAAAGGATCTTCACATAAGTTTAACCAGAATTGGCCAACAATTGCTTAAAAAGTTTTAAACGTAGGTTTTAAATTTGAAAAAGTGAGAATTTTATTATTTTAACCCATCTTTTTTTGTTTTATTGTTTTTATTAATTTACTATCACTCCATAACCCTCAATTCACTTTAATCTAAAAAGTTTTCATCACACTAATTACACTTACGATTTGTTTTAAAAAGGGTATCAACATAAATTGAGATAAAACGACGAGCTTAATCTTAACATTTCTATTTAGTAGTATAGTAAAGTTGGGCACAAGGGATTAATCTATTAAAAATTAACAAATGGTGCAGTATCTTTTATTAACGACTGTACGAAAATGTCAATATCATTTTTCTTTAAATTTAACATTTTTGATTTTTGACCGAACCTCCATTTCGCCAGACTAGTATTATAAAGCCTTTCTTTTAGAAATTATTTGGAATATGCTGTAAATATATTGTATTATTATTTTGATAAAAGTAGTAAATTATTTGATGCAAAGTGAAAGATATTTATTTCTAGAAGTTTTATTTTTTTTAACTTAATTCGAAACGTATTTTGTAGGAAATAAGTTGGTATACCATCAACAAACTTTCACATTAGAACTCTGGAATCTGAGAGCAAATATTATCTTGGGATAGCTTTCCCTCATTGAAATAATTTCGATTTCCTAGGGCTGCCAACAAAATTTACAGAATTTCTACTTGTTAACCCTCTGAATGTCTGAATTTCAATTTCTACCCTTATTTATGAATATAATTAGCATATCCATCATTCTATTCTCCCTTCAGATTTCAAAGATATTTCTTTTTAAACGACCTGATGGAAAAATATAAATCATTCCCAACCAGGCGTTATCTCGAAATCCATAACGAAAATCTCAACAATCGTATCCTCTATCTTTCCTTTTCTTTTTTTCTTTCAACCAGTTTTCCTACCAACACACCATTCTAATTTGTCTATTTCTTTAAACTTGCTTTCTCTCTATTTAAAACAAATAAATCAATATAAATAAAAAGTTATTTTCAATATTTATCATTAAAAATTATCATTGCTGATTTCTTGTTTGTATTTACAATTTTTTAATCTTTGATTGAGTGTTGTCGTATATAACGTTCCTGCAGGAAACTTTTTACTTTTTAAAATCGAATTTAAAAATAATACAGCAAATAATTTCTCAATTCTGTAATAACTGTCCACTAAATATTTTTTCTATTTTCATCGCCAGCAGCTTTAAGAATATTGAAAATCACTGGAGTTAACTACTTATGTTGGTAGCTTTATACTAAAAACTGTTTACCTGAATTGGAATTGTAACATATTTTCAATCAAAGAGAAAAATCACTTTTAATATATTAACATAAACAAGATGAAATATTTATTTCAAAATTAAGGCCTGTTTGTTAATCGCAGGCCAAACATTCTGGTAACTTTGACTACCAACTAAATCAGATAACCGACAGTTTAGTGTAAACATTTAAAACTAGAGTCAAAAGTGGCCTCATTCGGACACCTATTTTGATTTTAAGTAATTAGAGTTCAAATTAAATTGACCCGGCCCTTAAGTAATGGCCCACCCTTGATCATTTTCTCTTTCTATTTGTTTGCAGGTTATACTACCGAACAGCTTGCTGGGAATCTTGAGGCGACTATGAAAATCCACCAGAATCAGTCGGACGTCTACCTGAATTACCAGCCTGTTCAGCAGCAGCCACCGCCGCCACCTTATCGCCAGCACATGCCACCCCCACAGCCTCTTGTGGCCGGTCATCCGGCGCCCCCGCCACAACAACCCTCGCCGCAACAGCAACCAGCCTACGTGGGCAATTTTCCACAACCTGATCTGCCTTCACGGGGAGTGTCAGTGAGAACACCAACCACAATGATGGGGCAGTTGATGGGCGCCCTCAGTAATCCAACGCTTATGGACGACCTTAACCTCAATATTGAAACATTGCATGGCTTCGACTGTAATGTCGATGAAGTTATCAAACATGAATTGTCGTTGGATGGCACTCTTGACTTCAACTTCTCGCAACATAACCACCTCCACCACCACCACCATCACCATCATCCTGGTGCCACAGCTTCGGCAGCTGCAGCTGCGGCCGCTGCAGCAGCTGCAAACAACACTTCGGAACAAAGTTCTCCTGCACCGCCATACACGCGAAACTGGGTGCATTAGGTAGGTGTGCAATCATCTTCCCGAGTTTTCCCTCCAAGGCTCTTCATCACCAACGATTCACTACGCTGCATTAGTGCTGACGTTTGCGGCCCTTACTATTGTATAAAGCTAATTTTTGGTGATACACTCGGACGAATTTGATTAATCCCATATGGGCCACAATTTTTTTCTATAAATAACTTCTTCATATTCGAGAAAAAGACTTGAACAGTAAATATTAAACTTGCATCTATTACATGTGATATATAATATAAAATAGATTTGACTTATATTTATTGAATATATATCAATATATAATATTTAATTATTAAGCTTAGTACTTTTTGTTCAAGTCTTATTTTGAAAATATGACAAGATTATTCATAAAAAAAAAAAATAGTTTGAATTATAAGCATAAAATATATTGGTGAAAATCAAGATAGAAGTGATATCTCTCCGAGATATTTAGCATTAATAATTACATGTAAAAGCACGTGTATTCATCCCTTCGGACAACTATTGGCAGAAAGTTATTAGGGAAACAAAATATTTTCTTCCATAAGAAGAGTTTTACTTCAAGTTAAGTAGTGCCTTTAACGGTTGCTGATTTTCGCCAGTATTAAAAAAAGCTAGTTTGGTATTGAATTAACTGAACTCACCCTCAAGCAGAACAACGTGACGTCACACTAATGAAGTGTATTCTTTCGCGTGCTTAAGTTCAACCACATTACCTAAGGGCCATTCGCTTTTTTCGTGTCCAGATTCTCCCGTACCGCTCCACACGGAGAGAGTTTTATTGAATCCATGTAAATAAGAAATATCTTAAATATTGTAAATAATAATAATAAATAATATTCATTATTAATAAAACTGTCACTTAAATAGGCTTCTGTGGCCTGATTTGTTATACATTTTTGAAATTCCCCCCTTCTCCCTTTATCAAAGAAACTGTGATTTATTTTTCCTTTATAAGTCAAAACCAAAAAAAAAAAAAAAAAAAGTAAAAATAAAGTCATCTAATATTGGATTAGATGTTTAACTGTTGATTATTGCTCAACAATAAATTGTTAAACCATATTTATTTTATTTTCATATTTTAAAAGAAGAGAAAAGATTTCAATTACTACACATAGATATTTGATGTGAAATTAGTAATGAAAATAAAAATGGTTTTCCTCTTGAATGTTGCATTCATTCATTAAACAAACTCTAGATTATATCAAATACTTTTCTTATAAGAAACAAAAATTAATTGAATCAATTTTTAGTAAATTTACATATTGATAATAATATGGTATATAATTTTATTATTTTAATATTTGTATACTTGTTTAATTTAAGTCATTCATTATGTTACTTTTTTTAATATTTTTTTTTTGTGAAAGTAAAAATAAACCAACTTTTTGACTACATTTATTTATTTTAAGAGAATTGTAGAAAATTTTATTATCATAAGAACAATAAATGTTTTTTTTTTAATAATTATTTTTCATTTTTTTTTTTTTATTAAATCCAATTTTAAATTTAGGTTTTTATTACATTTCATGTCATATTTTATGTCTTAATAAAATTAAACGCCGCTAAACCAACACCCTTGTTATTTTAAATGGTTCTTTCCTTATATTATAATAATTTTTCAGAATAGATTTATCTATAATAAATTAAATTTTACTATTTTTTTTTGTTTTTTATCTAGTGATATAATTTATATTTCTAATTGGACTACTAGAGAAAATAATATAATATATAGTATTACATTAAGAAGAAGCAATCAGAGTTGGCTTTGACATCATTATAAGAATTTTAGAAGTTGGATTGGATGTTGGAGTCTCAAGCGGAAAGCTGGATTTTTCTATATAATACTTATTTATTTTAATTAAATCAAAATAACTTTTAGGTAAAATTTGATTTTGAATAAAAAAGAATTAAATGAACAGGGATTCGAATTCTAAAAATAAAAAAACGCCCCTCATTGATATTACATTTTGAAGCAAAGGAATGCAAGGGTTAATATAAAATATACAAGGTATTCATTTCGTAACTCGAAACGCCACATCCGACGTTTTTTTTTAAATATCGCATTAATCCTTCCGTCATTCAATTCTCCACCTCCTAAACTGCTATTTAATTAATAGATTGGACAAAAAAAAAAAAAAAAAAAATATCTCGTAACTCCCGGGACTTAAAATTTTATTTCCTTTTTCGATCTATCTTTACGAAATAAATTTTAACGACTCTGAACTCGAAAAGCAATTCGGGATGTCTTTTTTTGCTAGATGTGATATTAAAAAAAAAAAAAAAAAGATGGAAAAAGAAAAAAGCGACCGCACTATTTAGAGCAAACGGCAGTCGTTCCCTTGAGGAAATCTGAGGGCGAGGGACCCCCTTTATCTTATCCGTAAATGCGGCGCCGTTTTATGGGCCATCAACATGACGCAGGGTGGACTCCGAGGGCCTCCTCCCTCCGATTAACTGATGTGTAGTCTCTCCCATGAATATAATGTCCTCTGGATTGCCAACCATTGTGCGTACAATTTAATTTATAGCGTTCGAAAAAAGGTTGCCATTGATACAAATGGCCGACTGGATATAATTTGACTAAAGTAAATTCAATCCTCTCCAACAAAGATTAATGATGAAATGCTAATTCCATTCACTCGACGCATTTGATTTATATAGGTTAGCACTGCTCCCCGATAATCATATTATTTAGGGCGTAAATAAAAAATCAGCTCCTCTTTTGGTTGGTTCTATGGCTTTATTCGAGAAAAAAAAATTGCTTCACAAGACACTAACCAAGAATTAGATATAATTTCTAACGATTGGAGATTAGACTAGACGTAAGTTAATATATTGCTTTTTTTTCTTGAAATTTTTATCGAACAAAATCTCGCTAGCCAACCGAGCCCGCCAGGCGGATTTCGAAATATGATTGAAAACTTTTTCTTAAAGAAGATCTGTCTGCGATCTTTCAATAAAGAAAAAAAATGAAGAAAACATCCGAAAATTGCTTTGGATTCTTTTTTTTTTTAGTTTACTAAACCACACAAGAAAAGAGCTATGTTGAAAAATAAGATAAAGTAATATGTACCTAAATATAATTAATATTTTAGTCAATCAAAAGCCAATGCGATTCAGTCATATTATATATCACATATCATAAAAAATTGTTGTTTTCTAATTTCCAAACTGATGAACATTAAAATTTGAATTTTTATTTAAATCACACATAATTAATTATAATTATTTATTGAACACAAACAAATAATACAATATAATTCTCTAAAGAAATCATTATAGTTATATTGTATTATTTGTTATTAAATAATTAATTATAATTATTTATTGAACACAAACAAATAATATAATATAACTCTAAAGAATTCATTGTAGTTATATTGTATTATTTGTTATTAAATAATTAATTATAATTATTTATTGAACACAAACAAATAATACAATATAACTCTCTAGAGAAATCATTGTAGTTATATTGTATTATTTGTTATTAAATAATTAATTATAATTATTTATTGAACACACAAATAATATAATATAACTCTAAATAAATCATTGTAGTTATATTGTATTATTTGTTATTAAATAATTAATTATAATTATTTATTGAACACAAACAAATAATACAATATAACTCTCTAAAGAAATCATTGTAGTTATATTGTATTATTTGTTTTGTAGTTATATTGTATTATTTGTTCGTGTTCAATAAATAATTATAATTAATTATGTGTGATTTAAATAAAAATTTAAATCACAAAAATAAAAGCTTCAACAGCTTCATTACTAACTGATAAAACATATTCAGAATAAGTAAACAGTAGGGCCCTCTGAAAAAATACTACTAATGTTTGTCTTTTTATTTTCTAATTAAAAAATACAATCTAATTGAGTCCATTTAAGAATATTTCAAACCTAGTTCAAAAGACCTGACACCTAACTCTCTAAGGAGGTTAATTTTTTTGTGTGATTATTCTTTTGTACCTTCAAAGCAAATCTGCTCCGCTAAGCATGCAAACGACATAATTAATTCTACGACCATCCCTTCACTCCCTGAGAGCGTTAACTATTCTTTTACAATCATCCAGTAGGGAAGAATATTGTTTCCTCGTTTAACCTTAAAAAAAAATATCGTCTAATGTAAAATTGTATATAAAGGTAATCATTATTCTCAGCTGGGGAAGCGATGGTCAGAAAAAGTGTTACATATCATTCGGTTTAATTTGCAATACAAAACAATACTTCCTTTCAAGTAAATAAAGAAAATTTTTTAAAAATTCTTAGAATCTTTTTAAAATATAAAATACTAGGTAGGTTTCACAAAAATAAAAGATCAGATGCTTGTTTAGCTTGTCAGTGTCCTTTGTGAACTCCTGAAGATGGGCTTAAACCCCGAAATATATATAGAATGCTATACAAGCATCTGATCTTTTATTTTTTTGAAACCTACCTAGTAGTTTATATTTTAAATTTTCATAAGTTTCTAAAAAATTTCAAAATTTTCTTTACTTTATTTAAAAAGTTTCACCAAGAACCCACACCATTCTCCCTTAACAAAATACGTCCTTTCCTTTAATTAATGCTAGTTACCCCTCTTAGTGTTAAAGAGATAGTCGCAATTTTTTTTCTTCTGAAATTCTCGTTCTTAATGAATCGGAATCATCTTGGACACTGAAGAAACCATTTCCTCAATGAGAAATATGCTTAATCAAGATTAAAGGTTGAGTCGCAGGTTTGCAATGGTCATCGATCCAAGAAAATTTAAAACATTCACAATTTTTCAAGCTTAAAAAGGAAAAAAACATCATTTAGTTCATTAAACTTTATTCCATAATAATAAATTAGAATTGAATGTAATGGAAGGCAGCCCAGGGGTAGTGAGGAAAAAAAATTAACACATATCAAATAAGGTGTAACTGTGGAGAGAACAAGGAAACATTTTATTTGTTTCATTCATTGACCCTTTGAAACCCTGAAGAAGGAGGGAACAATCCTCCGAAACGTCGGTTTGAAAGGAAAGGAGGAAGGATTCCAATAAATTACACCTTATTTGAAATGTGTTAATTTTTTCTTTCCTCACTACCCCTGGGCTGCCTTCCATTACATTCAATTAAAATTTCTACCAATCCTTCTCTCTCCAGAGAAAATTTCGTTGCAAAAAAATAATAAATTAGTTTTTATCTGAAATAACTCCTAAGGATGTATGAATATGTACACTACTAAGGAATAATTGCACACCTATTGGCAAAACTTTCCTCTAAGAACCCTAGAGATTTTAGGTTCCTAGCTCAGTCTTTAATATAACAAAATTTTAATCAAAATCTTGACATGGTATGCGGTCATTAATCCGCCAACAAAATATCATCAAGAAAAGCATACAGTACAAGACAAGTAGTTATAAGCCCGTTTACATGAAGAGATTTTCTACGATGACTATTTAAGACTAATTTCATTCAAAATATTGCCTCGTGCCTACTTTTCATTTAACAAAGACTACGTGCAAAGGCTATCTGAAAATAAATAAATAAACGCCCGCTAGTATGGCTAATTTATGTCTCATGGTCAACCGCCCTTGGGAGTCAATCCAAGAAACGAAAATAGGTTTACGATATGTAGCAGAGCAATCGTGAAGCCTTAACCTTTTTCGTCTTAATATCTCGAGCTCAAATGACAATTAACAAGATAAGACATCAAATTGCCACATTTAATGTACCTTCCATGTTATACATTATAAAAATTTGTTATTTATATTTCTACATTAAATTGCGTTACTATTTATAACAGACCAAAACACCCAATAGGATAAATTTACATAAATTGCTTTGTCAGTTGAAAATCTGGAATAACATAAATAACAAGCTTTAAATTTTGAAATTGGTTAATTGATCAATTGCAAAGCATTAGTCCTCATTTAGAAAATATTTTAAACTGAGAATGATAAATTATTATAGAATAAATTCATTTAAATTAATTATAAACTTATAAATTAAGAGAAGCCGTTTGCTTAGACAGCACGTCGCCGTTTATCTCTTCGAAATAAGATGCCAGGAAGAAAAAATTGTTGATCAACTTTATTTAATTGAAAATAAAGAAACATTTCATGCGAACATCGCATGTTGTCATCAAATCTTAAAGCCCATATTCACCAATAAGATTTATTATTATCTAGGCTCTGCCTGTACTGCCATTGTTCTAAATATACATAGAAGATATAGTTTTTAGTGGAGACAGTGAATCACAACCCTCAGCACCTTCTCTACTTAGGCCTTCCAAATAATAACCCGAGGATGCGAGCAGCACGGCTGGTATTGTGTCGGCTATAAATATGCAAACATTGCACTTCACTTATCCAAGAACCAACCAATTTACATGTTTCTTAACTTCGGCAATTATACAGATACCGAAATGTTAAACATGACAGCTGTTGGAAAAGAAGGCTTAAATAATAATTATACGAATCATATAAGAACAGACTTACTAATAAGAAAATATGGTATATTTTTTATCAATGGACTTAATAATAAAATCATCAAGTTTTTACATTTCTAAAGTCTTTGAGAGAACAATAAATTACACTGCTCAACAAAAATTAAACAAAAATTTCTCCCCTTAAACCTAACAATGGATTCCAGTAGAGTTATATACGCTGATTATCATGCAATTTACCGATTTTTTACAACACGTCAGAGATTTGAGATATTATCGGTCAAAATGACGAAAAAGGCCATTTTGACCTATTTTCGAGTCCCATTAAATATTAAACAACAATATTTGAAATCAAAATATTTTGTCGACGTAATAGAAAAGAACTTCCACTTTGATTTTCAAATCATCACTTGATTTTAGCTCAATTAGAATTCGAGTTATAACTAAAAAACTAAGACATGTTATTATCTATGCTTATTATCCATTATAATCACGTAGTTTTAGTTTTTTAGTTATAACTCGAGTTCTAATTGAGCTTAATTCAAGTGGTAATTTGAAAATCAAAGAGGAAGCTGTCTTCTATTACGTCAACAAAATATTTTGATTTCAAATATTGCTGGTTAATATTTGATGGGTCTCGAAAATAGGTCAAAATGACCTTTTTCGTAGTTTTGACCGATAATATCTCAAAACTCTGACGTGTTGTAAAAATTCGGGAAATTGCATGATAATTAACGTCTAAAACTCTACTGGAATCCATTGTTAGGTTTAAGGGCAAATTGTTTTTGTCGAACAGTGTAATTATACGAATCATATAAGAACAGATTTACTAATAAGAAAATATGCTATATTTTTTATCAAGGGACTATACGAATTATTATACGAATCATATAAGAACAGATTTACTAATAAGAAAATATGGTATATTTTTTATCAAGGGACTTAATAATAAAATCAAGTTTTTTACGTTTCTAAAGTCTTTGAGAGAACATCAAATTATTAAAATTTTCATAGTAAAATACCTATAACAAATCGGATTTTATTTCAAAAGGTATTGTTAAGTTTTGTTGCGGTAATGAATAAATCACCGTTACATAATGCACACACCATGATTGAAACCTCATTAAATTTTGTGTAAAAGTTTTAATGGGCAAGTTGATGATTAGAAAATAGTTTTGAGCTTAGAGCAATAAATAAAAAAATAATCAAAATTTTAATTATTTAAGTGAAAGGCTTCAAAAATAAAGTCACTAATGTCAAATGACTGGTAAATTTTTTAATATATGTTATTTATGGGTTGAACAGAATAGGCCACATGTCGTTTTCCTAATATACCACCCGGAGTGTGAAAGGATGGTCACTAAATGTCTCCTATGTTTTTTTGATGTTACCGCAGTGGTCGTCACACTTTTCTGGTCAAGGAACACATAGGACAATGTGAGGTATCATTGCGGTCCGCACACTTATGAATTGGGTTGCCAACTCAATTAATTAACTATTTTTATTGGGTAAGCAACTAAAAATCTAATTTTCAGTTAAATGAAAATTAATCAGGTTTTCAGGGCTAAAATAAAGAGTTTTTTTGGAGAAGTTGTGTTTTGGAATTATTGGTTAACTACCCAATTAGATATCATTATATAGGTTTTTAACTTCAAATTCGCACTTTTCCATATCAAATTCAGGATATTTCAAACCAAATTTAGAATTTTAAAAATCAAAATCAGAATTTTTCAAATCAAATTCAGAATTTCTATAAAACCATGCATATTTTACATATTAAATTATAGATCTTTACCTGAAAACGTTTCCTGAGAGTATAAAATGCTAATCTTGAAAGGATTTAGTTAATGAGGTGAATATTGGTACGCAAATATATTAGAAGGCACTAAATTTTAGAATTTTACCTGAAAACATTTCCTGAGAGTACAAAATGCTAATCTTGAAATGTTTTAGTTGATGAGCTGAAAATTGGTACGGAAATATATTAGAATTTAGCAAATTTTAGCTTATTACCTGAAAATTTTCTGAGAGTAAAATTAAAATAAAACTTTTTCTTAACTATAACTCTATTTTTCAACTGTTTAATAGTAAATTTGATTTGAAAAAGTCTGATTTTGATTTCTAAAATCCTGAATTTGGTTTGAAACGTCCTGAATTTGATATGGGAAAGTCCGAATTGGAAGTTAAAAACCTATATTAGCAACGTAGGTAGCATTATGTGAATGGGTGTGAATAAATAAAATGTATATTGAAAAAATATATCCAATTTTTTTTTATTTTAACCACAAACATGTTATTATGTATTTTTTTACTACGAGTATCATATAATTTAAGTGTTATGGTGTTGTACTTTTTTAATTATTTCTTTTATGCAGGCATCTTTGGGACTACATTCAATAATTCTAAATGAGTGGAAAGGCGATTGCGGTATTTATTTTTCAAGAAGCTCATTTTGGAAAATGAAGCTTCACATTACTAGGCACATTTTTCCAAAATTCAATGTGTTCCTGGCTTTTCATGATGTTCAATGAAATGAGCTTTGAGTTGTGTGTCGTATTTTAGTTCAATGAGTTCGTTCATCAACTGAGTTTTAGGAAATCCAAACTGACTGAATATTTGAATTTTTGCGATGTCACGGGCCTCACAAATACCGGCTGTTGGCCGCATGCGGCCCGCGGTCCGCAGTTTGACGACCACTGGCTTAGCGCAATTGATATGATTTAGTATCATTAAATCATCCCTTTATTAGTAATAGTAAATTAAAGATAGCCCTTTCATTGTGTGAAAAGATCCCTCTACCTATCTATACTTAATACGATATAATCGACTTGCGAGACGACGCCGACGTGATTTTATAAATTTTAGCCACTATTAATTCATAGCAAATAGAATTTATTAAAATTACGAAATTTAAATTATTATTTTAAAACCCACTGCCGAGTCCAGGGGACGTAGCTACGCCCTGGCTAGCAAGATGCCCGCCGAAGGGTAATCATATAAAGTTCTTAAAGTCATTTTGACTCTTAGTGGATTGGAATTTCTCTGCGTTAACATTCCCTTTATGAGAAATATACATAATTAAGTTGGTAGAATAATAGAAATTAAGAAATTAATCTCTTAAAAGTGTGGAACAAGTCTGGACTTGAATTTGACATAATTATTTATAAAGGATTCTTTCGTTAGAATCTGATCAAGAAATGTGACTAAAAAGAGCTGCATTGCAAGGATGCCAAATACAAGTCCAGACCTGTTTCACACTTTAAGAGATTAATTTCTAAATTTCTATTATTCTAGGAACGGCCTTTTGACTGTAGGTAAAAAATTATTTAAGATTTAGATATTTATCTTTCTTAAAGAATTAAAGGTTGGAGTTATTGGAGCTAGAAATTTGCATTTGTTATAAACCGATTCAGGATGGTTAAAAGACTTTAATCTGTATTTTTAAGTTTAAAATTGAAAATAATATATGATTTTTATAATTAAATTATTTTTCTGAAAATCAACCCCTGACAGAGATTAGTACTATAATAATACAATGCATCCAGCTTAAGTGAAAACAATCTATATAATCTAAAAATGTCAGTTTTCTAGTTCAATCTTGACTGGTGCTAAACTTAAGGAGGTTCTTTCGCAACAATCCACACAAAAAGTTTTAGCCTCGTAAAACCACTCTCTAATTATGAACGGAACTAAAATTTTAGGGTATTTTTTTAACGTGACTGTACACTCACACTACGAAATCTCTATGTGGATACACACATACTAACCGGATCGTTTCCAGGCCATTGTGCTTATTTCCCCTCCACTGAAAATAATCGCCCAAATAGGTTTTTTTTGTTTTTTATCAAAACTACGTGGTAAATAATTTCAATTACAAGTTACTCTGAATATATAATTCTAACAAATATTAGTTTTTCATCAAGATGGTGAAAGTCCTTCAATGAAAAAAATAAAATAATGATCATATCCCCACCCTTTCCCTATCTACCCTATGTAAAAATGTCATTTTTAATTACAATTATCTCATGTTTGGTGTGGTAAATCGTCTTCAAATTTTAACAGTATGTGTATTATGCTTTTAATGACTTATATTCCAAGTTTCAAAAACTTCTTGAATTTTTGCATTTGTGAAAGAACTATCTTAAATCAAAATCTGGACAAATATGGTATTCGAATTTCTCTTTAAAGAATCCACTGGTCCGCCTTAGCGATAGGCAACCAGGCGTACACCTCCCTACTTCCCTAGCAATATTAACTAGCCCTGGCTGGCTATAGACCTTCATTTAAAATAGGTTATTTCTGTTTATTATTGATAATAAAATGAATACATATTCTTTAACTAAATATAATTTGTTAGTTGATTAAAAAATAATCATAATCTGATATAAAATGATTAAAATCTTTTTTTGATTTATTGAAATTGGATAATTGGTGAGGCCATTAATGGTTTAAAAAAGTGTGTTCAACACTCGAAAAAACAATGTAATCAAAAATTATAATTAATTTAGGTTAAATAATATGCATTCATATTTTTATTTCCAAAGCAATTCACCTTGACTTACCAGAAATGATGTCGAAGAAATTTAATTGATTATTTGAAAAAATTAACAACTTCGGGAATAGATGCCGAATTGCCTTGTATTTACAACTATAATTGAATTTTTTGATTTATTAGCTATTTGTAATTTGAAATAATCTAAAAAAGATTTAATCTAGTCTTAAACGTCCTTAAAATTTTTCCCCACTCTATTAGGGTAAGGATAAGGAAACTAAATTCTTAAATATTCCTGAATTTTAAAGAAATATAAATCCTAGGAATTCGCAACAAATATGACAATTTTAAACGCTAAGATTCCAGAAAATGTTAATCATCTTTCTGATGTCCCAATATAAAATAAAACTTCCATATCAATACTGGAAAAGTTCTTAGCTATACCTATTAGATATGTTGCAGTACAAACCCGTTTTGGGTTCTTACTAGTTAAAACACCTTTACTGAATATCTTTGTGTTAACTAGAATTTACTGATGTTGGTTGAGTTTGGTCTAAAGTAACTTTTAAAGGGATAGGTGTTGGTTCTAGGTGAAACATTTTAATATAATAATAAAACTTCAGTAAGATGCGTAGGCAGGGTTTTTGTGAAACCTACCTCGCATCTTACTCAAGTTTTATTATTTGGTCCAAAGGTCTAGAATCTTCATTTTTGACCTTCCGCCTCATTTTAAGTGTTTATTTTCAAAAAATTTTAAACGAAAATGTCAAAAATTACCTCTTCATTAGAAACAAAGTTAATTTTCGACATTTTCGTTTAAAATTTTTTGAAAATAGACACATAAAATGAGGCGGAAGGTCAAAAATGGGGATTCTAGAACTTTGGAGCAAACTCAACCAACATCAGTAAATTCTGGTTTTCACGGGGGTATTCAGTGAAACGCGTTTTAACTAGTAAGAACCCCTTCTTACTAAAAACGGGTTTTTACTGCAACAGATATAAATGTTAATGCTATTATATATGTATAATAAATGGTCGGAAAATATTAAGGATGAGTTTAGCTCTTTTATCAGCCAACACTTTTAAATTACTTAAAAAATACCAATTTTTAAATTTTTTTGGAATAAAAAGAATAAAAATATTCGTTTAAATTTGTTTTGTTAGATTTGAATTCAAATAGTAACCTTTACTTACTAAAAATTTTCTTATCAAAAATTTGCCATTTAATCCATTAGATTTTTCCTCTTTATTTTCAACATTTATAAGAATTTTTCAAATTTTTATTTTAAACTAGAAAAATATTTTTTTTCTTAAACATCAATTCTCTGGATTTATTTTTTGTCATAAGATGCAAATTTAAATTAGTAAAAAAAACTTTTAAAGCATCAATTATGCAAAATACGCCATTTTGAAACATACAACATTTATTTGCAATCAAAAATAGATATGTTAATTTATTTATCTCTATTAACATATATGTAAATATATAATTATATATACAAATAAAGAGAAAAATCGAAAAAACCGAAACTTTTTCAATACCTAATATGGAAGGGGTGAATTTTGTGTGATAAATTTTCATAATTATGTTCACTTTGGTGGTAGCGTTTGTGGCATTAATAAAGAGTGAAATCGAAAAATCAAAACTTCCCTTCTTCAGTACCTAAAATGAAAGGGTGAAATTTATAGACTAAATAAACATATAGTGAAAATACATTAACCCTAGAAATCTTTTAAAATACTAAAATTTGGCATAGAGGAATAGCTTGAAGCACTAATGAAGGAAAAAATTCAAAAACAAGATTTTTTTTCTTTCATCAGCATTTAATATAAAGGGGCGAAGAAGCCTGCAGGCTAAATTTGCATCTAGCTTATAAAAAAAATGGGAAATTCCAGCAAAAGCACTTCTGTAAAAAAAGGCGAAGTTTGGATAATAAAAACCAGAAAAAGTAGAGAGTTCCAATGTGCTGATCATAGACTAATATAGAGTGGAAGGCTACCGTATATAGAAAAAGCGCACTCTATCGACTGCAGGGCAAAAACTCTTAGTTCTTAAGAGCTATATCCAAAGATCATAGAACATTCAAAGCCTTTGACATAGATAAAAGATACATACCCTTTATATTATATATCTATAAGCGTATTTTTTAATCTTGATAATGTCACCAAAATTTTCCCCGAAGAAAGCGGTTTCCGCCATTTTATTGCCCAATAGTTTTGCCCTGGTCTCGCCAGAGAGCTCTGTAGCTCGTATACACTAAAATACATTGGCTCCTTATGTAGCCTTCCACTCTATATTACTCTATGGCGCTGATAAGTTAACATCACAAAGTTAGTAAATGAGTTAAGAATGTTGTAAATTCAATTATGAAAAACGCATGTTTTTTTAAAATCAATAAATATAGATGGAAAACATGCGTTTTAAATGAAGTTACGATATTCTCTAATCATTTACTAAACTGATGATGTTAACTTGGCAGCACATTAGATCTCAGCACTTTTCTACCAAACTGTTTTTATTATTCGAACTTGATTTTTTTTTACAAAAGTTTTTTTGCTGGGATTGCTACGATATCGTCGACTTAGAGTGTAAACCTGCTAACTCCATTTTTTATCATTTATGACATTTTAATACCGTTAGAAAGAAAAAGAGATGCAGCATCGTCCGAGTAAAACTGCTATTTAAAATTACGATAGTAAGTTGTAGAAAAAAATGTGAAAAATAGTTTTTTCCATAACAACAATATTAAATTTTGTTTGTTTTTTCTCTGACCTGAAAATTTTTCTTGTTGTGAGTTAGCAGGTTTACTCTCTAAGTCATAGGTGTCAAACTCAATGCGTGACTTGTGCCAAAATAAAAAGTGTGAAGTTTAAGTGGGCCTCAAAGAAACTTTTAAGGTTCGTAGAAATCTAGTTATGTTTTTAAATATAATAGAATTAATAATAATAACAATAAAAAATATAATATTTCCTTTGACAGTGGAGCCGCAAAAATTGACGATGCGGCCCTCGGGCCGCGAATTTGACACCTATGCTCTAAGGCTATGATATATAATTTATATATATATAAATATAAAGAATATTTGATATATAAATTAATCTTGGATGTCTATCATATAACACTTGGAATTCTTGTTAAAGTTTACGTTATATTTTCTGGAATTAAAATGCAAAATTTCAAGAAAATCGGCTCACCAGAAGTGGGTCGAAATTCGATTACAAGATTCTATCCATCTGAGTAGGTACTAAGTTGAATAGAAGATTATAATAAATAACAAACGGTTATGTATGCTGCTAAATTCCAAGAAAATCAACTTATTAGAAGTGGGTTGAAATTCGATTACGATTCTAAACATTTGAGTGAGGATCGAAGTTAAATAAAAGCTTTTAACAAGCAACTGTAGAGAGTGGAAGAACTCTTAAATGAATTCTCTATTTATTCATTATTTTTTATTTTAATGGGTCAATTCGTCGATCATAGAGCTGTATTGTATAGGAATATTTTGAATTGGCATCTCCCTAGAGAGATTAGGCCCTCTTGCTCTTCCCTTTGGCCTGCTCTGGGAGCTGAGAGCCAACAGGTGGCCGTCGGTCCGAGTTGGCTCCCGCAGGACAAACAGCCCAACCCCTGCGCCGTCACTGAAATGGATGTATTTTCGAATAACATGACCAAAGGGGTTACCTTTCGACCCCAACTAGCCAACTTTCATCCCTCACACAGAGGAGAGGCGTTTTTTTCGAACATGAATATATTATCCACTAATAGACAATAATTGAACCTTCCCTATCCGCTACTCTAAACTGATTCAATCATTACCAATAACAAACGGAAATCAACTAGTGTGTTCACCACACGACTTTCACATTTTCATTTATTTAAAGTCATCGCGACACTAATAATTTACACCCACTTCCTTTATTTCATTTTTTTATTTTCTCAAAAACAGCTCTAACGATTTTTTTAAAAATTAGTGTATTTATCAAGTGTCATGAGTTAATAGTTGTGTCAAATTTTTAATCCGATTGAATTAAAGGAAGGGGTTGTAAATTAGGAGTGTCGTAAAATAAATATTTTAATCGTTCATATCTCGTCTTCGGAAAGTCGCAGAGCCTTGAAATTTGAAGCTTAAGCTATCTAGAGGCTACAAGAAGTATACCAAGATTTTAGAAAAACCGGTAATTGATGTTTACGTAGGTAAGAATTTACCCCCATCCCCTGCGTTTTGACACTTGATAAATACACTAATTTTTTAAAAAAATCGTTGGAGCCGTTTTTGGAGAAAATCAAAAAAAAAAACGAAAAATCTTTCATGTAAATGTCCACTTCCGGTCTTCCGATTTCAACCAAAAGCTTGATGTACTCCTTCTAACCTATATTAAGTTTCGAATTTCGTGGCTCTGAGACTTGTGGTTGCGAAACGCAGGGGGTACATACGTACGTACGCACTGAGCAATGGATTTTGGACCCCCTTTTGGCCTCTGGGGACCACAATTTCCTCTCCCATTATATTCTATAGAATATAAATGTGAAATTAAAAATCGTAAATATCATCAGATTGATAGTTTAAACTATTCTTTGTATTACTCAGCGCACCGGGCAGCCGTATTATTATTTTTATTATTTTTTAAAGTTGGTTGGCTTCGTGGTTGGCCAGTGGGAACGTAGTATAATTCTTTTTTTCATGGCTTAGTAGTGTGATTGAGCGTGTTTTCGCCGGTCAAATTTTTATTCTCCAGCGAACAAGGCCTAAACTCGGGCTTCCCGCTCCAACATCATCATCAAGACGATGCTGAAACGGTAGCTCTAACGAGCGCGGCTACCCTACCCCTCCCAGGACTATTATTAGAATACAATAAATATTTATATTAAGATTCTTCCAAAACTTAAGTGACTTGTAGAAATTATTTTTATAAATTAAGTGCTAATTGAGATTTGATTATAAAATGTATTATAATAATATAGAGGAAAAAAACATTTTTTATCATCAGTTCAAATCAGATTCTGAATTCAATGACAAATTATTTATAAATTATTTTATCTATTGAACATTATTGAAATTATTCATGTTAATGAATTGAGAATGAGTTACATAAATATGAAAGTTTACAAATTCCAAATTTTGAACGAAATTGTATGTATGAATTTGGTGAAATTTTATAGTTTTTATTTTGTATAATTGTAGGCATAAAAAAATGTTTCAATTTCAGTATTACTGAAGGTGATCTACCAAGGGTGACCGAAACTGTTTAGTAAATCTATCTAATAAATAATGTTAATTGTCTAAAATTACTTTATTTATTTATTTTGTGTGACTGAACAAAAAACTTTTTAATTTATAAAAATATAATATATACTCGTGTTTAAAAATGTTTGACAAGTAGAAAAATATCATTTGCAACAATTATTTGTTTTCCGTTTATCTCTCTGCCTGTGAGTCTGTGTATCGGTTTGGAATCCGATACCCACGATAACCAAAATTTATAGAAAGTTATTTCTTACAGCGAAATGTTTGTATTTCCAATCCAAAGAACGGATTAGATTTCGGACTCTCTAGCTTCAGAACTTCGGATTGAAAAATGTGAAAAAAAAATATTGTTTCATTGATTTTATTCAAATTTTTAAGTCCAAATCATGATATATACCAGTGGCGTGGAGTCCATGGATTCTGTGGATGCGGGGCATCCCTAAAATTTCAAACATTTGGAATATTTTCATAAATATATAAGGTCGACTTCAAAATTTCAAGAGGATCTTTAAATTTTCAAATTATTATCCGTCAGCAAATCGGGTCAGCGCTCGGGTTCGACTCCTGAGGGGGTGAAACTTTCTGACATATATACATAATAATCTAATAAAATCTTTGTTAAATTGTCCTTATTCAATTTCTCATTTAATTATTATCCGTTTTTTCAAATATTTCTATAAAAAGTACCTACATTGGTACTCGAAATGAAATAGAATTGTTGCATAGTTTCAAGGGGCAAGTAAAATGAATGATTTTCCGAAAAGGGTGCAGATAGAAGGTTTGAAGTCCCTGCCTGGTATATCTTCCAGTTCAAGCATGTCCAAGTCAAGTCCAGACGAGTTTTAGTTGAATAAAAATTGTTCTCGCTGAGGAACTATTAAAATAGTAATAATACAAAAAAGGAATAAATTAAGATGATTCGAGAATTTCTGGAGTTATCTATTTCTAAGAACTCTCAATATATATGATCGGAAATAACTAAGAGGGCCATAAACAAGTCATAGCTTGCTTCTAGCAATAGAATTAGGAGAAATTTAAGATTTTCTAATAGGACAGGCTGATTCAATGTGGAAGATAGTCGATTTCCATCTCAGGGAGTGTGGAGTTTAAGTCACAAGATTTAATTGCTGACTCCTGCCCTCACTCACACAAAGCAGTATCCGTTTGGGGCGAAGGCGTTCCAAAATATATTTTTTAAAAATCTAATGTTAAATTTGAAAAATAACGAAAATGATGGCGTATTCGATAAAATTTGAAAAAAAAGCGAAGATTAAAATACAATTTCAAAAAATGAAAAATACTTTTTTAGACAGCATCCCCTGGTGAAAAGTCACCAACTGATACTTATATACATATAATATAAATAATAAAAGAGCATATCGAGTCTTGAAAAAGTTTCACTTTTTCCTTCAAATTTCCTTATTATTTTGATCTTATTTTTGTTAAATTAATTAGCTATATTCATCCCCGAGAAAATGGCAAAATTTAATTATGTTCTTAAACAAATTGTTAATTTGAAAATAAAAACACCTCTAACCTGATATTTAATTGGTTATTAAAATTAATATTACAATGAAATCCAATTTAATACTAATAAGTTAGTAGCTATCTGTATTTAAAAATTATATTTACCAGGAAAATTAGATTCAACTTTCTTGAAAAAAGAGTTATTAGGGATGAATTTTATTATATGTCAGAAAGTTTTTATTCACCTCCTCGGGATTGATCCAACTCAAAGTCACAAAGGGTAGCCATTCCACCTGGTTGATTTTTTGAACTCGGGTTTAATTTTCGTGGGGGTGAATACAACCCTTATGACATATAATAAAAATCATTCATAACAACTCTGATTCAGTAGAAGATAATCTTGTGAATTTTTCTAAGAACATCAAATCTAATTCTCTCAGCAAACAGAACTTTTATATTCATTTCGAGAATAAATATTTCATTGCCATCCGAAAAATTTCAAAAATCGAGAATCTCTCAACCATTTCTTTTTAAGTTATATACATACAATGGCATGTCTGTTTGTTTGAATTTAGAATCACTTGACTGCAAAAATTTATAATGATAATTAAGCATTTGCATAACATATTTCCACATTTTCTATCTGCCAGATAGGTCCGCCACACAGGGTAGTCAGTGGCCCAGATTGGTTTTTGGCATTCGAGTTCAATTCTCAAGGCGGTGAATATACTTAACCCTTATAACTAGAGACCGGATTTTTATGAAGTAAAAAGTGCCAAAATATGCCATAAAATATGCAGTTAAAAATGCTGAAATATGCAAGTAATATCCAGTATTCGATGAAAAAATGCAAATATATGCAGTAAAAAATGGCAAAATAAATTTTTTTATGCATTAAAAAATTAAAATTGAAGACAAAAATACTATATATTTAAAGGAGTGCTATGAAAAGAATAAAATGATAAAGTAAGCTATATTTGCAAATATTTGACCGGCTATAATCTGATCCCTACACTAAATTACACACAATTTAACATACACACACATACGATTGTAAGTGTGAATAATTTATGTTTACAAGTATTTTTCTCACTCATCTTCAGGTTATTATGTCTAAGGTCACTTAAAATTGATTTATAATATGAAAAGGAACGCTCCAGATTCTCAGACGTAATGGGGGCTAATTTAAAGTAACTTAAACCCCCCATTGGGAACTTTTCGTCATTTTCGTGTATAGGAAAGTATCTAGTCAAATCAAAACACAACTGAATAAAAAGAAAAATCAGTGGGGCTTGTTTTGTAGCTACGTTTAAATCCTTTGTAATTCCTTCGTAATCCATCACTACACTCTTGTCATTGTGGCCTATTTCAGTTTTCTTCAAATTTAAATTAGTGTTCTCCTTTTAGATTTCTTCTTTTTTTCATTCTTTCTCCGAAAATTTACTTTTAAAAAATCTGTATTTGGCGCGAAATAGGCAATATTTGACAAAAAATCTTTCAAATATGCAATTTTATGCAATATTCTTCAAAAATGCAATTTTATGCAATATTTTTGAAAATACAATTTTATGCAATATTACTCAAATATCCAAAAATATGCAGTATAAAATTTAACCCACAGTATCCTAGATGCATGATTCGGATAGATAATTGATCCCCTGGGTCCTATGTCGCGGCAAACAAAATATGCATTGCATAGGAATCCAGTCTTTACTTATAACATATAATATACCATATATCATATATATCAACTCGGATAAAGTAGAAGATAATCATGAATCCGAAAAAGAAATTACAATAAATGGGAGAGAACATAAAAAAAATTGTACAACGTAAATATTTTAATAAAATCTATGAAATTAGCAAATTCTGAAATATTATAATTAATCTCAAAGACCTCATTTCTTTGCCTCTCCATTTATGCCTATATATAAATATTAGAATGTTTAATTTGGAATCAACTATTTTTTAAATTTATACATGCTATTATTGTAGTATATGTAGAAAAAAATCCTCTCTAAAAATATGTTCTTAATTAGTATTAAGAAATTCTTTAAAAATTTATAAGTTTTCCCATCTAAATAATATGGAAAGTTATAATTTGAATTT
This sequence comes from Forficula auricularia, assembly GCA_024734495.1. NCBI lineage: Eukaryota > Metazoa > Arthropoda > Insecta > Dermaptera > Forficulidae > Forficula > Forficula auricularia. The sequence goes on from JALMQS010000197.1 coordinate 252,750, forward strand.
TTATTTAAATCACACATAAATAATTATAATTAATTATGTGTGATTTAATTAAAAATTCAAATTTTAATCAAATTAATAACAAAAATAAAAGCTTCAAAAGCTTTCATTACTACTAAATATGGAAAGTGTAGTTCCTTTTTTTCACTTTATCATGTTTCAATTACACTCATTTTATAGTCGATTAAATTTCTTTCAACTAGTTTGTGCACCACACGATTTTCTCATACATCTACTCTTCTTTGAAATGATAGTACCAATTTCATCATTACAGTGTTTCAATCAAGTTAAAAAAAGACATCTCAGAAGTTGCGATATTTATTAAACAGAGCGATTTTTAAGAAAATATCTTTTTTAATTCGTTTGAAACACTGTAAGGGGACTAATATGAAAGAGGGAAATTGGTAGTATAATTTCAAAGAAGAGGAGATTGTAACTAAAAGTCACGTCATGAACCAGCTGATTTTGAAAGAAATATAATCACCTACAAAATGAGCTTAATAGCAAAATAATAAGAGCGAAAAGTCAATGAATGAAAAAAAAAAACTTTCTATGTTATTTAAATGGGAAATTTTATAAATTCTTAAGCCTTGAACATTAAAATTATGCGCGAAGATATTTTTTCTACATAATATATATACATATAGGGTGCTCCTTTTTTGGGATATTTTCGGATATTTACGCTGACAGGGGCTCACATGGTTCGAAATAAATTTAAAAAAATATCCCCCAAGTTTCAAGTCACTATCTCAATTTGAACCTAGTGCTACACAGCGATCAAGTTTCCCATCTAAATATCATGGGGTTTTTGGCATTGAACGATCATTTTTTTATTCCGGCAAAGTAATGGTTCAAAAAATTTGAAACTCTGTAGACTTTATCCTTATAATAGTAGATCTCCTTCAGAATTTTTACAGATTTTTAGATATTATAATTTTGGAGTTACATCTAAATATTAATACTGCTATATATCTTAGCATTAGTAAGTTATAGACTTCAAAATTATAATAGCTAAAAATTTGTAAAAGTTCTGAGGGGTAGCTACTATTATAAGGATAAGTCTATAGTTTCAAATTTTTTGAACCATTAATTTGACCGGAATAAAAAATTGATCATTCAATGCCAAAAACCCCATGTTATTTAGATGTGAAACTTAATCGCTGTGTAGCATTAGGTTAAAATTGAGATAGAGACTTGAAACTTGGGGATATTTTTTTTAATTTATTTCGAACCATATGAGCCCCTGTCTGCGTAAACATTAGAAAATATCCAAAATAAGCAGCACCCTAATATATACTACAAAATTTTCGTGTTTAACTAAAAAAATAGTTGCTTCCAAATGAAACAATCTAATATATTAGATATATATATATATATAATTTTCTATATTAATATAATATAATTTTATTTGTTTGAAGCTATATTGGATAAGAACACAAGAGTGAAATCTATTGGAGATGTAGGTATAGAATTAATAATTCAATGTAAATTAACCCTTAAATATCTATTGGAAGCCACTTGGGAAGCTAATTAACGGGGATTGAAAAAAACAAAACAAGCAACATTCTTTTGGGAAATTTTTTTGATTCTCGTTAAAGACCGCCTCTAGAATTCTGATTTTCAATAATAATTTCTAACTTTGTTTCTTCATCTTTAGAACTTTTTTTTATACTATTATAGGTATTTGTTTTTTTTCTTTAAGCATAAAGTACCAATTTAATGTACATCTACGGTAAGGCAAATAGCTCATACAGAAAACCAAAAAAAGTATATTTGATCTCAACCATTTAAGGTAGTTCTTTCACAAATGCGAAAATTCAAGAAGTCTTTGAAACTTGGAATATAAGTCATTAAAAGCATAATACACATACTGTTAAAATTTGAAGACGATTTACCACACCAAACATGAAATAATTGGAATTAAAAATGACATTTTTAACATAGGGTAGATAGGAAAAGGGTGAGGATATGATCATTATTTTATTTTTTTTCATTGAAGGACTTTCACCACCTTGATGAAAAACTAATATTTGTTAGAATAATATATTCGGAGTAACTTAAAAAAACAATTGAAATTATTTACCACGTAGTTTTGATAAATAATCAAAAAACATATTTGGGGGATTATTTTTAGTGGAGGGGATATAAGCACAATGGCTTGGAAACGATCCTGCTAGTATGTGTGTATCCATATAGAGATTTCGTAGTGTGAGTGGACAGTCACGTTAAAAAAACATAACCTAAAATTTTAGTTCCGTTCATATTTGTAGAGTGGTTACGAGGCTAAAACTTTTTGTGTGGATTGTAGCAAAAGAACCTCCTTAAATACAAATTCTGAAAAATAGCAAAATAGCGCTTAGACTCTTTTGTATGTCTATTTTTTATTGGCATGCATAATGTATTAAATTGTTTATAAATAAAACTCTTAACTGGTATACTATGAGTTGTGGTCATTAAAATTTATATAAGCTATCCGAATATTGTAAAACCGATTATTTATTAGTAATGCAAGTGAATTAATTGTCTCACTCGAATAAATGGCTCATTCTCTATTAAAGAGGTGGTGGAGGCAGAAAGGGAAATCGAGACAAACAATCAAATAATAATAAACGAAAATTAATGTATTCTTTATTAGGATATTCTTGATTTCACGAAATCTCGTCATCGGTTATCCTGTCCTTTGTTCATCAACTATTCATCCTTTCTTAGGAAATCAAATCAAGCACATAAGACGGGAAAATTTATTTCGGTTCCGGGATTCTTTTCAAGTTCGAATGAATTAAGACGGGCGAACAATTAAGGAATAAGAGATTCGCGCTTAGTTCCAATGAAATCAATCCAAACGCAACTAATTCTAGTTCTAGGCAGAAAATCCGCAACCTTGTCTTTAAATTGTTAAATAATGCAATCAGTTGGAAGTTTAGTTGCAGATCAACGTTGTGAGCAAAAAGGGTGTAACACCCTTCAACCGGGTGTCTATTTGCTGCTGGTAATTAAAATGCCCGAATCACTTCTTGAGGGCTCAACGCACACCGTCTTCTTGGACGCCATTTTGAAGGATGTTGAAAATGTAATTTCACTTCGTTAGAAATCAATTAACAAGAACAATCACGTGACTGACTGACGAGGCCCTAATTTATTCGGCAAGTTGCTCCGGAACGGGAATTAACAAGATTGAATAAAGAAATTGGGAATGTCAAAATTGCTCCCATGGAGAGAGCTGACAAGAAACTCCTCCAGCTACAAAAAACAAATAATTTCAATAATTGCATTATATTTTACTGATGTCACTTAAGAAAGACATTATTATTCTTATTTTTATTATCTTAGAAAATATTTAATTGATTCAATTATCTTATTTCTTTAGCAGCATACTAAGCGCAGTTCCTGTTCTAAACTCAAGCCAAGAGAGCAATCTCTGCCTCTTCAGTTGCTGCATTTTGAAATATATTCCAATAGACACCCCATGAATTAGAATATTATTTACCAATCGTTCACGTTGAATTTCTAAGAGTCAATGTTCCATATATTAAGCAGTTTATTTTTTCAAATGCAGTTGGCATATTTATGGTCGGTGTTAATGATCGATGAGATCATCATTTTCGTCAGAGTACTCGGAAATAGAATCTCCCATTCAAATACAATACAATGGACCTTTAGAAAATATTACTACCTCTATCGTCATACTTGCACTAGAATTATTTATACTGAATATCGATAGGAGTAATGCATAAATTCATTTTTTAATTACAAACTTCTAAAAAATAATATATGATAACAAAACTAAGTCCTGGATTAAGAGCCAGTCCAAACAAAATCTCGGATATCTTTGTCTAGCATTCAAACACCAGAAACCTTCATTGAAAAGATTTTGCTTTGCCGAGAGTAGCAGAGTTGTTGATTCATAAAGGGAAATCAATCAGGTTGCCATCTGCTTGATGAAAATAAACATTTACATATATTAGGATAGGGGGGTTCAAAGGGTTCAACCCCCTCCCCCCATACATGTGAAAGTTAAATTTTTCAAACCACATCCTACTTATTACTATATAGCCGTGTCTGAATTATGTAAATTACAAAAGTATTTCAATTTTGTTTTACCTTTACCTTGAGGGCGAATAAGATATCTGTACAAATCAATTGCTCAGTTACCAAACCTCCCCATCTCAGTCACCGACCCCCCCCCCCCCCCCATATAAAGTCTATACCTACATCACTGATTATTATTTTTTTTCGCTTATTTTCATCTCTTTTGTTTATTGAAAGAATATTATGAAATTAAAAAGAAATTTTCGTACTGTTGAATATATGTAGAAATATGTTCTAAAATTAAATTTCTAATATAAACATTTTTTAAGTGCAGGTCCCTGGAAACGCAGAGCCCCGGGCAATTGCTTCACTCCTAAGGGCGGAACTATAAGAACAAAACTATGAAATTAATACTGGTCAACTTACCTTACTTAAGGAAAAGCATATAAAATTAATGATATTTGAGATTAAAGATAAATGTACAGCAGAGAATAGCAATATTTATGTATTAGCGTGTTAGGAAAATTATCTCCATTATCTAAAATTCAATAACCTATAAATATAATTCTTATAATATTATCGATAATTTTTTCTTAACATTTATTATTTTTAAAAAATTTTCTAATCTTTCTACAAGGTATAACCAGTTATTTGCGGATTTTTTTATTTTTTACCCCCACAAAACATGTAATTAAATAAATAAATTGATTGTAGCAAATTAAATTTCACCTAACAACATTAGCTTAAGAAAAATTAAACTAATTTCATTAATATAATACTACTTATATTGTTAGGGAACGTTTATTTTGAAAGTGGTAAGTCCAATTTTGAAAAAAATTACTTAATGTTAGTTTTAGTTAGACATAGATGTCTTCTTTTCATATTTATAATATCCCAGTCAATGGAGTACCTACAATATCCTCATAAATTCATCAAAATAAAAATATCGAAATAGTATTATATATATATATATATCTACAAATAACAAAAAACGAACTTATACCACTTTCAAAATAAACGATCCGTTTCATTCGTGAACCACATGGTTTTCAAACATTCACAACCTCTTCGCAGTAACTAGATAACTACAAATCGAAGAAAGCATTCACCAATTCATTTATCCCTATGACTTCTAGAGATCGGGACCCCTTTCTGCTTAAGCCTTTTTAGCGACATAAAACCCGAATCCACAGGTGCCTTCAACTCTAACCCAACACTGGAAATTTCAGACAATTGTAACTTTTAGGTGTTTTACACCAATTTGGACCAATATCATTATAAAAAATTATCTACAGAATTTGACATAATATTTTATAGTGATACCGTTGCAAGAAGATGTTGTACCACAAAAGTGAGGCCTCTATAGTGTAGTGTGGGCCCCTGCATTGTGAAAAGAAGGAGAATAAATTTCAGGGAATGGGTCGGAGTTGGAGGATACGGGTTTTAAAATCTCAAAAAGTTAAATCAGTATCTCTGGGTATATGGGCATCTAAGTTCCCGAAGCCAATTATTTAAAAAAATCAACAAAAAAAAATTGGGTATGTACCACAGCAACTTTTACTTCTAGGACACAGAGTTCACTCTTTATAATATAAAATTGCCTCAAAATAATTGTGACACAAAACCAATGAAAATGAAAACTCAGATTTGTCAACATTTCTTGAACATTTTTAATAACTAAGCTAGTCTCTTTTGAAATACGATTTAAATATTCTTTTTGTTTCTTTTTGAATACTAAATTGCATATATGTAAGTGGAATATTTAGTGGAATATATTAGAATTTTAAACGATATGATAAATTGAAATGATGTTTTTTTTTCTATAAATTTTTAAAATAAAAAAAATATGCGAAAAATAGTCCTTGTTTAGAGAGTTGGGTGAGAAAAAGAAAAGACTTTCCACATCAGCCCCTTTGAATTTTAGAAAAAATTAATTTCTACTCAAATAAAATGCAAATAACTTTTTTTTCAGCTAACCTCCTAAACAAACACTATAATAATTACTTCCCTATGTATTTTAAAATTTAATGAGATGTGCGTTGAGGGGGAAGACAACATCTTTAGAGGCGCTCGATTAATCATAATTTTTGAATGTCTTTAGAATAATCCATTTTGTGAACACTCGTGATTGCTTGATTGCACTTGGCTGGAACTTCACTGCTTGGCATTTGAATTAAATATTCCTTGCTCTGCGGCTGATTCATATTCGTGACCCCCACTTCACTTTCGCCAAGGGTAAATGTTATTTTTCTTGTCGTGATTCGATTTGTCCCTTAATTAGACTATAAAAGCTTGAGATGTCGACTCCGATTAACTGAATATTTATCACAAAGTTCCTGCGCGTTGTCGTTAATCGGATTGGAAGATGTCGTCTGCTTTTCGTCTTCTTTGTCCAATTTTTCGATGATTTTCGTTGGGTGGTTTCTTAATTGTCCCAGGCCTCGTGTTGACAGCCAATCATTTTTATTTTGCATATATTAAGTCGCTGAAGCACTGGCGACACACAGGAGACATCATGCCGGGATAATGGAGGCAAATTGATAATACGATCAGCCGCCCATTTCATTTCGAGTGACACGACACGCCTTCCTTTTCCGAGACAACCGACTTCGAGCAAGGCGCTTTAATTATTTTAATTGAAACAAAATGAGCAGACAACTTCTTTTTAATTTTTCTTTCTATTATTCCGTTAACACGAATGTTTTATCTTTAAATGGCTCCAGTAATTCCATCATTGGCTGGTTATTCAAATATTACATATATCACAAAGAGAAATAAAGATTATCCTCTGCTTGATGCAAATAAACATACACATATATATATATATGTGTGTGTGTATGTTTATTTGCATCAAGCAGAGGACAGCCTCTTTGTTTCTCTTTGTGAATCAACAACTCTGCTACTCTCGGCAAAACAAAAACTTTTTAATTAAATATTACATATATACCTACAATAATTTCAAAATTACTTGGTTAATTCTATTTCTTCTTGGGCCGTCCATAAATTACGTCACACGAATTTTAAGATTTTTATCCTCCCCCCCTGTGTCACTCTCTGTCACATTTTTATTGAGTCCCCCCCCCCCTGTATTGTCACTATCACTTTTATATTTATTATTTATATAGTAGATTTGGGGGAAGAAGACGTAGTTTTTAACTTTATTTTATATAAAATAGCACATTGGTTTTATATAATAATAAAACTTGAGTAAGATACGAGGTAGGTTTCACAAAAAAGAATGAAACCTACCTCGTATCTTACTCAAGTTTTATTATTATATTAAAATGTTTCACCTAGAACCAACACCGAACTCCTTAAAAGTCATTGGTTTTATTTTTAACCAACCAATTTATCAACAATGTATGTACTTTTGTAGTTAATAAAAAAATAAGTTTCGCTTTTAAAAACTATTTTTTATCTAAAAAAAAAAAAGAATAATTTGTAATTGTTTGCATTTCGGCATCATATCCCAATCTTGGGGTCTTCTTAAACCGATACCTTTGGAGTAAGATGCCGTATTGGGAATCAATGCACAGTGTTATTAAATCAATTTCAAAAAAACTAAAATACATTAATGATCATATTACATGTACCTACATCCAAATAACATTACTTTTTATTTTTTTAAATGTTCCTTTTTCCTTTTAAGTAATATTTCTGCTTTTGAAAGCTTTTTGGAGGTCATTTTCGTTCCATGGTCCTCGATTAGACTTTCTTATGTATGTCCGCGGTATTTCTGGAAAGAAACGATCGGATTAGTTTCCAAAAATTAATTTTAAATGTATAGTAATACAAACACCAACGCAAAAACTACGGTATCTTACCCCCAAAAAATGTTAGTCATCTTCCCCCAAAGCATTGGACAAGACGCCGGCCCGCCTAGCACCGCGCAGCAGTGACAGGTGGGGGTCATTACTAGACTAATAGAAAGCCCACACTTCAAACTCACTAGAACTAACCGAGTTATTTTCCTTCTATTAAAACTTCGGCTAATATGACTAAGTAAAGTATGTTTGGATATGATTTCGGGTACTTAACCAGAGCAATCGGGATGACAAATCATTTAAAAACACCACTTAAAACTGTGATTAATCAACAAAAACTATTTGTATACTCTCGCTGGACACGCGCCTTTATTCCCACTTACTGGCAAGCTGTTTTCCCGCATGCGTATTGAACTACGTGATACGGCATCTTGTACAATACGGCGTCTCACCCCAATCTACCCTAATTGAAAATTAAAAAAAAAATAATTTGACTGTGACATAACAATTTTTAAGATCCCCGGACCCCCCTGTCACATTTTGTCACAAATCTGAGACCCACCCCCCATTACTGTCTGACTTATTTATGGACGACCCATAAAATACTAATCATAATTTTTTCTCAATAGTCATTTTCATTACTGGAGGGGTTTCCTATGCTCTTTCCCTATATTTGATAAAGCACTTTCAATCTTTATTCTACCATAGGTGAAAATTTTCTGATTGGAATAGAATTTGATTCTGAGGCGATTAAAAGTTCGTTGGTCTAGCCATTACGTCAGCAACGCTTTGTTATATTGTTAATTAGTAAAAATTCATTAAAATTTATAAAGGCCAATAGTAGAAGACGTAAAATAAAATTTCTATAGAATACACTAGAAGTTGCTATCTACTTAATCCGAGCAGTTATGGATAAATTCTACTATATGTCTCAAGGGTTGTATTCTTTATTTCGGTGGGCACGGTCCGAACGGCGTTATTATTATAGTGAAAATAAATTATTTTTCTTTAAAACATCGTTCTTTTTACCTAATCTTTAACTAGGAGTGCTAAAGAATATAAATTAACCTAATTTTTTAAGCGTTCCGGCTCTTTTATTTTTATAGAAATTAAGCCATGGTTATATCCTGCTGCCAGAAAAAAGCAATAGGCCAATACATAAGCCAGATAGGTCCAACTCACAGGGTAGCTATTGACCCAAATTAGTTTTTTTTTTTGTATTACGGTTAAATTCCTGCCAAGGGGGAGTGGGTAAAGACAAGCCTTCTGACATGTAATACAAATTATACATAGTAGGTCTTTTTAAGTAGATGACAATCCCTCGAGATTTCTTTAAAAAATTTTAAATAATAATAATAATAATTATAATACTAAATATGATTTCGACAACTTAAGAAATAAAATTAAATTTCGTGATAAACTAAAATTTAATATTGAAACTTTTTTTAAATTTTCTTAGTGTACTTATATAGAATGAATCAAATACATATTGAAATTGCTTCAGAAATTCGAATTCATTTTTTTACCAGACATACAAAATTCTAGGTCTTCTGAATTCTATTGGGCATTCCAGCGACTAAGTTATCGCTTTTTTGTCAGTGTTAGTAATAAGTTAAAATTAAACTCGAGTCGAGATTGTATCACAGTAAGGTTTAGGTTCGAATTGTTCCAATGAAAAGTATTTATACATTTAAGTTATTAATTTTATTAGTTTCACGTTGTTATCAGTGAAGTATTGAGGAACAAAAATTCTTCTTGGCTGATGAGAAAATGTTTTATTATAGACTAGTTTAAAATTTAGGCATTTTTAGCTTTTTATTAAAAATATGCTCATTTATATTTTTTACTTCAGATGTTTTTTGATTTTCTGTTATTTTATCAAAAACCACTCGAAAATTCTCTAATATTTTTCAATTTTATCACGAATTCCTCCAAAGCAAAGCAGGCTAGTAATTTGCTTTGGAAGAAAAATTTATCATGTTTATTTATAAGGAAAAAGGAAACAAAATATGTAATTACAAATTAATAATTCTCAACATTAATCAAAGCTTTGAGGATGGGACCAACAAGAGCCAAAACGTCAGCTTTTTAATTAATAAAGAAAAGAAAAACAATTGCCATCATTCTTCATAAAATTCTTTGTTCAGTATTATACAAACTTTTCTTATGTATTACTTACTAGCTGACGACCGGGCCTTCGGCCTGGCGTCACCTAGCCCCTGGCGGGGAGCGTCTTGTTCATACCAATTTAATAATTGAAATTTAAAATGATACTGTAAGTATTGAAAGAATGTGCTGAATGAAATTGATTCAACAATAAGGAAAGTATTTATTTAACACATTGTCTAAGCAAGATCTCTATCTGACCAATCAGAATCGTCCTAATATTTTAACGCTTTGCCATTGGCTATGCACTCGCCAATCAGATCATTTGGATACAAACATACATACTTTTCCATTTTATATATATAGATTACCTTATTAGTGAATAAGATTGAAGTAATTTTTGGAGACGGACTGATAAGTGAAATTGAGTGGATATTGATGAGGCAGTCCAAAAAAGAAGAAGATAATTTATATTATCTTTTTATTCATAAACCGACGTTTCGGAGCCTATTCCCTCCTTCTTCATGGTTTTGAAAAGTCAGTGAAGGAAATCCAATGTCTCCTCTTTCAGTGGCAGTAACAATAATATATTGTATTTCATTCTCAGCAGAATTAAAGTGTACACTATATATTATTGTTACTGACACTGAAAGAGGAGATAGAGGGGAATGTCGCAGTGATTTCCTTCACTGACTTTTCAAAACCCTGAAGAAGGAGGGAATAGCCTCCGCAACGTCGGTTTATGAATAAAAAGATAATATAAATTATCTTCTTCTTTTTTTGGACTGCCTCATCACCACTCAATTATTAGTGAATATTTACATTTATTTTACTTTTAGAATGACTGAGACTTAAAAATATCTCACGCAAAAGAACATTTTTTTTTTCAACCCGATCGTGGCCTAAAATAAAAAAAAAATGAAAGGCCGATTGGAGACTTTTATAATATTCATGTGGCCTGTCCTTAAAATTTAGAGGAACGGCTGTAATGGCTAGGCGTGCGTTTGAATGTTGAATTAGCCGGGGATCGGCAGAGTTCTCAGACCTGACAAGATGAATGCAATATTAATAAAAGACGATAACGACACGCGACCAAAGATCACGGACGAGCATTACGCATATTAACCGGTTTCAAATTACAAGAACGAGGCACAGAATAAGGAGGCATGGTTGTCCCCACTGACGACAATCCAAATCCCGGGAAAATTTCTGATTTAAATAATTTCTGCAAGGTAATCCAGATCATAGACTACACCAGGGGTTTCCAAACATTTCCGAGTAGCGGCGCCTTTTTTAACCGACTTCAAAAAAGGAGGAGGTTCTCAATTCGACTGAATTTTTTTGTGTGTCTATGTTACCTCATATCTTAGCCAATTGTGAACCGATTTTGATGATTTTTTTGCATTGGGTTCAGTCTACATAGTTTCATTGGTATTGAACCTTTTTTGTTATGTTTGTTCAGGCATAACTTCTTTGTTTATGAACCGATTTTAATGATTATTTCTGCGTTTGTATCAGTATATCTCCAAGATAGTCAAGATACCTAACTATTTATTTATTTATTTATTTTATGTATGTTCAGCGAGAACTTTTTGCCACGTGGACCGATTTCGATGATTCTTTTTTTATTGGAAAGGTGGTACCTTAGAGGTAAATTTGGTCAAGTTCTGATGATATGATCAATGATGAAATAACGTAAATCTCTAATTCTTATGAGCAGATAATCGAAATTATAATAAATAAAATCTTTAAAAAAAAATTCTTAAAACATTCATTTAAAACCCGCAAACGTTTCGAGATAATTTATCTATTAAGAATTAAATTTTATTATCATTTTCTGATTCATTCGCACGACACTTTCTCTTACGAGATGCATGCAAGGTATTATATTAAGTCACTAAAAAGAGAAAAATAATAATAATTTTTATAAAAAAAATATAAAACCGACTTCAAAAAAACTAAACTGCAACAAATAAAATAAAAAGAACCCAAAAATCAAATAAAATGCACTAAAAGGTATAAGGTATATTATCTAATTTAATTACAACTAAAGACAAAATATTAACATGAAATCACTTTTTCAAGTCGATGCTAAACAAACTATATAAACGAGCTTACCTGCTGCTTTTTACCAGAAAAAGCATTTACTTTGCGACATACAACCGGCCCTAAGTAAGATCCGTCGATTTCGATTTATAAAATGTATATTTTTTGCACCGACTTCAAAAAGTCATTTCATGTTAACATTTCGTCGATTAGTTGTAATTAAATTAGATAATATACCTATACCTTTTAGTGCATTTTATTTGATTTTTGAGTTCTTATTATTTTATTTTTTGCATTTAGTTTTTTTGAAGTCGGTTTTTTTTTATCAATTAAAATTTTTCCATTTTTGGATTCAAAAAACTAATTACTACGTATAGAAAAGTGAAAAAAGTCTAAAAGCTTTTTTCCTATGTGTTAATAAATTAAGCCATTGATTTGTAAACGTTTCAAATACAATGATTTCCATTTTACCAGATATACTTTGTTCAGAAGGAAGAGAAAGTTTTACGACAACTTTTTTAGTTAATTTATTTTCGACTGCTTTAAACAAGTTTCAATATAAATCTTATCAACTCGCTACTTTTAAACACCCTCTTCCTCAAGAAATATATATGATACGAATATCCGAGGAATATATATTATCAGGCAACCCTTTTAATACTAATGGGAAAACATCCAAAATTATTATTACTTGGCCAAAGTATTAAATTCAATCGAATTTTTTTGCTTATCTTTCTTAGAAAAGTCTGTACCCACTTTCAAGAATCTTTTTTTCTGTCTGTCTGTATGTCTAGCTCAGATAAGTCAATAAAAAAATAAATAGAACAGACTTCAAAAAAATTAAATGCAACAAATAAAATAAAAAGAACTCAAAAATCAAATAAAATTCACTAAAAGGCATAAAATAATTATCTAATTTAGTTACAACTAAACGATGAAATTGTTACATGAAATCACTTTTTGAAGTCGGTGCCAAAAATATACATTTTATGAATTTAACTGGACGGATCTTACTTAGTACGTTTAACGGTTAAGCTGGCTTATATAGTTTGTTTAGCACCGACTTCTAAAAGTGAATTCATGTAACAATTTCATCGTTTAGTTGTAACTAAATTAGATAATTATTTTATACATTTTAGTGGTGCATTTTATTTGATTTTTGAGTTCTTATTATTTTATTTGTTGCATTTAATTTTTTTGAAGTTGGTTTTATTTATTTTTTTTTATAAAAATTATTTTTATTTTTCTCTTTTTAGTGATGTTATTAATAGTGACTTAAGATAATACCTTGCATGCATCTCGTAAGAGAAAGTGTCGGGCGAATGAATCAGAAAGTGATAATAAAATTCAATCATAGAATTTCTCTCGAAACCTTTGCGGGTTTTAAATGAACGTTTTAAGATTGTTTTTTTTTATAAAAGAATTTATTTAGTATAATTTCGATTATTTGCTCATAAGAATTGGAGATTTACCTTATTTCGTCATTGATCATATCATCAGAACTTGACCAAATTAATATAGGATCACCCTTAAGGTACCCCCTTTCAAATAAAAAAGAATCAGCGAAATCGGTCCACGTGGCAAAAAGTTCTCTCTGAACATACATAAAAATAAATAAATAGTTGGATATCTTGACTACCTTGGAGCTAATATTGATCCAAACGCAGAAAGAATCATTAAAATCGGTTCATAAACAAAGAAGTTATTAGTGAACATACCTAACAAAAAAGGTCCAATACCAATGAAGTTTATATTTTTGCCAATCGGAAACTATACTGAACCCAATGCAAAAAATCATCAAAATCGGTTCACGATTGTCGAAGATATCAGGTAACATAAACACAAAAAAAAATCAGTTGAATTGAGAACCTCCTCCTTTTTTGAAGTCGGTTAAAAATAGAAAGTCGTTGATAGCTCTGATGCCGAAACATTACTATTTACAAAATGAAAAACTGATAAAATTTTGGGCTTTCTATGTAGCTTCAGAGCTTCCATTTCGACAATGTAGAAAAACAGAAAATGGTAATAATTTATAAATAGACCAATTGTCATTAATGAACTGAAATTTGGCAGACATGTTTGAATTTCTCTACCAAGTTTCATCTTTTAGCTCAAGGTTATCGTTGAAAAAAATTTCAAGATTTTTAAAATTTGCAGTCAGCGTACTGAATATTGAAAAAGTTTCACTTTTTTCTCAATTTTAAATTAAGACAATTTTCAATACATTTTAATCAAAACCCAAGTCTTTTAATTAGATTTGTATTTTAACAAACACTTTTATAACAAACTATCATTAAAATTAAATTGTAATTAAAATTACATAACAGAGTTTTTTTCAATTGTTTTTTTGTAAAAATCTTGTATTCTATTACTACTTTAGAATAGTAGTCTCCTATAAATAATGCCATAGAAAGTTTACTATTCACTAAGAGCAAAGTTCGCCGAGCGTACCTACGTAGTAATTTGTTATTATTATTTAAGTGAATAAATAATAACAACAAAACTATTATTACTAGGGTAGAAATTAAAAAAATTATGTAATTATTTACTTATTTTTAATTTTTCTCAAATTTAAATAACTTTTATATTTATATAACGTTTATATTCTTCAATTTTTAAACTTAAGGGTTATTGTCACACAAATGAAAATTTCAAAAAAAATTCATTTTTATTTAATAAATATAATAATTTTGACAAATTGCTTTTATTTATTTATACGTATAAATTTACTAGACAATTTCAGTTACCACTGGCTGGCCATTTTCAGTAGTACCTAATTTTGTTTTTAATTTTGAAAATTTTCTATAAAATTCCTCTCATTCTTCATTTGCTTTCAAGGATTTATACATAGATATTCATCTATTTTAATATATTAGAACAAAAAATTTATAAATTTTAATAAGATATGACTTGTCTAGAAGGTCATAAGAGAGCTCGTTCTAGTACCAAAAAGCTTGTATTTTTTAAACTGATTACATTAAAGGCTATCTAGATGGAACTCTATGGTGTAAAATGGAGATTATCAGAAAAATTTAAACGTTCTATGCAGGTCATTTGGAGAGTTTTATCTAATAAACGCTCAAGTTTTCTACCTTGAACTTTTAGCTATCAAAACTCCAGAAATTTACAGAGAGCTTAAAAATTTTTCTAGTTTTTCTCCAATTATAGAATTATAAATTATTTTGAAGAAAATATTTCTCTTCTATTTTAAATTGAAAAATACAAATACACATTTATTTTCTTTCTCTTATTACTAAAATTCTCTCTAATTTTTACTAACGGGCTAAATTAAATTTAATTTGAAAAATACTTTTTATGGTTTCTTAAACTAATGTAAAATAATATTATTAAGATAATAATTTATATTTAAGGTCTATAATTAAAGATTTTAATAGAATAATTTTATATTGCATATCAGAGGGCCTCGTCCCCTCAGGAGTTGAACCCGAGTACTAACACGCTTGCCGGGCACGTTAGTTCGACTCTCGAGACAAAAACACACTCTGCCATGCAATATATTAATTATTATAATATTATTAGTTCTATAAATATTGAGAAATTTTAGATGAAAAATTTTGAATACCAGAAAAAATCGAATTGATGAATAAGAACTTAGAAAATTAAAATGAATTTGAAGTTGAAATTGGTGGCGTTTCATAGTAAAGAAAATGAATAAAATAAATTGAATTAAAACATGTAGTTCTATATCTCGATATATTTCGGGTGATTAGCCCATCATTAGAAGTTTACAGAGATTAAAGTTAAAAGTAGGCGTATTATTGAATTTTTGTATGTGAAATTTTTTTTTGGTTTGAAAGAGGGGATAGTGAGAGAGAGAGTGGGGGATTGGGAGAGTATTGGATCAAATGCTTGATAATTAGAATGGAAGAGTGGAGAGACCAGATAGATGGGTGCAAATTTTTGAGTTTCAGGTGGACTGAAGTTAATAAGCTGAAATTTGGTAAAAACGCTTCAATAAAACACCCAAAAATTTCAGCTTTCTGCCTCGAACCAAAAAAAAAAAAATTAACGTGATTTTCATTGAGTACAGAAATTCGATATTTGGAGATCATTGTTATAGTTGTAGGTAATTAGGGATGTTACGGAGGTGGGTTTACTGGAACCGGAGTCGGAACCAGAGATTTTAAATTTGATTTATCGGAGTCAGAGCCGAGGTCGGAGTCGGAGTAGAAGTGAGATATATTTTACTAACTGTTAAGGTCAGACCTAATGAAATAATAGAAATATAATTCAGTAATCAGTCTCTTTAATCATTCAAATATAAATAATAATAGACACCCATAAGTATAATTACATGCAACAATAGAAAAATATACTTAATTAAAAATTTTAAATCAATCTGAGTGACTCTAAAAGTAGCTAATTGTACTTAATAAACACAAGCTTAGCAGCTTTATCTGCATCCAGTCTAATTCTCAGGGGATCATATATTGGTGGACATGATAAATATTGGCGAGAAATCAAGTACAATATTTGAAATTTTGTATTTACTCTTCAGCATAGTAAGGTATCGTCACTGATAGGAATACGTTTTTCTTTGTTGTACTCATTAAGCTCTTCCATACAATAAATTTATCTTTCGATCTTCGGTATAACCTACAATTCGAAATCATCGGAGCCGAAGTCGGAGCCGGAGGTGTAAAATCAATCGGAAGTTCTGACCTTTCGGAGTCGGAGTCGAAGCTCTGTAACATCCCTAGTTGTAATTAATTAAAATGGGTAAAAATCAAAATCAACTATTTTTATGATATTTCAAACTTCTCGGTTGTGTATAAAATCAAGAGTCAGGGGATTCATCTGCGAATATTTTTCTCCTAAAAGAAAAAAAAATGAATAACAAAATGAATCAAGAGTAAAAAAGACCAGGGGTCGGTCGAGGTGTCAATCAAATTGCATGGACGATATTAATTAGCTCATTCCTACGTTGTCGATTGTGCAGTTTTTGCCCGGCGAGACGATGTCAACCATCACGTGACAAGCTTGTTTACAAGCGCCCCGCAGCCCCATTAATTAACCAAGGGCCAAAACACTTCACGTGCATCTCGGTGGTTTGATTAATCGTGGGCCACTTGCAAACACTTGGGAGCACCCATTTAAGGGCGCACAGTCGTTAACCCCCTACCCCCTCTCCCACTTGTCTGATCCTTTGAACGTAATTCAAATGTGTTAAAAGTGTATTTTCTTCTTTTTTTCGCCGGGAAGGGCTGCTGTTTGCTCCGTCAGCCATTGTGTCGAATATATATATATATCAGAATCGAGATTGTTCGGCCAATTCTAAAGTGTTTACGTTCTCGGGACGCCCGTGAGCCTCCACCAGGAGGTGGGGCTCTCTCTGATAATCCAAAGATTAATTACTTGCACATATTGAACATTTTAGCGCTCGCCGTTTTCTACTCTGATCACAACACGGTAGCTAATCTTGGGCACGCGGGGCGAAAAACTCAAGCTCAAGATTTGTAATTAATATTCCTCAAGACATCAATCATAGCCCATGGGAAGCTTTTTAAAAAAGGGCTTTTTTTCATCCGGGTGGAGTTGTTTTTGAATCTCGCTGTTTAAACTTGGTAGCGTGCAAAATATATTTTGTTGTTCATTTAAAATACGAGACTAAAAGTTTTTTGCCTCAATTATCTCAGATTTAGGTTAAAAATACCTACTGATTGATTATCTTTTAAGTGAGATGACACTTATTACGACCCCACGTTTTTTTTAATATGTCTCTATAATAATGCGGTTTTTTCCTCACTTAGATATAACAATAAATGTTTTTCAATGAAATTGTTATTTAATATATCAATGGAAAAAGCCTTGAATATAATATTAGATTATTCAAGACAAGTGCCTGGAGTGTACTTTTTGCATAAAAATCATCTACAACGCCTCGAATTAAGTACCTACCAGTTGACAACTTCTCTTCTTTTTAGTTTATTCAAATATCTTTAAATGAAGAGTCATATTCCTAACTAATTCTAACGCTCAGCACCACTTCGCTGTCAAATTGGATAAAAATCGAACAAGCGCTTTCGCCAACTCTTTTATCCCTATGACCTCCAGAGACTGGAACTCGTTCCCTGCCACCATCTTTCCCTCGACTTATAACCTTCAGCTATTTAAGACCCGTATCCACAGATACCTTCGACCCCCGCCCATCCCATAAAATTCTTTCTTCTTCTTTTCACGATGGAGGGGCCAACCCAGGCCTTTAGGGGTTGCACCTTTTTGGTGTAACTCCTTCTCTCATCATTATCATAAAAAAAAAATATTCGTAGTCATAAAGTCCTTAATTTTTATTAGTCAACGAATTACTTGGGCTTTGCTGCTTTCTATCTTCCTGATTTCTAAATCCAACATTGTTCTGTACCATTCAGTACTTTTTTCCCAGTCAAAATTTCAGCTGGATAGAACCTTGATGGCGTTTCGCTTGGGTGTAATAATTATTACCGGCTTTTTCATGCTAAGCATTATGTGCCGCGAATCGATTACTCTTTGACTAGTGTGTTATCCAAACTTATCGGCTAGTTAGGTTATGATTAGTTTCAGCAAATACTTAAATTTCTTTATTTACCAACAACTCTTGACTTAGGAGACCAGGCTAGTAGAAATTGTGAGGAGGATTAGAGGAAGTTCGATTTCAAGGCAAAAATTTGGCTCCTGCACTAACGCTACCAACACTTAAATAATGCATCGTACAATATAGGGTTTGATTCTAGTATCCGAAACAAAAAAAAAAATATTGAGCTGGAAAAAATTAGAGATTATCTTTTTCTATATCCGAGCTGTTTTGGATAATTTCTTATGTCAGAAGGGTTGTATTGACCCTTTACAAAATTGAACCCGAGGGCCAAAAACTCAAAGACGAACTGTGTTTAATTTCTGAGAATATGAATACAACCCGGCCTAGTATCAAATAATAAAAATCATTCATTACAGCTCAGATACAGTAGGACAGTGTTTCTCAACCTTTTTTGGTTGACGGAACACTAAAAATATCTGAAATCATTTGCGGCACACCTGAATATAAAAAAATATAAAATTTGTATGATACAAAAAAATAATGAAGTAATTACAAATACTATTTCAAAGTTACAAAACCCAATGCAATTTTAATTATTTTTCAAAAACGCTCGCGGCACATTTAACAATCTCTTGCGGCACACAGGTTGAGAGACACTGGCTTAGAGAGTCCAAAATCTAAACAGTTCTCCGCATTGAAAATACAAAAATTTTGCTACAGAACAAACTTTTTAAGATGATTTCTTTTTATGAATTTAATTTTTCTATTGAATGATAAAAATGAAGAAAAAGTAAAACTTTTTCACGACCAGTACGTTCGCCAGTTAGAACAAGTATTTTTTCACATTATTATTGTGAATTTTATGACAGTTCAATTAAATATTTGCTTTCTCTATAACGAGTATAATTTTGATCCAAGAGCAAAAGGCCATTCCTAGAATAATAGAAATTAAAAATTGAATCTTTAATAGTCTGAACAGGTCTTGACTTGCATTTCCTTCGCTATAAAGGAAGAAGTTAGATAATTCTATTCATAACCTTTTTATTTATTTTCCTCGATCGGATTCTAATGAAAGAATCCCCCCCCCCCCCGCGCATTTATTAATTAAAAAAAGGGGGAAAACATTTTCAAGACTCGGGTCGCTAGATATGCAGTATTAATTAATAATAAACTTAAATATAAATTGTTTATTTATGCCCATAGGTATTATGACTTGCATTAAAATCTCAATAAAATTTTTCTTTTTGCATTTTTGAAGCCGAACTTTTAAAGTTAGAGCAGTGTTTTACAACATTTTTCGGTTGACGGCACACTAAAAATATCTGAAATCACTTGCGGCACACCTAAATATAAAAAATGTTAAAGTTGTAAGTATGATACAAAAAAAAAATTGAAGTAATTACAAATACTATTTCAAAGTTACAAAACCCGTGCAATTTTAAATATTTGTCAAAAAGCCTCGCGGCACACAGGTTGAGAAACCCTGCAGTAGAAGATAATTTCGTGATTTTTTCAATAAAGTCAAATTTACTTCCTCCGGCACTTAGAACTTTTAAAAGCTCTTGAGTTTCTTCTAAAGTTCTCTTTTCAACTTTGGACCTTTACAATACATTTGCTCTTATTCGTTTTCAGATTCTCATCAAATACCTCTTCTTTCAGAATTATGTTTGGTGATTTCGTGATTTTTTGTCATATCTAGGGCTTTATGTCATGTTAATTTAGTCTTGGAGTTGACAGATCTCACTGACCATCTGAAAGGGTAAATCTTCTACTTAGTGACCAACTGGTAGCAGTACGTGCAAGATCTAAGATAATAAAGATGTCAAAAAAGATAGGACATCTTGCAAAGCTCTTATGTGCAAGGGTACACGGAAAATGGACAAGTGAGAATAAAAGGAAAAGAAATACTCTTAATAACAAAAAAGTAGCGAAAAAAAACTGAAATAGACCGATCCAATTCTCCTCCAAATAATTGGTGTAACCGAATACATATTATGAAAATAATGGTGCTTTAGCTCTTTTATCAGGGGTGGAACTTAAAATTTTTGCTTCTTCCCTTTCAAAATATTATCTATAGGCCTCTACCACATAAAAAAATATCTAGATATTTTAAATCGACTGAAACGATACGATAAAGCCTTACTCTCGCTCTGCTATGTATGATTCAATGAATATTTCACTCTTTTCTTAGTGCGTTTAATTTTTTTTTTGTTTGTTTTAGGTTGTTAATTTAAGAAAGGGGTAAAGAAAGTCCAGAGAAAGACGATTTGGGTCCCCTTCAATTCTGCCCCCCCCCCGCCCCCACGTTGCAGGGTCATTATAGTTCCTCCACTGTCTAATGCATTTCCACTATAATTGCATAATTAAAGTTTAGGTATTCTAATATAGAGCTTTTAAGGGTAGTTGACATTTTCTGTTTAGGCAGAAGTTGACTAACTTCAATATATAAAAATGAAGTAAAAAGTTAATACTTTTTCAAGACTCCGTGCGCTCCCTAGCTAGAATCGGCCTTAAATATAATAAAATAAACTATTAGAAATTGTATATTTTATTTTAATTATTTTCAAAAAAATTATATTCTCTGCATATTTGAACCGGATATTCTAAAGCTAGAGAGCTCAAAATCTAAACAGGTCTCTGCATTGGTTGGAAACATTTTAGCACCAGGACCAGGGAATGTGGTTCAAGGCATCGCGGCGCTCAAGCTCGAGGGCCGGACTTGTAAAGTCCAGGCCAGAAAATTAAATTTATGTAGTTATAATATCAAGAATTTTAAGAAAATATTATTTAAATTCATTTTCGATAAAATATCAATATAAGCCAAAGAGCCCTAATCGAAGAGAAACATCGCCTGGAATTTTGATGGGACAAATTGTTCCATTGTTTATGATGGGAAAGGCCAGCTAACTCTATTGTCCACAAACCTAGGTCCAAATTTGTTTGGGGGATGGTATAGAGAAATTTAATAAAATAATTTGTAATTATTTACGAAATAACCCATGCCCTCCTTAAGTTTTGGTTCGATTTCATCCAAAATCCAATCAGCTCTTAATCTCAATGTACCGAAACTACATGTGAAATTTCGATTTGATATTCACACTAGCTTTTATTTTCTAATATTTTTCAGAAAGGGCGACAAATACTAACTTGCACCAGGGCGCACAATGGGTCAGGAACGCCCCTGTTCAGAATGTACTTTCTAAGAATTTTCGCTCTTGAGTTATTGTGGGCATCGGAATCTAGACACACTGACAGACACACAGAAAGAAAAAAATCTTTGTTGAAATGACCTTTCTTCAAGTTTCAAACATTATTAAACTCAATGAGCAAATAAAAAAAAAACTGCCTGAATTCAATACTAGGGCTGGCAAGCCTGCCTCCTGGCCGTATACCGTATACCGAGTAATACATATTATAAACGAATGACTTGTTGGTTTATTTTGGTTTTCTTTCCACACGAAATCGAGGTCCAAGACCTCTTTCAATACCGCCTCGTGTTTGTCAACAAATGCGGATTGTTCAATGTCAGCACGTGGATGAAGAAGCGTGGCAAAAGGAAAACATTTGGGTTCTATTTCAAAACATTCCCATCAAATATAAAGTTGAATGAGATTCTTGGAAAACATTTGCAATTTTTGATCGATTCAATATTTATGCCGTGATATCCCAAAGAATTCGAAAAATAAACTGTTGAACTTAAATTTTGGAGATTTAAAACAAAAAGTTGCTAATTATAGCATTCTTTACATGATGAAATGACAAATAAATCAATTAATAATTTAATTAGTAATAAAAGATTCCGGTAAAGGCCAATGACAGAAAGTCGTGTTATTCTAATTTGAAGATCTCAAAAGTTATACCTAGAAAATCTCCTAATTCAAAGTCTTGCTACTAAAACAGTACTTTAACATTTTAGAAATAGCTAAGTGAAAGTAAAAATAGTTACTCTTCTATACTATTGATCATGTAATTTGGATTCTAACTATATTTATATTATATTTTTACAGAACGCTGAGTTAATTGAAAATATTTTCACAAAGAAAAACAAAGAGGTTGTCCTCTGCTTGATCCAAATAAACATACACACATTTTTATCGAAATTATATATCTGTATAGTGTGTATATATTATTTATTTGTTTGAGACTATAGTTTCGAAGGCTTGGCCCTCATCATCAGTCTTTTTAATTATAATTATTATTTTCCATTGGATCAGTATCGCGTAGATATTGAAAATTTTTGAAAATAAATATATATACAGATATATAAAATTGAAAGTTTTTTTGCCGAGAGTTGCAGAATTTTTATATATTGAAGGAGACAATAAAAGAGTGTGTCTTCTGCTGGAATTATAAATTTTATTTATTTATAACGAGACTATAGTTTCTTAAAATTAATTAGTTTCTTAAAATTTCTTAACCTAACCACATGAAAGATTTTAACCTCTCATTCATTAAATTAATTCCTGTGAATCCATTGTAATAGACTGATGAAGAGGGCAAAGCCCTCGAAACTATAGTCTAGTTATAAATAAATAAAATTTGTAATTCCAGCAGAAGACACACTCTTTTATTGTCTCCTTCAATACAGATATATAATTTGGATATATATGTGTGTATGTTTGTTTGCATCAAGCAGAGGATAACCTCTTTGTTCCTCTTTGTGAATCAACAACTCTGCTACTCTCGGCAAAAACAAAAACTTTCCAATGAAAATATTTTGTTTGGCCGAGCGTAGCAGGACTCTTCATAAAGAGAAATCAATGAGGTTGCCCTCTGCTTGATGCAAATAATCATATACTTAAGTTATATACTATTAGAATATTAATATGTATATTTATATAGTATAATTGTTTGTTAGGGACTATAGTTTCAATGGTTTGACCTTCATCATCAGCCTTTTTTATTATAAATATCTTATCTATTTCTCATGGATTCAAATACCCGATTGGGTGTAGGTAAATTCGAATACTGCATTTGTTTGTTATGTGACCAGCTCGCTATTATATCAAAACGAATTTACCTACATTCAATCGGGTATTTGAACCCATGAGAAATAACAGATAAAATATTTTTAATTAAACAGCCTAATGATGAAACTCGATCCTGCTGGAAGAGAGAAGGGGGAAATATTTTGTATTTTTCCCTCAATGACCCCTTTTAAATCTCGAATAAGGAGGAAAAAACCTCCGAAACGTCGGTTTTTGAGTGAGGAAAAAGATGACTGTCTAATAAATCTATTTTATTCTAGAGATTTTTTATTTTATTTCACTATCCTTGGGCTGCCTTTCCATCACTGCTCAATTTAAAAGGAGATATTATTAATTGCTAATGGGCCCAAAATTGGGTGGGGGGGGGGTCTCTTTTGTAAAATTAAATTAAAAAATTTCCAATTTAAAAAAGCTAGCTAGCTGAAATTTACTCTAAAAGTATTTTTTTCTTTATATAAAATCCGTGCCCTCGCTTCGCCAGCAAATTTACTTCTTGCCCCGCCTCTGATTATAACTAATTATTAAATATTATCACACTCTTAAACAAAAAGTTGGTTGAAATAATTAGACAATTTCCTGAAATGTTTTGACAAATCACCTAATTATCGGGTTAGCTGATTATGATAAATGAACATTCTAACCGGATATAACTAATTCTACTATTTACTAGTTCTTCGGTAATTCTATAATAGGAAAAATTCTTCTTATTCTTCTGGCAGTTTTCCTATATTCAGAAGAGTCTTGACCCTTAAATGATTCATGCTCTAACAGCTTTTGTTTTTGGAGATCTCGCTATTTTGACTGATGGATCCCTTTTGATGTAATCATCTATAAAGTATGTACATTCTACAGTGGATGCGATGTGGTCCGTCTATCTAAGGGGAGGTGGTTTGTCTCTTTACCAAGATGATAATCTTCTTGGCCCTCCAAGATTTATATAGTGAGAGGCCCTCCAAAAATGTATAATTATAAAGCCAAGTTCCAAAAGTAAACGGGATTACCAGAGACTTAGTACAGAGTATCACGCATAATTCAAGACTGCTGTAGATAAAATATTAATTGTTAAAACAAAATGAAACAGATCTTATAGTGAAAATAAATTATTTTTCTTCAAAACATCTGCTTCCTGAATAAAAATATATTCTTACACAATATATGCTATGTATGGTATACCTACCCAACATCGAGACATAGCTTCAAGTTTTCGGGGATATATTTTTAAAAATATAAATAAACTGCGACGGATCGCTTATCCAAAGTCATTTGAAATATTAATATGTTTATTTCTTTATTATCAATTAGATATCACTGGTTATTTGAAGTCCATGTTGGCTTAAAATAAATAATAACGTTCGATTAACTAATACTAGAGGAATAATCTTAATACATTCCATTTTTGATATTTTGTCCATGAACTATATTAAACCGATCAAAAGAATAAATTTTAAAGAATTTAAAAAAGTACTATTTTACTCTAGGGTAAAGCACTTTAAATATAAAATAATTTTACTAAAATGTTTTTACTTTAATATAACCTTTTTGTGGACATCAAGGTACTTAATTAGAATATCAAATTTCATCAATATGAACTGAATTCTTCATCTCGTTTCGTCTTAACACTGTCTTTTTAAACTGTTCAATCTATATACACATATACAGGCTAACACTACCCATTCACAAAAAATATTTCTACTTCGCTTTTCAGATTTCGCAAGTATTGCCAATAATTTTGTCTATTTTCTTGAGATAGTATTTCAAGACACAGTGGCCAGTGGGGATTCATGTTAATTCTAGTCTGTGAGTAAGAGGTGCTCTTTTGCCCTCTTTCGTGAGTAGGTTATAAACCTTGTTTGTATCCCGGGGATTTTTCCACAGCACGAGGCCTTCATTTCATCATTCTAGATGGAAAGTCATTCAAGCTAATTTACACATTTTTTTTCTGATCGAAATTAACAAAATGTTTTTTAACTGAAAAAGATGGGTATTTAAATTTAAAATTTTCCATAAAGAATTTTAGCATTTAACCATTAAATAATCAAAACCCTAGTGTTCTCTGTCCTTAGATTAAAAGCAATTATTTTGTCAAATTCAAATCTTGAAGCCAAGTATAAATGTTTGTCTCTAACACCATTATAGATTATGCACTCCTAATGCTGGTTTGACTCAAGCACACGCCTCCATTTGTTTCTATCTCAGGATCAGAGCCATATCCTTTATTTCATTTCAAACTATTTTGGTATACAGGGGAGGGCCCAGATCAAAATATTTCGACCAAATAATTGGGGATATCGGATCCGAGACATTTAGAGAGATCAAACAAACAAACGGGTGGCTGCGTCAAACCAGTCTTAGGATTATGCACTCAATGATGATGATGATGATGATGATGATGGTATACAACAATTCATAAGATTTCATCAACTTGATTAACGTAATCACCATAAGCACCTTTTCCATCTTTTACACTATATCTTCATTTATATTCTCAAGTGGTGTTTAAGTTTGAAGAGATGTTGATCGCTTTTTTTTCTTTTCTTTTATGTTCCATTGGCGAATGCGTTTATTTATTCTTACCCACTTTTATGCGATATTCCAAAATTAGTTTGATGTTGAAATCGATGGTTGTTTGATGAATTCCAAAGTTGAATTGAGATGGAGACATATCTTAGGACAAAGTATGTTGTTGGCGGGAGGCTCGTGGCCAGGGTTGGCACGAGCTAAAAACATCCCGGAGGCCCAGATACTCGAAGGAGGCAGGCACGCGCGAAACCTGCACGCATTCCGAAAAGGCCGGAGGAACGAAAGCCATTGTCAAACACGGAATAAATGTCACCCTCACAGGCATTCCTTGCACAGGCTGCTTTCATTTGAAACAGCCAGCCAGCCACCCATATAGAGAACCAATCAGTACGTTGAAACCAAAATCCTGCTGCTCTCTTTCGCCATCTCAAATTCCCTTTTAATGAAAAGTTCCTGATTATAGCAATTAGAAGATAAGGAACGCAAGTAGTTGTCTAGCCGCTCGGCTTAACTGCGCAAAGTTTATTCCAAGTGTCCACCGTGGCGTGGGGGTGGTAAAAATGTGCACTTGGTTAATTTTAACCATTTCTAAAACGATCAACGCAAACGCAGAGAGAGGCAATCGACTTGGTTACCTGTTAGCCTTACGACACTTGGAGTCCATCTTACGCAGCCTACGACCAAATTATATTAGCAAGGTCAATGGTCGAGGCTCTTGATTAACACCAACGGTTATACAACCAGACTCAATTGAACCGTTTGAAAATAGATAAAAGTAATTGATCAGCCTCGGCAAAAGTTTTTACTCATTCTTTTGTTGGTTTTTTCCTCTCGTTTTATTACACAATTTACCTTGATGGTGAGTGGCAGAAATATTCCTGAGATTGAGTACAATAGTTTGCTTCTAGATATTATATTTATAAAAAATAAAATAGATAATTATTTGATGTTGTCTGCTTAGTAATATTTAATATCTCCTCCCTAGTAATAATTGGAATATATATATATATATATATATATATATATATATATATATATATATATATATATATATATCAGTGGCATGTGGTCTATGGATGCTGTGGATGCAGCGAAACCCTAAAATTTCAAACATTTGGAGTATTTTCATAAAATATATAAGGTCGACTTAAAAATTTCAGATGGATATTTAAATTTTCAAATTATTACCCATTATTTCAAATATTTCTATAAAAAACATCTTTTATTTTGAAAAGTATATTCGTTCTCGAAAAGAAAATTGTTGCATAGTTTCAAGGGGCAATTAAAATGAATGATTTTTCTGAAAAGGTTTGAACTCTAGATATATTATATCTTCCAGTCCAACCATGTCAACGACAATTTCAGTCGAGTTTTAGTCGAATAAAAATTGTTCTCTCTGAGGAACTATTAAAATAGTAATAATACAAAAAATGAATAAATATAGATGATTCGAGAATCTTTGGACTAATAAATAATCCATTTCTAAAGCAAAGATTAAAGTAAAATTTCAAAAAATGAAGGGTACTTTTTTTATTAGCATCCCCTGGTTGAAAAGTCACCAACTGCCACTGATATATACTTGTAATAAATTTAATTGATATTCGCAGAATATTTTGTGCTAGCTGGGATAAGATTTATGTCTTTACTTTATCTTAAATATAAGTATTTCGCATAATGATATTTTCATATAATTTCATTCAGAATTGAATTTATATGTGGAATAGAATACATTTCCTACCATTTAAAGAATATATATATACTTACACCATAACTAGCTGAAGATTCCAATGCTGCTCTAACTAAACCAACCAGTACCGTCTAGGGGTCTTTTGAAGCTAGTATTTAATTATTATTTATTTAATTAATTCTAACTAACTAGTGTTTATGCATTTATGATTTTTATGAAAAAATGAAATTTTTCAAAAATTTTAACATATCAAAATTGATTTGATAAATCTATTATAGAAAAGGCCAATTCTAAAATCAAAGTAGTATAATTATTTGATAGGTCTTAAAATTTTTATATTTATCTATATACCTAACTTTCTATAATCGGCTTGCGTGACGACACCGACGTGATTTTATTAATTTTAAAACCCACTAATAGTTCATGACAAATAAAATTTATTAAAATTAGAAAAATTAAATTATTATTTTAAAACCCCTAGTTCAGTGGTGTAGCACCTTGGCCAGCAAGATGCCCGTATCAGGCGGGCTTCGCAGGTGGTATATTATATTTAATATTTATTTAATTAACACTTTTATTAATAAATTTATTATCTTTATTTCCATAAAATTATTTTTCGTTAAGACCTTGGCTTCTAACCTGAATCCTCCATATGAAATGAAAAAAATTTCTGGGTTAGGTCCTTGGAAAAAATAAATGAGCATGCAACAATATAAATACTTTTTCACTTCCCAGAAAGTACCTAAATTTTATAATTACTAAAATTTTATAAAATATCCATGTATATTAATAAACTTATATATACTATATATTTCGATATCAATGGACACTTCAGATTTTAACAATGAACTAAATATCATTTATAATATAGCTGTGAATAATGGCTACAACACACTGATAATTAATAAAATTTACAAAAAAATTAATCGAAAAATAAGTATCTCTCACACACACTCACTAAATTCCGGAACTATTTAAAAGACTCCCCTTCATTTCGAACCACGTTACAAACCCTATAGCTTCAACTCTTAGAACATCTGGTATAACTCCTGCTTTATATAATAAAAACACTTTAGGTTCACAACTAATTAATAATAAATTAGACAAAATTGACAAATTAGATAAATCAGGTGTATATAAATTGACTTGTGATAATTGCGACGCAATCTACATAGGACAAACTGGACGCTCTTTTAGAACTCGCTACTCGGAACATGAAAGAGCCTTCAATAGTCTTAGCAGATCAGATGATATTAATATGGAATCTACTTCTACCTTCGCCAATCATCTGCATTTGAATAAACACACCTCTTCTATTAGCCACCTCGTTCCGTTACATTTCGAAAGAAAGGGCTTACGTTTAGATTTTTTAGAGTCAACGGAAATAAAATTAGCTCTCTCAAATAAAACGAATATACTAAATAATCAATTAGAAGTTAAGAAAAGTACAATCATTGATTACATTCTTTAAATATTTGCAAATTTGTTTTCATTAATTCTTCCTCCCCCCCCCCCTACATCTACCTGAGTGTAAATCCTCATTTCTCAGAAGGCCATTCAAAATTAAACAAAATAGACTTCCTACCTTTCTCCCTCCACTAATTTTAAATATTTACCCTTTTGTTATCTTAAAAATAAATTTTACCATTGACTTGTATTCAATTTCGACTTATCCAGGTCAGTTACTTTCTGTTTCTCCTGAAGATGGGTTAGTCACCCGAAATATATATATATCGAGATTAAAGATTCTCCAAAAATAAATTCGTTTTATTTTTTATATCTTAATGTGAATCCTACCAAGTATTTTTTATCCAATAATTTTAAAAAATATACCTATACTAGTATATCAAAATGAAGATAAATGCAATGCTTTTGAAGCGTACTTCAGGTCAGCGGCCGACACTCAAACCACTGAGCCACAGTCGCCCAGACAGAAGATACAATCTTAAATTTATTTCAAATAAAACACACTGCAACTTTCAAGGAAATATAATTTTTAATTTAATCTTAATTTTAATGATTATTTATGAAGATTGAAATGAAAAAAAATATTTTTTTGGTAAAAAAAAATTTAAATAGAAGATGCCCTTGATAAATTACAATCAGTTAATAAAGCTTTATAATGAATTTACTCTCTTTAATTGATTAGTACTTTTTGTTTTGAAAATATTCCTTGAAAAATACTAAAACAAACGTGAATAAAGTAAAAAATAATCTAGTTGTATTTAGGAAAATTAAAATGATAAAAATTTATTTCTGCTATTATTAATGTTATCTTAATCTAGAATTATTTTAACACGATATTCTATAGTTATGTTACTAATTATTAATAAAAAAAAAATAATAATTACTGTAATTGAAAGACATTTTTTTACATTGCATGACTAAGAGAGATTGATCTCATTCAAATAGCTATTAATTTTTTTTTAGTATTAGAACTTTGATCAATGATCACTACCTATTTGAAATATATTTATCTCAAAAACATCTCGAATTAACAATAAATAAAGATTTGTATATTATTATAATTAATATAGAGATCTCTTATATTAGAAATCGACGTAAAATTTCAGCAATATGAGACGCAGTTGGGTCTTGTATTGAAAATCATCCGATATCATTGTTTTTACTTTCATTTAGACACATACTATTCTTAAAATTGTGTAAATTACATTTCACACTGTCAAGAGGTAGATTTAATTTAAAATCATATATTTAATTTCGTAGTATTGTATACAACTATACTGACTAGACTCTCTCATAGTTGATAATATATCTAACTTTCTGAGCTGCCATATATCTTGGTCTTTAACTTGGTTCGTAGAAATGCTCTGATGATGGTCTGCACGGGTCGAAACGTTGGTGAAAAAATAAATTAACTTTTATTTCTTTTACCCGAATTAAAAATTAAAATTAACAACCAAAATTTAAAATATGCATTTAGAAACTGAGGAGGGGCTCGTACCCCCTTTACTTGCTCTCTCCTTTCCTGTACTCATAAACCAGACACAGTTATTCTAATTCGACATGTTGATCGTTAATTGACTTTAAAGTAAAAAGTAGTCAAATGGTTATTTAAATAAATTGACATGTTCTGATGTGGCCATCCCCTTGACTTTACCATACATTTCTGGTTGAGTTAGATAGAAGGGCCTAGATATTCATTTTTTGCCCCCTCTTCCCATTTTGGGCTGATAGTTTTTTCATTTTTAGTGTTCTAAGGATCCACTGATTATGTATATAAAATTTGGTTGAGTTTGGTCCAAGGCCCTAGATTTTCATTTTTTGACCCCCCCCACCCCTAATTTTGGCGCCAGAAAAAATATTTTCTTTATTATAGGTTCATTTTATATTATATTTCATTTTCCTTGTTTTTTTAGTTTAAAAATATTATAGTTTTAAATTTTAACCCCCCCCCCCTTAATTTTGGATCGATAAGCCTCAAACTCTAATCAGCTCTTAATCTCATTGCACTATAACTACGTGTGAAATTTGGTTTTGATATTCACACTAGTTTTTGAGCTAGCTCGTCCACAAAATTTGGTAACGCACAGACTAATGACTTTATGTATGTTTCTCTTTTATCTTTTGTTTTTCTTTCATTGTTGTTTTCTGTATGATTTTCATGTGATTGTTCTTTTATTGTTAATTATAATTATTGTTCGTGTACCTATAGATTATTGTATTTTTTTTTGCTTTGTTTACATATGATTTTGATGTTTTATTTTGTAATTTTTTGTAAAAAATTTTTATTTTTCTTGATGTAACATACACATGTTTGACATTTTTCATTTTTTTTTGTAAGTGGACTACTAGTCCGTAAAATTATCTAAATAAATAAATAAATAAATAAATAACAGACTAACAACCTAACAGACATTTTGACAAAACAGTTATTATCTCGAAAAAAATAATTTTTTCGATCTTCACTTATTATAGCTTTTTTGTAATTCGAAATGCCATGGTTTCGCTCAATTTTTTTAATCAAAATAGTTTCAGCCGTTTTTGAGATATTTCGAAAAAAAGAAGCAAAAAAACCACCTTTTTGATGCACGATTACAATACTTGAGCATACCCTGTATGGTAAAATAAAAATAAATCGTCTGCAAATACTATAAGAATAGTAATTATTATTATTCTTTAAAATCTGTCTCCTTTTAGAGTCCCTTTTCGATTCTCATTATCTGGTTGATCTCTTTTAGTAGTGACTCTGATTTCAATTTATTTTGTATTTCGATTACAAGAATAGAACAGGGCAATAGGGAATATATAGCTCTGTGTGCTTATGCATTATTATATTAACCACTGGAATAACTTAAGAACTGTCCGACATTCTCTCCTGACGTGTGACAGATGACGGACAGCGCTTTCCGCCAATTAGCAAATAACGAAAATGAAACGCCTAGACTCCGAAAATTTCTCTTTTGACTAGTTATTTATTGTATTTATTAATATACTATACTCCGATTTTTAAATTCATTTTTTCAAAAATAATATTTTTAATTAAATAAGCTGACGTGTTCTGACGTGGCCATCCACTTGACTTTACCATACAACCTCGCCCCTCACTTATATTTAAAATTTAATAAAATTATTTATAATCATGTAGGGGAGAGGGGTTAGTTTTTTACATTTTTAGTCTCCTGGAGGCCCACTGATTATGTATACAAAATTTGGTTGAGTTTGGTACAAGGGCCTATATTTTCATTTTTTGACCCTACACCCCCCCCCCTTTGGGCGGTTAGTTTTTGCATTTTTAGACTTCTGGGGTCCCACTGATTATATATACAAAATTTGGTTGAGTTTGGTAAATGACCAAGATTTTCATTTTTTGACCCCCCCTCCCCATTTTGGGCGGTTAGTTTTTGAATTTTTAGACTTCTGGCTCCCACTGATTATGTATACAAAATTTTGTGAGTTTGCTCAAATTACCTAGATTTTTAATTTTTAACCCACCCCCCTTAATTTTGGGTCGATATGCACCAAAATCTAATCAGCTCTTAATCTCAATGGACCAAAACTATTTGTGAAATCTGTTTTCGATATTCACACTAGTTTTTGAGCTAGCTCGTCCACAAAAATTTGGTAACGCACAGAATAACAACCAGGCAACCAGAAAGACTAACAGACATTTTGAAAAAACAATTATTATCTCGAAAAATGTAATTTTTTCGCTGTTCACTTATTAGAGCTTTTTTGTAAAGCGAAATGGTTTAGTTTAGTTCAATTTTTTTAATCAAAATATGTAGTTTCAGCCTTTTTCATGCACGATTACAATACTTGACCATACCCTCTATGGTCATTTTTATACCCAGTCACTTTACCAAGGGTGCAAAAAGTGATTTTTTCCCCGAGATATTTGAAATAAATTATATTTTTTATATCCATGTATTATTCTCAGCTAATAAATAATTAATGTGGAAATGAAATGTTCCTTTTCTATCAAAATAGAAATAGTATTGTATTTATTAGGGGATCCTTTGTAAAATTTTTACGCTTACGTTTTAATATTTAAAATGTGAACAAAAATTCAACCATGATTTTTTATGTCTGTTTGTATATACCTGTGCTTCTTAACCTTTTATCTGACTCGGCTCCCTTCGCGGCCCCCTTAAAATCCGAAAGTATATTCGCGGCCCCCTTAAAATTCTAAAATATTTTCGCGGCCACTACCCTGCCCCCCCACCTTTAGGTAACATACTCGTAATTACTCGTATTACTAGTACAAAAAAATGCAATGAACAAACAATGCTTTATCAGATTGTCAGTAATAACATATTTCTTGAAAAATAGGTATATAAGCAAATGAAAGTATATTTGATATATTTTACTTAGAGAAAGTGGTGTAGGTTTTAGGTGAAACATAATATTAATCAATCAAGTAAAGGGTGTGTAGTTTCACAGTGAATGAAATAAAACTCAAAGAGGTTTATATAAACTCAATATATTTCGGATTATTAGTCCATCATCAGGAGTTTACAGGTTAAAAACTAAATATATTGAGTTTTTATAAACCTCTTTGAGTTTTATTTCATTTCCTGTGAAACTACATACCCTTTACTTTATTAATTTATATTTGATATAGTTTAAAAATTGTAAATCTAGACTTATAAAAAATATTTCTACTTGTAATTTTGTCTGTTTGTCTGTTTGGGCCAAATTTGCCTATGCGCTCAATGTTTTCATTTAGTTTAACTATGTTTAAGAATATTGAGATGTCATTAAACTCATCAGTCACTTACATATATATCACTTATAAAAACTAGTAACATATTTTTTTTTTATTTGTAAAGATATAAAAACTTAAAAAATTCTAATATTTTCGCGGCCCCCCTGAATCGCTGGTCTATACTATACAGATCCGATATCCACGATTACGCGAAAACAAATTGTCTTAGAATGTTCGTTCTGGTATAAAATTTTTGTGTTTCCGAAACCAAGAACTTTTATTATATATCTGGAGTGGAAATCAGGAAAAATAGATTAATGGGAATTTTTCTCTAAAGAGTGTAATTAATGTGTTGAATTTTAGCAGAAATTGTATATTGATTGCTCCATCTTGTTTACCAAATCACCAAAATTTGTTGAGAGCGTACCGAGTGTTGAAAAAGTTATCACTTTTTTTTCCATTTTTTAAAATTAATGTATTTATTGAAACTTCGGAAATCGTAATTAAATTAATTCATTTAGGTTGGCTTGCATAATATGCTTCATTACTAAGCGATCTATTTTTTAAAAATAATCCAACTAGTAACCTAGTATGATTTTTCCGAGTGCCTAAATCGAGGCGGGTTCCACTGCCGCCGCTTCACTATATATAAAATTATTTATTAAGCCGTATAAAAAAAGAGTGGGTTCCTTCGGAAGGAACGCTTTGCGGTTCGGTCAGTGACCGAAAGCACGCACTTGGATACCCACTGGGATAAACGCCGACTGGATTGTGAAGCCGAATTCGGGATGCGGCTGGCAGAGGGGCGGCGATGACGTGGCTTAGCGAGGGGTCCAGGGGGCAGCACCTGCGACGTGGCCTTGGACCAAGGTCGACCATCGCGGACTTACCTCAAGACTCAAGACAAGCATCTTGATAAATGAACACCGATTGCAAATGACAGGAGCTGGGTCTTCAGGCAACCACCTCACATCATCTGACCCGGATTTCTGTTCAACAGTCACAGAGAACATCCTCGTCGCGATTATTTCATTATTTTCCCATTTCTTCTATTAAGCCTCTTTTACACGGACTTAGTACTTGCCATTAGTACTATCCCATTTACTAAGCATTTAGCAGATTAGCTGGTTAGTAGTGGTTCACACGTCTCTACTACTAACTAATGTAATTAGTGTATTTTATTGAGGGAGAATCGTGTGGGTTCTTTGTGAAATATGTTTTAAATAGAGTAAAGAAAATTTTTACTTTACCATACAGGATATGGTCAAGTATTGTAATCGTGCATGAAAAAAGTGGGTTTTTTCCTTCTTTTTTTCAAAATATCTAAAAAACTGCTGAAACTATTTTGATTAAAAAAATTGAGCGAAACCATGGCATTTCGCTCTATAAAAAAACTCTAATAAGTGAACATCGAAAAAATTATATTTTTCGAGATTATAATTGTTTTGTCAAAATGTCTGTTAGTTAGTTAGTTAGTTAGTTAGTCTGTCTGGTTGTCCGACTGTTAGTCTGTGCGTTACCAAATTTTTGTGGACGAGCTAGCTCAAAAACTAGTGTGAATATCGAAACTAAATTTCACACGTAGTTTTGGTTCATTGAGATTAAGAGCTGATTAGATTTTGGTGTATATCGACCCAAAATTAAGGGGGGTGGAGGGGGACGGGGTTAAAAATTAAAAATCTAGGCTATTTGAGCAAACTCAACCAAATTTTGTATACATAATCAGTGCGAACCCAGAAAGATCATTATAATTATTATTATATATTAAAAGTTGGGAAATTTAATTGATTAAAAATCGAGTTTTAAATCCCAGAAATATTAATTTGACAATTTAATTGATGAAATTAAAAATTGATATTTAATTTAAAAAAATAATTATACCGTATTTATTTATATACCTATATATACGTAATCTGTGGGCCACTGAAGGCTAGAAATGGAAAAACTGGGTGAGTGGACGGGGGTGGGGGGTAGATGTGGGGGTGCAGGAGGTGGGTTGCAGTGGTGGTGGAGGGTCCGGGGGAGGTACGGGGTTTCGGGGGCGGAGGGTGTATGTGGGAGGTGGGGTGAAGTGGTGGAGGTCCGGGGGGGCGAGGGGGGTTTCGGGGATTAATATATAGCTATTAACTGAAGTAAAAAGTTACCGAGCATCGCCCTGGCCCAGGTACTACATACTATATATCAGATCTGACCAAATGAAATCACAAAATTCCTAATTAAAAAAACAAATAATTAAGTAATTTAATCCTACTTAAAGAAACATTTGCAGGGATACTTTTTCAAGCGCCATACTGGATTCTGAGCGTCGGCGATTACCACGGA
Organism: Forficula auricularia; assembly: GCA_024734495.1. NCBI lineage: Eukaryota > Metazoa > Arthropoda > Insecta > Dermaptera > Forficulidae > Forficula > Forficula auricularia. Next base: position 288,913 of record JALMQS010000197.1, read on the forward strand.
GTGTATTCTCTCAATTGTAATTTTCCTGTGGAAATTTTTCATAGATGTGGTTTCGCAAAGATACTCCCCATGATAAAAATAAATATTTTCTATCCAATGAAAAATTATTTTTAATCAAACTATAGAATAATAGTAAAAATTTAAATTATTATGTTGACTCACATAGACCAAAACACCATATTGAATTTATATTAAAATTATCAAAGAATTGTCAATTTTAAAATATTAAGTAAATTTGGTTTTAGTAAAGTATAAATGGAAGGCTGATAAAAAAATAATATTATTAGAAAATAAATAATTTCAAATAAATAATAATAAATAAACATTTTTATTTATTTTCAAATTAGAGATTTCAAATTAAAAAAATAAAAAAATAATAATAATGATAATTCAAAATGCCGAGAGGAGTTGAAAAAAGGGGATTAATTGAAACGATTGAAAAGATTTATACTGCGGAGATTTGCTATGTAGGCCTTCCATTGGCATGAGTCATGGCGAGCCCAAGTCCGGTGACCGGAGGTGAATTCGCCTTGGCAAGCGTAGTGCGCACTGCGAGGCAGCCAAGTCTCGTTAGCACGAGCAGATTGTGTATCGGCCAGAACAGTGCCAATTCAGGACTTCCATTAATGAAATTGAAGCCCCAGCGTCTAAGCCCTTACACAGCTGGACATGCAGTCTCCATCTATAAACATTCCCTAAATACGAAAATCAACAAAAACAAAAAAAGGAACCCTATCAAAAACGAACTTCCATTTCAGAAGGGGTTTTCAACCAGGTGTACGGGCACCTCTAGAGCTTCGAGAGGTGTAAGGTGTACTCGGGGGTCACCTTGCTTTCATTATAAAATATGGCAAACATTTTATTTTATTATTATGGTCAAGTATTGTAATCGTGCATGAAAAAAGTGGTTTTTCCTTCTTTTTTTTCGAAATATCTCAAAAACGGCTGAAAATATTTTGATTAAAAAAATTGAGCGAAACCATGACATTTCGCTCTACAAAAAAGCCCAAATAAGTAAACATCGAAAAAATTATATTTTTTGAGATAATAATTGATTTGTCAAAATGTCTGTGCGTTACCAAATTTTTGTGGACGAACTAGCTAAAAAACTAGTGTGAATATCGAAACCAAATTTCACACGTAGTTTTGGTCCATTGAGATTAAGAGCTGATTAGATTTTGGTGACCCAAATTAAGGGGGTGGAGGGGGGGGGTTAAAAATTAAAAATCTAGCCCATTTGAGCAAACTCAACCAAATTTTGTATACATGATCAGTGGGACCCTAGAAGTCTAAAAATGCAAAAACTAACCGTCCAAAATGGGGGGGGGGTCAAAAAATGAAAATTTTGGCCATTTACCAAACTCAACCAACTTTTGTATACATAATCAGTGGTCCCCTAGGAGTCTAAAAATGCAAAAACTAACCCCCCCCCCTATATGATTATAAATAATTTTATTAAATATTAAATATAAGTGAGGGGCCAGGTTGTATGGTAAAGTCAAGTGAGTGGCCACCTCAGAACACGTCAGCTTATTTTTTTTAAATAATTTACTTACTCAATTTAAATGAAAATATATAAAAATAAATACACTTCATTCTGATAAATTCTGCAAACTTTTCTCTATAAAAATAATTAAGGCTAAAAAGTAAAAAAATGAAATTTGTATACATAATCAGTGGGCTACCAGAAGACTAAAAATGCAAAAACTAACCGCCCAAAATGGGGGGGGGGTTGTCGGATCAAAAAATTAAAATCTAGGCCCTTGTACCAAACTCAACCAGAAGTGTATGGTAAAGTCAAGTGGATGGCCACAACAAAACTTGTCAATTTATTTACATTATTGTCTGAATTTTAGGAAAATCCAATTAAATATTTCTTCTCTATATAAAGAGTATTGTTTTGGTCCAAGTTCAAAACTATTCTTAGATTAATTTAAAATTTAATCCCCGAAACATATCTGTTCTTGAATTTGACTTCTCTAAAGGAAGGGAGATCATTCTATTCGCTCCCTTTTTAGTCATTTCCATCGATCAGATTTTAATGAAAGAATCACTCACCCCCACATTTATTAAATAATAAAAAAATGAAAACCTTTTCAAGACTCGGTACGCTAGAGAAGCCTTAGTAATTAATAATTAACTTATATATAAACTGCATTTAACCCAATATGACATCGCCATAAAATAAAATAAAATAATTTTTAAAAAATGATGTTTTTTCTCTATTTTTGGACCGAATTTTCTAAAGATAAAGAGCCAAAAATCTAATCAATTCTCCACATTGAAAATACATTCATTTTAATACATGAATAAACTTTCTAAGACTTTTCATTCTTGAGTTTCGGGATTGTAATCCAGACACCCAGTCAGAGAAAAATAAAAATCATGTTTGTTATTTTTCTCTAGGTTTCAGATATTTTTAATGGGTAGTTATTTTTTTTAATTATACGTGAATTCAATACTAACACCGCCTGGCATGCTTACGGAGTAATATTTTTTTCTTGCATAATCATGAATTTGATTTTATATATTTTAGTTTATAATAATAATAATTATAAGATTCTTTAAAACTACTGAAGATGGTCAATAGGCTGGTCCTTATTTTGGGTATTGTCGAATTTTACTCTGACAGAGGCTCATATGGTTCGAAATAAATTTAAAAAAAATATCCCCCAAGTTTCAAGTGTCTATCTCAATTTTAACCTGTCCCGCACAGCGATGCAAGTTTCCCATCTAAATAACATGCGGTTTTTGGCATTGAATGATTCATTTTTATTCGGGCCAAAGTAATGGTTCAAAAAATTTGAAATTCTGTAGACTTTATTCTTATAATAGTAGCTATCCCTCATAATTTTTACAGATTTTTAGCTATTATTATTTTGGAATCTATAACTTACTAACACTAAGATATAGCAGTAATTTATCTAGCTGTAACTTCAAAATTATAATAGCTAAAACATGTAACAATTCTGAAGGATATCTACTATTGTAAGAATAAAGGCTACAGAGATTCAAATTTTTTGAACCATTAATTTGGCCGGATTAAAAAATTGATGGCTCAATGTCAAAACCCCCATGTTATTTAGATGGGAAACTTGTATCGGTGTGCGGCACAGGTTAAAATTGAGATAGAGACTTGACTCTTGGGGGATATTTTTTTTTTAATTGATTTTTGACCATATGAGCCTCTGTCAGCGTAAAAATTCGAAATTACCCTAAGTAAGGACCACCCTAATGGTCAGTCAGTGGTGACCTAAACCGTCTAATGAATTGATTAAATAAAGAATAAAATTAATATAAATTATTGAATGTACAAATAAAACGCTTAAAGTTGAAAAGTTAATTGTTAATTGCTTGTAATTGATTTGAATTGATGTTTATTAATTTCTGTAGTTAATTTGTATTGAAGTTTTGTTGACCTAACCACCGAGGACTTGTACCTCTAAGCAGGTCGAGTAATAAAGATTTATTTATTTATATGTCTCGTCTGTCGGCATGACAAATCTTCTGGAGGATCCCCTTCCAACAGAAGAAGGGACTGAAAGAAAATTTACAAAAATTATTTAATCTTATTATTAAACGAGAGATTCTTCTATAATATATAGTACCTGGAGCCACTGAGCGATGCACGGTATCCCCTGACCCCCCCTCCCGAAACCACACACCTCGTCCCCACCTCCTGCACCTCCCACATTCACCCAGTTTTTCCATTTCTAGCTTTCTAATGGTCTACATGTTATGTGTATATTTGTTTACTCGTACACCATTTTCCCCACATTCGTTCATATTGATAAACATTATAAAAAAAATAAATAGAAAAATTATAATAATAAAAATAATCGTATAGGATCTTTAAATAAAAACATAAAATTAAATAAGATTTTTTTTATAAATTTTATTAAACCAGTTATTTTACATGAATTTATGCATACATTGTTTTTGAGCTTCGATTCCGGAGATTACTTCTCCACCATCGAGTGCCCTTGATCATCTTTTAGTCCTTGTTTTTAATAAGAGGAAAAAACTAATTAAATAAAAAAACCTCTTTTCCGATAATTTCAATTCCATTATTCTCTCCCAATAATTTCCAATCAATCCAATCCAAACAAAAAATTCCTAATTTTAATATAATATATTAATATTTGCTATAACCTATTAGTGGGTTTTAAAATTAAAAAACCAATTAATAAATAAAAGATAATTGAAAAAATGTAAACAAACTTTTTTATTGAGATTTTCATCTATCAATAATTACTTTAATTAAGAAAAGATCAATTAAGATTAAATTTGTCTAGGTGCAGACCTAGCCAGATCGCTTTCTCATCCTCAAAACTTGTTAATAGAATTTGTTTCATCAAAATCGGTAGAGCCGTTTTCAAAATAGAACCATGATACAAATATATAAATAAATATATAAACAAATATATATATATACAAAAAATTTTTGCTCGTTTAATAAGAGTAGATATAAAATAATTATATTTAATAGAAAAATATGGGGGGGTCGGTAGGCTAGGCGGTAGCGTGACAGCGAGCTAACCAGGGGACCCGGGTTCGAATCCGACTCGAGGCAGCCAGCTAAAATCTGACCCCCGGGGGTAGAGACAAATTTTAAAAATATAGCTAGTATCGTAATTGGGCTTATGGCTAGAAAGGCCGAAAAGCCAAAAAAAAAAAAAAAAAAAAAAAATATGATATATATATATATTTATTTTATTTTTTTTTTTTTGTTAAAAAACTATGAATATTAATTTTTAATTTTTCTGAAATATATATTTTATTAATTTAAAATTCAAACATTATCTAAATCCTGTTTTTTTTTTCGACTCGATTATAATTCACCTAGCTCTATTTTAGGTTTTAATTGAAGGCTTCTTCATGTGTCTTCGAAGGCCACGGGTTAAAGAGTTACGGTTTCGTCGGTGAGCTAACTGTATTTTGATTTGGCCAGGAGCTAATTTTTTTTTTATTTCTTTTTCAATCTGTCAGAGACGATTAATTTTCATAAAGGATTCTCCAGCATCCTGCTACCTGCTGGAATTGAACGCCACTCCTTTTTCGAAACAACTGGCACGTGTCCATCCACCGATCTCTTTCTCTCATCTTTTACATTTGATTAAATTAAATTTATTAGGTTAGGGCAGTTTTTAAGGAAATTACTATATTTATTTAAATAATAATTTAAATCTATATAGGATATAAAATTAAGGTTTTGTCTGTACATTGCTCCAAATCACGCCAAATTTTGGTTGCACAGGTTTCAAGCAAAGTTATGAACGAAAACACCTTCAACCAAACTCCTGTGTGTATGTCTGTATATCTGTACGTCTGTATGTTTCCGTCGTTTCCGAAAAGTTGCTCACGATTCACTTAAAAACGGCTAAAGGGATTATTATGAAATTTCATATTTACATCAGATGTCTTCTAACTTACGTTTTTAGCTATATAACGTTTTGATATTTTGACACCAGAAGGGGGTTTGGGGGTGCGCACGAATGAAAATTATCAAATAACTCCTAAACTATTAACTCTACGGCAAATTTTATTATGAGCAAAGTTGTAGGGGTGTGATTTCTGACAACTTTTGTTTAAAAAATTCCCCCTAAAAAACCACCCAAAAAGGGGGGGGGGGGGTCAAAATATGAAAATCCTTGCTCTTTGACCAAACTCAACCAAATTGTGTATACATAATCTGTGGGCTAGAAATGAAAAAACTGGGTGCGAGGGGGGGGGTGCAATGAGGAGTGAGGGTTCAGGTGAGGATCCAGAGGCTTAGTGGGGCGGGGTGGGTGGGTGGGGCGCGGGTGGTGGTGCGTGGGTGGAGGGCGCGGGGGTGGAGGGCGCGGGGTGGGATCCGGGAGATGGTGGAGGTGGGGTGGTGCAGGGTGGAGTGGGGGTTCAGGTGAAGGTCCAGAGGCGTAGTGGGATGGTGCGGGGGCTGGGGTGCGAGGTGGGGTGGGGGCGGTGGTTGGGCACGGGTGCATGGTGCGGGGGGTGGGAGGTGCTAGGCGGGTTTGCGGGATTGTGGGTCCAGGGGGCGTGTCCCTTGGCTAGCAAGAGGGCCGCCGAAGGCCGTAAATAAACGTTAATTCTTTTCATAAAGAGAAATCATTGGGGTTTTTCTATGCTTGATGAAAATTACCATATACCTATTAAAGGCGGATCCGGGGGGGGGGGTCATGGGGGTCATGACCCCCCTGGGCCGGGTCTTGGTCGACTACTGATAATTTTTCTAATCTCATTGATAAATTTAATAAAATAAATACTTTGTATGATGGTTACTTAGCGTGAATTCAAGATTGTAACTCATAAAAATTAATAATTAATAGAGATTGTGGTGCAAGGTGAAACATCTTTAATAAAGATAAAAGTAAATAAATATTATATAAAATTTAATATATGAGTTAAGATTTCTAGGTCACTTGTTTCACATAAAAATTAAAAAAATAAAAGGTGTAAATTTTTTCAATATATAGATTTCGGGCTGTAGACCTATCTTCAGGAAAATACAGAATTTTAACTGGTTTTAACTAGGTTAAACTTCTGTATTTTCCTGAAGATTGGTTTACAGCCCGAAATTTATATATTGAAAAAATTTACCTCTTTATTTTTTAATTTTTAGAGTGAAACAAGTGACCTAGAAATCTTAACTCATAGTAAATGAATATTTCATATAATATTTATCTTCATAAAAATTAAGTAAAGAAAATTTTTGAAATTTCTTTTAGAAACTTTTTAAAATTTAAAATATAAAATACTAGGTATGTTTCACATAAATAAAAGATCAGATGGTTGTTTAGCATGATTCTATATATATTTCGGGGTATAAACCCAACTTCAGGAGTTCACAAAGGACATTCTATTTTAAATTTTAAAAAGTTTCTAAAAAAATTTTCAAAAATTTTCTTTAGTGAATTTAAAATGTTTCACCAAGAACCCACACCATTCTCCCTTAACAAAATTTTTTTAGAAATTTTCTAAAATTTAAAATATAAAATACTAGGTATGTTTCACATAAAAATTAAAAAAAAATTAAAAATTCTATTAATGAGATGGGCTTGTAGCCCGAAATATATATAGAGTCTTACTCTTATAAAAAAACATTTCACCTCGAACCGACACCAGTCTCCCTAAACAATATTCATAAAAAGGCCATTCCTAGAATAATAGAAATTAAGAAATTAATTAAATATAATAGTCTGAAACAGGTCTGTTCTTGTAAGTGGATGCCACTTACAAGTCGAGACAGGCATCCTTGCAATATGCCTTAGCTATAAAGAAAGAGAGATGATTCTATCCACACTCTTTGTAGTTATTTTCATTCTAATAATAGAATCGCTCACCCGCACATTAAATAATAAAAAAAGTGAAAACTTTTTCAAGACTCGGTACACTAGAGGCGACCTAGTAATTATTAATAAATTTAAATATAAATTGATCATTTATGCCTTAACATCCTCTTAAAATCTCAATAGAATAATTCAAAAAATAATATTTTCTGCCTTTTGAACGAGATATTTCAAAATCTAATCAGTACTATGTATTTTGATACAAACCAACTTTTTAACTTTCCGTTCTTGGACTATCTTGGGTATCGGAATTCCGACACACAAAGAGAAAAAATCATAGTCGAAAAATATTTTTCTCCGCGTTTCAGACATTTGAAAGCACAATGAGCAAATATATATTTTTATGTTTGATTTAATAATACTATAGGGCCACCTGGGAGGAGAGTTTTTAACCTGAGTTCATTCTAGTGGTATATATTAATAGTTTAGCTGAGTTAAGAGTAATTAAAAATCATCACTACTTAATTGTTTATCTTCTTTAACCACTTCACAAAAAAAAATACTTTACTTTTTAACCGTCTTTGAAAAAAAGGAGGAGGTTATCATTTCAAATGGAAATGGCTGTTTTTTTTTGTTTGAACATTTTTTTCTCTTTACCATGTGGACCGACTTGGATGATTTTTTGCATTGGGCTCAGTCTCGTACCCGATTGGTCCCGTTTTTGTCATTGGTATTGGACCTTCTTTGTTATGTATGTTCATGCATAACTTCTTTGTTTATTGACCGATTTCGATGATTCTTTTTTTTGGAAAGGGGGTTCCTATATTAATTTGGTCAATTTCTGATGATATGATCAATGACAAAATAACGGAAATCTCTAATTCTTATGAGCAAATAATCGAAATTATAATAAATAAAATATTTTATAAAAAAAAAACAATCTTAAAACGTTCATTTAAAACCCGGCAACGGTCCGAGATAATTTATCTATTAATGAATTGAATTTTATTATCAATTTCTGGTGATATATGATTGATATAAATATTCCAAAAAATGGTATTGGAATAATTATCGGAAAAGAGGTTTTTTCTTTAATTAGTTTTTTCCTCTTATTAAAAACAAGGACTAAAAGATGATCAAGGACACTCGATGGTGGAGAAGTAATCTCCGGAATCGAAGCTCAAAAACAATGTATGCATAAATTCTTGTAAAATAATTGGTTTATCAATTTCTGGAATGAGGTGGGACGAGGAATCAATATGGAATTGGAATAATTATCGGAAAAGAGGTTTTTTTATTTAATTAGTTTTTTCCTCTTATTAAAAACAAGGACTAAAAGATGATCAAGGACAGTCGATGGTGGAGAAGAAATCTCCGGAATCGAAGCTCAAAAACAATGTATGCATATCAATTTCTGATTCATTCGCTCGAATCTTTCTCTTACGAGATGCATGCAATAAGGTATTATTATGTCGCTATTCTTAACATCACCAAAAAGAGAAAAATAAAAATAATTTTTAGAAAAAAAAACACCGACTTCAAAAAAATAAATGCAACAAATAAAATAATAAGAACTTAAAAATCAAATAAAATGCACTAAAAGGTATAAAATAATTATTTTATTTAGTTACAACTAAACGATGAAATTGTAACATGAAATCACTTTTTGATGTCGATGCCAAACAAACTATATAAGCGAGCTTACGCGATGTTGTCTTCATTACTCGCCAAACGTACTAAGATCTGTTGAGTGCGATTCATAAAATGTATATGTTTGGCACCGACTTCAAAAAGGGATTTCATGTACCAATTTCATCGTTTAGTTGTAACAAAATATGGTAAGATAATTATTTTATACCTTTTAGTGCATTTTATTTTGATTTTGAGTTCTTATTATTTTATTTGTTGCATTTAATTTTTGAATCATAAATACTTTGGGGAATATAAGTAATTCTCTCTTTGTAAAATCATATGGAAGTCCCTCATTTTTTTATTTCGAATAAACCCTCTAAATTATCCCAATCCAGATCAAAAAATGCTTTTTAAAAATAATAAATAAATTATTAGTTCTATAAAGAACAGGTTGGTTATAAAATGCTTTTTAAAATAAGAAGTATAGCTCTTAAAAGATCTAGTTATTTCTTGTCACTCTTACACTTAGTCTAAATTAAGCTAGTAAATTAATGTTAAAATAATGAACGCATTTTACCTCTGTGACGACTCGACGAGAATTAGCCCAAAATTTTGTATACTGGTTTCGTATTTGGTTAGGGTGACCTGGTCTTGATCTATTGTCAATCAATGGCGAAAGAGTTTTTTTCATTATTGTAGTCGAATTGGAGCCAGTCCTGACTAGACCTCGACTATATGACCCCCCAGACTTGATACCTGTATATAATACTATAAATACAAATCTTTTAAAAAATAATCTTCAAACTTTAACGTTTTTTTAATATTTACCAAAAAATTTAAGAGAAAAATAATTTTTCGTAAATATTTATATTTTTTAGTCGACTTCAAAAAAGGAGGAGGTTCTCAATTCGACTGATTTTTTTTGTGTGTCTATGTTACCTGATATCTTCGCCAATTGTGAAGCGATTTTGATGATTTTTTTGTATTGGGTTCAGTATAGTTGCCGATTGTTCCCGTTTTTTTTTAATTGGTATTGGACCTTTTTTGTTATATTTGTTCAGTGATAACTTCTTTGTTTATGAACCGATTTTAATTATTCTTTCTGCGTTCAGTATAGCTCCAAGATAGTCAAGATACCCAACTATTTATTTATTTATTTATTTTATGTATTTTCAGGGATAACTTTTTGCCACGTGGACCGATTTCGATGATTCTTTTTTTATTGGAAAGGGGGTACCTTAAGGTGGTCCCATATTAATTTGGTCATGTTCTGATGAAATGATCAATGACGAAATAACGTAAATCTCCATTTCTTATAAGCAAATAATCAAAATTAAAATAAATAAAATCTTTTATAAAAAAAAATCTTAAAAGATTCATTTAAAACCCCCAAACGTTTCGAGAGAATTTTTATATTTATGAATTGAATTTTATTATCATTTTCTGGGAATGAATGATATTGGGAGAATATGGAATTGGAATAATTATCGGAAAAGAGGTTTTTTCTTTAATTAGTTTTTTCCTCTTATTAAAAACAAGGACTAAAAGATGAATAAGGACACTCGATGGTGGAGAAGTAATCTCCGGAATCGAAGCTCAAAAACAATGTATGCATAAATTCATGTAAAATAATTGGTTTATCATATTCTGATTCATTTGCCCGACACTTTCTCTTACGAGATTCATGCAAGGTATTAAATTAAGTCACTATCAATGTCATCACTAAAAAGAGAAAAATAAAAATAATTTTATAAAAAAAAATAAAACCGACTTCAAAAAAATTAAATGCAACAAATAAAATAATAAGAACTCAAAAATCAAATAAATTGCACTAAAAGGTATAAAATAATTATCTAATTTAGTTACAACTAGACGATGAAATTTTTACATTAAATCACTTTTTGAAGTCGGTTTTGAAGGCTGGACATGCAGTCTCCATCTATAAACATTCCATAAATATGAAAATCAACAAAAACAAAAAAAGGAACCCTATCAAGAAACGAACTTCCATTTCGGAAGTGGTATTCAACCAGGCGTATGCGTACCTCTATAGCTTCGAGACGTGTAAGGTGTACTTTGGGGTCACCTTGCTTTCATTATAAAATATGGCAAACATTTTAATTTATTATTATTTTATTTTAATAATAATTGTTTACCTACTCAATTTAAATGAAATTAAATGAAACCGACTTCAAAAAAATTAAATGCAACAAATAAAATAATAATAACTTAAAAATAAAATAAAATACACTAAAAGGTATAAAATAATTATCTAATTTTGTTACAAATAAACGATGAAATATTTACATTAAATCACTTTTTGAAGTCGATGCTAAACAAACTATATAATCGAGCTTACCCGCCAAAGGTACTAAGTAAGATCCCTCGAGTTCGATTCATAAAATGTATATTTTTGGCACTGACTTCAAAAAGGGATTTAATGTAAAAATTTCACCGTTTAGTTGTAACTAAATTAGATAATAATTATTTTATACCTTTTAGTGCATTTTATTTGATTTTTGATTTCTCATTATTTTATTTGTTGCATTGAATTTTTTTGAAGTCGGTTTTATTTTTTTTTATTTGAATTAAAGGTAATTTCATAATCAAGACAATTTGTGTCATGTCTATATTGAAAGAAAAAAAATTCTTTAATATTTTTTTATTCATTGAAATATCAGGAATTAGCCATTAAAAATTTCATTGTTTATGTATAGATAGACAGCTCAATTTATTGAAAAGATTTTGTTTTGCTGATAGTAGTAGAGTTATTGACTGATAAAGAGAAACCAATGAGGTTTTTCTCTGCTTGATGCAAATATACATATCTCAACAAAAACACATGTGTAAAAAAAGGCCAAGTTCGATTAATAATAATCGTTTGCCAAAAAAAGTAGTGAGATCTAATGTGCTGCCAAGTTCAACATCATCAATATATTAAATGGGTCGAGAATATAGTAACTTCAATAAAAACGCATGTTTTTCATTTCTCATGTCCAACTATAGTTTTTATTGATTTCACATTTTTAGTTGAAATTATTTTCCTAAAACTTGGCTTTTACGCATTAAATTACTATTATTATTGTTTGATAGGGCCTCCACCACAATGCGTAAAAGCCAAGTTTTAGGAAAATAATTTCAACTAAAAATGTGAAATCAATAAAAACTATAGTTGGACATGAGAAATGAAAACATGCGTTTTTATTGAAGTTACTATATTCTCGACCCATTTAATACTCGTACATTGATGATGTTGAACATGGCAGCACATTAGATCTCACTACTTTTTTTGGCAAACGGTTATTATTAATTGAACTTGGCTTTTTTTACACATGTGTTTTTGTTGAGATTTCACTTCTTTTTGTAAGTTGATGGAAATTGAAGCCGCAAGATTCACGACTTTATTTATTTTATAGGACGATGAAGATGTTTTTCGATTTCTCACATTATTAGTGATTCAAGTTATTACATTATGTCAAATTTAAGCATTCTAGTGTCGTTGAATTTTCTCTATTAGTTAATTTAACTGATAAATTTCACTCCTTCATTTTATGTCCTGAAGAGGGAAAAGTTTCGCTTTTTCGATTTTTCCCTTTAAATGTACCCCAAACTCTATCAGTAGGCCAAATTTCAGCATGCTGTATGTTAATTTATCCTATAAATTTAGCCCCTTCATTTCGGGCCCTGAAGAAGGAAAGGTTTCGATTTTTCAATTTCGTCTTTTATTAATGTGTCAAGCTTTACCAGTATGCCAAATTTCAGCATTCTAGGTTCATTGAATTTTTAGTATATGTTAATTAAGTCTATAAATTTCACCCCTTCATTTTAGGTCCTGAAGAAGGGAAAGTTTCGATTTTTGGATTTTTCCCATTAATTGTACCCCAAACTCTGCCTGCCTGCCAAATTTAAGCATTCTAGGGTTAGCGGAAGTACTCTAGAATTTTGATGAGTGATTAAGTCAATGAGTGAGTGACGAAAAAGCCTATCTTTGGCTTCTTGTAACTTGGATGGTATAATCAGTAGAAATATGAAATTTTGTAATTTAGTTAAGCTTATGGACCAGTATTCTGGAAAAAATTTCAGCCATGTAGAGATTTCCATTACGAAGTTACAGAGGCGTCAAAATGGCCCGAGTTGTTTCCTGTAAAGGGTAGTCTGGCAGTGCACACATCCCCGCTCGAATCGAACTTGGCTGGGGCACTGCCGTGCCCCCAGATACCTACAGGAAAACCTCATTGATTTCTCCTTATGAGTTTAATTTATTCTGAAATAGTACAACCTTAAATAATAATGATATTATATATGATTATTTTTAGTCAAAATGATTAACCTGAAGATGAATAAAATAATTTCAAAAAACGAATCAGAAGAAAAAAATGAAAAAACAAGAGAAAATATAAATTTCCTTTTATTTAATAATCGAAAGATTTGAAAACAGTTAACAGGGCCTGCTTTCATCTTCTTCAGTCTAATATAAATATTTCTTATGAAAATTTACTCAAAATGGAATTCATATTAAAATGGAAATAAAGGCAAGGTTCAGAATTTTATTTATTGTCTAATTTGGCTCTTGTGTACATAAATACAGTATTTGATTTGTAATAATAATATACATATTAACTTAAAAGAAAATTTACACATTTAAATCAACTGGTATGTTCACCACAAGACTTTAAAAATTTCATTTATTTGAAGTCATAATTTAAACCCCCCTTCCTTTATTTCGTTTTTTTTTTATTTTTTCAAAAGCGGTTCTAATGATTTTTTTAAAAATTAGTGTATTTATCAAGTGTCATCAGTTAATAGTCAAATTTTTAATCCGATTGAATTAAAAAGAAGGGGTTGTAAATTAGGAGTGTCGTAAAATAAATATTTTAATCGTTCATATCTCGTCTTCGGAAAGTCGCAGAGCCTTGAAATTTAAAACTTAAGCTATCTAGAGGCTACAAGAAGAATAACAAGATTTTGGTTAAAATAGAAAAACCGGAAGTTGATGTTTACCTACTTAAGTATTTACCCCCCCCCTTCGATTCGCAACCATAAGTCTCAGAGATACGAAATTCGAAACTTAAGCTTGATATAGGCTAGAAGGAGTAGATCAAGCTTTTTTCTTAAATAAATTAGGCAAAGATCCATAATCTGCGTACTACCAGAGACTTCGCACGTGTCAATAGAGCCACACGCTTATCAGCGGTTGAGAACCGCAAACTTAGAGAAAATAGAGGCCTTCTTTTTAACCGACTTCAAAAAAGGAGGAGGTTCTCTATTCGATTGAATTTTTTTTTTTTTTTTTTTTTTTTTTTTTTGTGCCTATGTTACCTCATATCTCCGCCAATTGTCAACCGATTTTGAAAATTTTTTTTGCATTGGGTCCAGTCTAGCTTCCGATTGGTCCCATTTTTTTTCGATTTTTTTTCATAGGTATTAGACCTTTTTTATTAGGTTTGTTTAGGTTTGTTTAGACCTAACCTCTTTGTTTATGAACCGATTTCGATGGTTCTTTTTTTATCCGAAAGGGGGTGTCTTAGGGATGGTGTCATATTAATTTGGTCAAGTTCTGATGATATAATCACTATTAATAACATCACTAAAAAGAGAAAAATAAAAAATTTTAAGAAAAAATAAAAACCGACTTCAAAAAATTAAGTGCAACAAATATAAAAATACACTAAAAGGTATAAAATAATTATTATCTTATTTAGTTACAACTAAACGACGAAATATTAACACGAAATTACTTTTTGAAGTTGGTGCCAAACATATACCTTTTATGAATCGCACTCGACGGATCTTACTTAGTACGTTTGGCGGGTACGCTCGCTTATAGGTATAGTTTGTTTGGCACCGACTTTAAAAAGTAATTTCGTGTTAACATTTCGTCGTTTAGTTGTAGCTAAATAAGATAATAATTGTTTTATACCTTTTAGTGTATTTTTATATTTGTTGCACTTAATTTTTTGAAGTCGGTTTTTATTTTTTCTTAAAATTTTTTTGTAAGCAGCTGTCATCATTCTCAAAAACAAATTAAATTTATAGAATTTTAGGTAAGTAGATTCCTATTTTTGATTGTTTTTTATTGTCTTTCTGAACATGGATACGTTCTAATTTAATACACCCCGCCATGTTTTTCAAACAAAATATAAAACTCTTAATTAAACGATCTAAATCGTTTTGTTTGTATCCGAATTCTAGTACTCTGTAAATCAACTGATCTCGTGTCAGTTAACAGAGATCGTTTAAGTGGTAGCTGTTCAGCTTAATTTCCCTTTTTCCCTTTCGCACCCCCTGGCCTATGATTATTATCCCGAGTCACGATAGCTTCCGTTTTCATTTGTGGTCATTTATTAAAGATTTTTTTCAATAAACGTGTAAATATAATTTATGTTCATCCAAATCTATAAATCTTAAAGTTGTTTACGTATGACTCAGAAATGATATACAAATATACATAAATGTTTTTATTAATTTCAAAATATCTGATTTCAATCAACAAGTAGATTTATATTTTAGAAGTGCCATAACAGTCTTGTGTTGAAAGCACCTGAACCCATAGATCTTGGAAATTAGACAACACGTCGCGCAGTTAGTTCTTGGATGATTAACCCTGCTGTTGGCTTAATATAGTAATAGAGCAGGGATTCCCAAACTATGTTTCGCTTAACAATGGTGTTTCACAGAAAGTGAATAAATTTTCCGTGAAAACCTATAATGGTTATATTAACCGACTTCATTTTATGTGTGAATTCAACTATCTAATAATATGTCCAATATTAAGAAAATTTGAAATTATACTTTACTACTTTAATGTGTTAATCTTCTCCACATCTTGGATTTTATTATTCTTTGGCGATGGGGGTGACATCTATTTATGAAATAAAAAATTAATAAGGTAACTTATGAGGAGAATTTTCTAGGTTAGGTTTCCTTCTGTGAAACCTAACCTAGAAATTTTCCTTTTGTGAAACCTAACCTAGAAAATTCTCCTCATAAGTTACTTATAATGTTTCACCTAGAACCGACACCTAAATCCTTAAAAATTATTAATAAGGTAGCTGAAATTCAATACGATACCCCCCTGACATATATTGTAGAAAGCTATCGGTGAACAGCTTTTCTCCTCTACAGAAATGTGCTAGTTATTGTTCTATACCGAGCGCCTCTAATGCTTGCTGAGATTACTACGCCAATATCTGTCTATCTATTTTCAAAATAATCAAGGTGTTCAGTTAACAATTCAGAATTTACGAAGTGTTCCGTCTTTAGAAAAGTTTGGGAAACCCTGGTATAGAGAAACAAATGAGAGTATCATATTTCAAAAAATTACATTTTAAAATATTCTAAAATCACTTAGATGCTCATCAATAGATGCCACAACAATCAATTAAAATACAAAAAGGCTATTTAAGGTCCTTATCCCGGGTTAGAATCCGACTCGAGGCATTCGGCTAAAATCTGACCCCCGGTGTAGAGACAAAATTTAAAAAATAAATAGTATCGTAAATTGGCTTATGGCTAGAAAGGCCGAAAAGCCAAAAAAAGTCCTTATAGAATTTGTTAGATCTTTTTAATTATACCCAAGGGAATCGGATCCAAGTGCCAAGTTCCAATTTAGGCTTTTCTTCTTTTTGCAACTTATTGAGCCTACAAGTGATGTTATAACAAAATAAATTTATAATTTTTCCCATTAATATATCAAAGAATAATTGACATATTAACGAGAATTGTTTTTGATCGCGCTTTTGTTGAAAAAGATATATATCGCGAGACTACTGCGGTTGAAGCTAGCGGAGTCTGTGGAGTCTTAAGTCTGGACCAAGAGAGAAAAAGATGTGATCCATTTAGCTACAATCCAAGGTCATTTTGCGTATAGCCCGCATGGCACTCGGATGGATCACCAAATGAATTTGAAATCTAAGATGTTAAATATTCAATCTCCCAGTCCAGAGCGCCCGATCTATTAGCACGTTTGTTGCTTGCCATTAATTAATCGTATGTTTCCTACATTCGATTCATTCGCGAATCAAATGTAGGTGATTTTTGTCAAATATTGAGTGAAAATAATATCTGAACTTATATATTTCAAACTTGAAATAATGATGTTAAATAAATTTATAATTTTTCCCATTAATATATCAAAGAATAATTGACATATTAACGAGAATTGTTTTTGATCGCGCTTTTTTTGAAAAAGATATATAAAAAATTATAAATTTATTTAACATCATTATTTCAAGTTTGAAATATATAAGTTCAGATATTATTTTGTAGGAAACATACGATTGATGTTATAACTTTTAAAAATAAACTGATGTGCCCATACACATAACTTTATCATTCAAAATCTAATCAGCTCTTAATTTCAATACATAACAACTACTGATATTTACACTAGTTTAGCGTACACAAAATTTGTTAACATACTAACGTACCAACAGACATTTTGACAAAATTAATATCTCGTAACAATAATTTTTTCACTGTTCACTCTATAGGCTTTCTTATAGACCATCATGCCGTGGTTTCGCTCAATTTATCAAATAAGTTTGAGCAGCTTTTTAGATATTTCGAAAAAACGAGTCCCAAAAACTACATTTTTCATTACAATACCTACTTGATCATACTTACCCTGTTTGTTAAAGTAAAATACAATTTTTTGAAATTCAAATTTGATTTCATATTTGATTTTTGAGATAACAGTATTTTTGAG
This sequence comes from Forficula auricularia, assembly GCA_024734495.1. Classification (NCBI taxonomy): domain Eukaryota; kingdom Metazoa; phylum Arthropoda; class Insecta; order Dermaptera; family Forficulidae; genus Forficula; species Forficula auricularia. Next base: position 306,541 of record JALMQS010000197.1, read on the forward strand.
ATTAAAGACAAGTTTGATTCCGGATTTTTGATTCAGCTCCAATGATATTTTATGGTGAAGATGCATAGAACTTGGAGTGAAATTTCTTAAAAGGTTCTTTCTATATGTTATAAGAGAGCTTCGCCTCAAAAAAAGCCAATCTTCCTGATTGCAATTTGGCACTTGGCTTCAATTCCCGAGGAGATGAAAGCTCTTTTAACATTAAATCAAAAATATTTAATAAGATCATTAGCACAGTCTTTGTATAAATACTACTTTTGTTTCCGTGCTAATGGTGCCCGTGTCAGTCAGAAGAACAGCTCCAAAATCCCAAGAGTGGAGAGCAATACGTCAGCAGTTTCTCTATCTTTGTCTCTCTTAAATGAACAATTAAGATGTTAATTAATTACTTCGGAACCATAAGAGAGATTAGGAGATTTGAAATTGGAATATGCTATACTTTAAGCCAAGACTATTTAAATTATACTTTGGTAAACTTGCGTAGGAGCTGTAAAAAATTCACTATTATATAAATATTAGAAAGCTGAAGCTTATAAATGAGCCGTTCTGAGGCCAATACAATTAAGTCCATAAAATAAGATAATAAAAATTGAAAATTTTTAAATCACAAGTACAGCATACTGAAGTAAATTGTAAACCTAAACAAGAAGCAAAAAACCTTTTGTAAAAAGAATATAATCTAATTGATTAGATTAGAATTTACTAAAATTTAGAAATTTTCCAAAAGCTCTCTTAATCACATTGGTTTCTGAACGACTTGAAGCTGCACGATATAACAATATAAATGACATATATTAAAATTTGAATTTTTAGTGAAATCACACTTAATAAATTATAAATATTGATAACCAACAAATAATACAATACAACTATGACGTTTATATCGACTTATTCTGTGATCGTTCTCAAGTATAGACTCCATATACAGTCCAGTCAAAATTTCAAATTTTTAATCAAATTAATCCCAAAAATAAATGCTTCAACAGCTTCATTACTAATGGCAAATAATTATATTAAAATATTGAAAAATAAATATGTAAGGAATAGATTATATAGGTATATAATTTAGATTTCAAAGGTATTTATTTATTTCATATTCTATTTTACAGAAATATATCATACTTAATGCAATTCTAGAAGTTTAATTTACTTTTTCGTGAAGAATGGAATTAAGTTGACTCTCGAATTACTTTTTTAATTTAAATATTGAATTATATTTATATTTATAATCTCATATTAAATGATGAAAAAACTCTCATTTTGAAGAACAGATTTTATTTCATATATTCAATAATCTCCTAAAATTCTTAATACTTACGTATATTTATTATTTAATCCGAAATATAGAGTCTTTAAATTCATCAAATTAAAAACACCCAACACCATATGCTATTTTACACCCCAACATCCCAAAAAATCATAGGCATGACAATTTGCAACTTAGTAGAAATACCTTCACATCGCTTCCCCGTACATTTATTCAAAATAGGGATTTTTGATAACCAGATGTGCATTTACTGCAACCTAGATGTAGGAACAATCAACCATTTAATTTTTAATTGTCCTAAATTCAAAAAGAAGCGACCGAGCTATTTAATTATTTGCCTCTGGCTTAGGGAGTTTGGGACAGCTTATCTATCAGGTTGATCTACGAAAAAATCTTTTGTATCTCTGCAGAGCGACAACTTCTGCCAAATAAATTTTTAAATTAAAAAATGGTTAATATTCAGGTTAATTTCTAATAAAAATCTTTGTTTTGATAATATTAATAAAAAGAATATTGAGATAAATTTTTTCTCATTATAAAAACATTTATTAACACAAAAACGATTTCAAGAAATAGAGTTGGAATTCTACACTAGTGCTTTTGTTATATTCGGTTGCCTGCAAATATTTTTTTATTTTTTCATTTATGAATAACTAATTAACTAGACTGTCAAATCTATTGAAAAATGTATCATTCGATTCATAAAAGTTGAATTAGTGATCTGTATAAAAATGGTATAATTTTGAAATGTTGAAAATGGTATAATTTATATAGAAGTTATATCCCTTTTAAAAGCTCAGTCCATTTACTTCCATGATAAAAGGGTAATGGGACAGACTATCAACTTCAAATTTCGGGAATAAATATTTAATACATCAATGATTTGGTGGTAAAAATTTGAGAATTTCCTTATAAAAATGATAAACAGTCACGAACCCCCTTAACTGCGCCTTTATTACTAATCTGCTGGCCTTGGAAATCTTGGAATAAGAAGAAATCTTACATAAAGTAGCATTATTTTTTATCTGCTGTAAAATTGAACTGTAATTTACATAATATATATTAAAATTTTTTAATTTGATTAGATTTTTCACTATGAATTTTCGATTTTCTGATATAATAATTGCGTGTTTGCATGAGCAATGGGCATAGTTCCCCAAAGCCAAATAATAAAAAATAATATTAATAAACAGCATTCCATCAAGTTTCAATTTATTAGCTCAAGCTATTCAGCTATTCAATGACAAAAAATTAAATAATTACTAAAATTTGCCCAAAACGTACCGAATCTAAAAGAAAATTTTAATTTTTCCTACTATTATATTAGTGTATTTTCTAATATACCTTTTTGGAATCTTCGTTAATAATCCAGATTTATTATTCAATTAACAGTATAGGATTAATTTAGTAAAAAATAAAATTAATATAAATTTTAAGTAAATAGGAAATTTATGCATTGATATTATTATAGGTACTATAATCAATTTTCAAACAAATGAAGTTTTTTAATGCAGCTTTCATTCAAGAATTGTTTACAACAGCTTGTTATGAGAGTTATATAACAAGCCGAAAAGCAAATGCACAAGAATGAATGATCGAGAAAATAAATGGAGTGTATAAAAAATGAAGGAAAAAGTCCAATAAATAGAAAATGGATTTTTTATATTTTTTATTTTTATATTTAATTGTTAAGTAAACTAAAAGTTTACTTCAAATAGCTTTTAAAAGTAGCAAGTGTAACATGAATTATACAATCCATTTAGATCGACTCCTTGCATGCTTGAAATAGATTATTGTTTTGCTTAAAATTAAATTTTCCAATAGGAAATTGAACAAAATCCTTGAGTTCCCATAAATTTCCGTCGTTAGAGGAGTGAATATTGGATTAAACCAGATCTTGGGGAGCCATCGATTAGTTTTTTTTTCTTTAATGAATCTTTTTATTTCTATCAATTTGATAAATGTTACGGAAATAAAAAAACAGAAAATAGAAAATAAAAATAATTTTTATAAAAAAAAATAAAACCGACTTCAAAAAAATTAAATAATAATAACTTAAAAATAAAATAAAATATACTAAAAGGTATAAAATAATTATATAATTTAGTTACAACTAAACGACGAAATATTAACATGAAATCACTTTTTGAAGTCGGTGCCAAACAAACTATATAAGCAAGCGTACCCTCCAAACGTACTACGTAAGATCCTTCGAGTGCGATTTTGTCACCGACTTCAAAAAGTGATTTCATGTTAATATTTCGTCGTTTGGTTGTAACTAGATTATGTAATTATTTTATACCTTTTAGTGTATTTTGTTTTATTTTTGAGTTATTATTATTTTATTTGTTGCAATTAATTTTTTTGAAGTCGGTTTATTTTTTTTATAAAAATTATTTTTCTTTTTCTCTTTTTAGTGATGTTATTAATACTGACTTAATATAATACCTTGCATGCATCTCGTAAGTGAAAGCATCGGGCGAATGAATCAGAAAATGTTAATAAAATTTAATTCATAAATATAGAAATTCTCTCAAAACGTTTGCGGGTTTTAAATAAATATTTTAAGATTTTTTTTATAAAATATTTTATTTATTATAATTACGATTATTTGGTTTGTAAGAATTGGAGATTTACGTTATTTCGTCATTGGTCATATCTTCAAAACTTGCCCAAATTAATATGGTACCACCCCTAAGGTACCTTCTTTCCAATAAAAAAAGAATCATAAAATCGGTTCATAAACAAAGAAGTTATGCCTGAACAAACGTCAAAAAAGGTCCAATACCAATGAAAAAAAAACGGGACCAATCGGAAACTAGACTGAACCCATGCAAAAAAAATAATTAAAATCGGTTCACAATTGACGAAGATATGAGGTAACATAGACACACATAAAAAAATTCAGTTGAATTGAGAACCTCCTCCTTTTTTGAAGTCGGTTAAAAATTTTCAGTAACCAATTATGTGTTATAAAGTTCAATTTGCGAATATAGTCTAAAACTTGATTTGAAACAATATCATTTTTATTAAACTAGTGTAGATGCCAAATAGATTTCTTTTACCCGTTTTCTATTTTTTAAATTTTAATCAATCTAATTTAAATTAGGAAACTTTTCAAAATAGGCAATAGATGATATGTGTACCTGTCAACGTTCAGAAATGGTTTAATTTAAAACTATGAAAAAAAATCCAGAAATTTTCTCATTCTCTTCTTATCATCGACAATCAAGAACGAATTTGATATCTCAAGAAATTTGGAAGATTCTTATTTCTACGTACGGAACCATCAGTATGATGTCCAACTCTTACTTGACCGGCATATTTTGTATTTTCTCCACGTTCGGTCTAGTGCATTGGTGCACAAATTTTTTATGTTTGACCCCACATTTTCTGTAAAATTTTATCGTGAGGCATACATAAACTTTTTAGCTAGATTTTGAAGAAATATGCCTATTGAGCTCACTCTCATGGTGCGACTTCCGGAAAATTTCATCATAATTTTTCGGATCATGGCCCCTAGACCCCAAAACCATCTCCATTCAAAAGTTTATAGCAGGCCACAACGTTCAACCGATTGCAATAAAATTTGGCACACAATTTAGTCTTCATGTAAACAAGAACTGATTTGTTTTTGGTGACTTCAACCCTAAGGGGGTGGAAAATTATGGGGGGTTGAAATCTTAAAAAATTCATAACAATGTTAATATGAATGGTACCAGTTTGGTTGCAAATGGCTAATATTCTACTAATTAGCCTCTACAACTTGTGTTTGAAAAGTTAAAAGCCTTATATGGTAAATTCGATATTTTTAAGGCTCTCAGACCATTATTTATGGAGATAGAGACTTTTAAAGATTTTAAAGACAAAAAATTTCAATAATTTTTAAAACATCTTATAAATACGATTGTTTTAAGCTCTCAGACCATTATTTACGGAGATAGAGACGTTTAAAGATTTTAAAGACACACAATTTTCAGAAATTTTTAAAAATCTTATAAATTTGATTGTTCAAAGGCTCTCAGACCAATATTTACGGAGATAGAGACGTTTAAAGATTTTAGAAACAAAAATTTCGGAAATTTTTAAAAAATCTTATAAATTTGATTGTTTTAAGGCTCTCAGACCAATATTTACAGAGATAGAGACATTTAAATATTTTAAAGACAAAAATTTTTATAAATTCGATTGTTTTAAGGCTCTCAGACCATTATTTACGGAGATAGAGAAGTCTAAAGATTTTAAAGACAAACATTTTTTTTAATTTTTTTAGAAATCTTATAAATTCGATTTATTTTGTTTTAATGCTCTCAAACCATTATTTATGGAGTCCGAGTCGCACTCTGTTGTTTTATTATTATATATAATATATAATTCAAAATGATATAGACCATTTTTTCTTAATTAGAATTTTGCGACCCTGAAAATTTTTCTCGCGTCTCATAGTTTGTGCACCAATGGTAGGGTGGTTCGTTATGACAAAAAGAAAGCAAAAATGTTTTAAAATGGCTAAAATTATGAGGCAGGAGAATGGACTTTTGTAATTGAAAGAGTTATGATTAACATTTCAAAAGACCAGATTTTTTATGATTCCAGTTGGCAAGTTTTTTCCACCTCTGTTCAAAGGATTATTCTTTTGTAAAGAACTCGAAATTTGACAACCTCTTATGCATTGTTGCTGTTTGGCTTTAATTTTAAGGGAATTCAATTTATGATTCCAGATCTTTTTCTTTCGATTTCGAATAAAACTTCTAACTCTCGCATTGACACAAGGATTAAGGAAATGTAAAGGAGTCTTAACAGGCAGTGACATTCTCCAATGTGTTCAGGTCTTTCATTTTTTTTTCTAATGAATAGCTATTCATAATACGCCAGGAAACAATAAAATGGCTTGCGCGGTCAGGATATATTTCTCGGTTGGTCATAATCATAACTTATGGCCCAAGAGGAGCGCGGGCGATTCCCATTCGAAGGCCGTATGCTAATAGGCCCGAGAGTTGCGTCATTCGATTCCTCTAATCGAGACGGCAGCACTGGCGCCAGTGCTGTTCGGGCAACATTCCATCGCACCTATTGTACTCGAAAGTGGTTGGCCAAGTTGTACCAATGACAGAGAACAAGTACATAAAGACACTCACTCTCCCCTTTATCCCTATTTCTAGCCTAGTGCTGGCCAAACCTATGTATATATTGCAGTAAAATCCAGTTTTTCAGTAAGAACGAGTTCTTACTAGTTAAAACGCGTTACGCTGAATACCTTTATGGCAACTAGAGTTCACTGATGTTGGTTGAGTTTGGTTCATTTTTGACCTTCCGCTTCATTTGGTGTGTTAATTTTCTAAATTTTTTAAACGAAAATGTCAAAAATTACATCCTCTACAACTTTTCTTCTAATTTTTGACATTTTTGTTTAAAACATTTTGAAAATTTAAACCAAACACAACCAACATCAGTAAACTCTAGTTGCCATAAAGGTATTCAGCGAAACGCCTTTTTACTGCAACATATACATACGATGCGGCAATTTTTTTACATACGAGTTCAGATGCGCCAAACCACTCAAAACCTTTTTCATTTTCTTACAGCAAGGTCTATGTTGATAAATAGGTGGATAAAGGTAGGATCTGCTTTGCATAGAGGAGCAAAAAAAAACAGCTGATTAAATGCGCCAACTGTAAACTCCTAATGCGCCACGTTTAGCGCATGCGCCATAGGTTGAACATCTTGTTCTAGCTTCTGGCTCAGAGATTCTTCCATCCTCATTTCTATGTACTAAAAAATTGGAGAAAAAAAGGAAAAATTCTTCCTAAAACGCGGCACATTTTTTCAAATTTTGCTTAATAACAATTTTTTACGACAAATAGTTTGTCAAGGGAGATGGTCAACTACTAGATCCGAGATGTTATTAATTATTTTTATTATATCAGAAGAGTTGTTTCACCTCTTCGGAAATTGAACCCGAATGTCAAATGCCATGATGAGCAAGTCAAAAGCCCAAATTATATTTTTTTGGTATTCGGGTTCAATTCTCGAAGGAGGGAAACAACCTTTTTGACATAATAAAAATAATCCATAACATCTCGGATCTATTAGTTAAACATCTCTCTTGATTTTCTATAGTAATTTGAAAGTTACTAATATCGGATTTGTCTTTTATATTCAAATTAGAAATAGTCGTTCTATTCCTAATCAATTTTTCAAAATTTCCAAAAATCAAAACTTTCAAAACATTCTGATCAAAATATATGGTTTGGCTGTATGTTAAGATTTAGAATCAAGTGTATGTCAGATGTGGGTGGATCTCGATGGACAAGACAAGTTCCCGGATTGGACTATTTCACCATTCGGGTTCAATTCTCTAAGGGCTGGAACAAGCCTTCTGATATAATAAAAATAATACCTAACATCTCGGACTCGGATCTAGTAGTTGATCATCTCTTAATTATAGTTTTTTAAAGTTAGGAATATCATCATTTGCCTTTTATCTACGAGTAGTTTGGGTATGAATGTTGAAAGTTGACGCAGATTTTATTAGTAAAACAAACTTTTATCCAACATTCGATTTGTTTGCTACAACTATTCAAGATACCCTCAAATAACATTTTGATTTTTTTTTAGATTTTCTTCATTTCCCATTTGGAACGTCTGAAACTAGAATTTAAATTGGAAAAATATTGGCATCAAACGAATTTTCTGAAAGGTTTCGTTTTTGCGATATCGTATCCACAAATAATTAAACATTTTCAGATTAATTCCTAGGATTACTTGTCTCCAGAGCAGGGTAATAAATATTTTTTTCTTAAATAGGCTGATGCGGCCATCTACCTGACTTTGCCAGACAGAGAGAGAGGTCGCCTGATTTTTATTTTTACTTCTTAAGAGAACTATTTGTGTACTTTTTTCTTTTTTAACTTTTCAGTATTCATGAAAAAGATTCATTAAAAGAATTTAATAAATAAATTAGAGAAAAAAATACACTTTTTTATAACTCGGAATCCTGCAAAATAGCATGTGTGCAATTTTCAAGTTTCTTTTTTTTATCCATATGTCACCTCAATACTTACAACTTTTTAGCCCAATATAATAATTAGCTATACTATAAAGTGTTAAAGAAAATTATACCCAAATATGATTTTTGTCTGGGTGTCTGTAAAAGCTCAAGAATGAAATCTTTTAAAGAGAACGTCCTCGTGTCGATGTTTTTTATTTACAATCAGAACTGATTAGATTTCATTCTTCAGAATTTCCGAATAAAAATAGAAAAAATCTGAAAAAATTCGAATCATTAAATGAAGGGTACCTACTTAAACAATCTTTTTTTTTTTATTTATTTAATGTCACCGGGAACAAAGCCCATTTAGACAGCACATAAGTAAAGTGTTAGTAGGGTTAGTGAGGGAGCCGAGTTTTCAGCCGGTAGAAATTTTTATTCGCCAGCTAGGATCGAACCCCGGCCTCCCACTTCAACATCGTCATAATCGATCGATGCCGAAGCGATTCCAGTGCGTTAGCCAACTGAGCCAACCCGGCTCCCTATTTGAACAGTCAATGAGCTGAAATTTCTCACAAAGATTTGTATTATTGATGCATCTATGTCCCAAGTTTAATAATCAGCTATTATTAAAGTATTGAATTAAAATTGCCAATTTACCAAAATTCGCAAAAAGCATACCTACTCTTAAAAAGTTTTCAAAAAAAAATTAACATCCGATTGGCCAACAAACGCTATTAAAGGAAAACACAAAGTTGATAAATGTAAATTCAAAACTGAAAAATTGTATCAAGTATGAGTGCAATTTTTAAATTTTTTTTTAATTTACTAGTGCTATCTAGTGGGGCCGGTTAACGTCAAATTTCTCGTTAATACCGACACACCGGATAAAAGCACCCAATTTTTACCAGGTACTAGTTAGGTACTTAGGTTGTAATTTTTGATAGGAACCAACTCCTCCGTCAGCCATCTTGGATTTTAAAGCTGCCATGTTGAGATATAGGTATTAGGGTGATCACAAGAAATTGAATTTTTCCGGTGTGGACCTCTTAATAGTTGCCAATTGGCTAAAAAATGAGATCGGCAAAGTTTCAGCAAAAGATTGCAATTTTTCCTTCAAAAAATGAAAACCACTCATCCTAGAAACTTGATTCGTATCTCATTCTCTATGAAATTTTGTTGACTTGAACTTTTACTTGTACCATTTTTTTTGTTAATCCCTTAGATTTGTAGATATTCAGCATTTTCCAAACAGGACATGATAGTGCGGCCGATTAACATCAAACGGATCATGTCCTGTCTGGACAATGCTGAATATCTACAAATCTCTTAGATTTGTAGATATTCTTTTATGCAGAAAAAACTTCAACCTCGATGAGGCACGGGTTACTTTTATCCAATTACGCGGAAACTTTGCCAATCTAATTTTTTAGCCAATTGGCAACTATTAAGAGGTCCGCACCGGAAAAATTCGAAAATTCGATTTCTTGTGACAACCCTAATACCTATATTTCAACATGGCCGATTTAAAATCCAAGATGGCCGACGGTGGAGTTGGTTCCTATCAAAAATTGCAAGCTAAGTACCTAACTATCGTAGTATCTGGTAAAAATTTGGTGCTTTTATTCGGTGTCTAAACGTTTTTATATTAATCGGTCTCACTAATCATAGTCCATATTTAAACATCTTATAAAATATCTACTTAAATTAAAAAAAATTATTAAAATAATAAAAAGTACATTATTGCATGATATGTAGTGTATGTTCGTCAAGTAATACTGACATCTTTTATTATCTTTTCAAGCGAATTTTTAACCTTGTTTCATTGATCAAATTACTAAAAAATAATTGGTGATAGATTGGGCTGGTTTCCCTTCTTTCACCCTTGACTCTCTTCCGGCTGAGGCTGGAGCGGTGGCCCTTTGCCCCATTGCCTTGGGCTGGAATGTCGTCACAGAGGTGGCTTCAAGCCAGCCGATGGTGGAATTTGGCACGTGCTCTGGATACAACGGAGGGGATATTTTACAGCAAAAAATCAGGACCTAATCTCCTAATTTCAGACTTTTTGCCCCTATAAAACGATACTTAAAAATGATCATTATATATATTAGGGTTCTTCCATTCATTATCCTATTAAAAAAGAATTAATTTTCTTTTTAGTTAAAATGTCCACCTGCAAATTTTACTCTATTATTAAATCTGGCAGCCGCAATTCTAGTCGTATACACGATAGTCCTAATTTTTCAACGTCCAAAATCTATTCTCAGATCAAATTTACAGCTGAAGTCAATCTTATATGACTTTTTCTCCATTTTGAGCATGTTTTATATAGTTTTTAATTTTTAGGGTAGTTCTCACTATTATTAAGTATTTTAACGTATTTTTCCTTTTTATTAAGTTTTTCAATGTAGTTTTTCAAAAATCGAATCTTTAAAAAAAAATTTCATAGCTAACCCTTTTGCCTGAATTTAAAATTAAAAATAATCTTAGTATATCGCTTTTAATTAAAGAAAAAGACCGGTTGGCCATCAGGTACTTTATATTTATTTTTGCTATTTATTATATACATGTTATTATTATTATTTCCGTCCATAATGTGTATTAATTTTAAAGTTTAAAATAGGAAATAAAGACAAGTTTTTATCTGTAATTTTTTTATTTTTTATCAGTCGACGTTTCGTCGACTTTTTCCGACTTCTTCAGGGCTTCAAATAGTCACATCACACATTCGTGTAAATTTAAAAGATAAAAAGAAAATTTAGAGGAATGTGTGATGTGACTATTGAAACCCTGAAGAAATCGGCAAAATGGACGAAAAGTTGGCTGATAAATAAAAGGGTCACACATAAAAACTTGTCCTTATTTCCTATTATAAACTTTCAAATTATATATATGTTTATTTATGAGTTTTTCGTGAGTGCTCTCCGGGCTGATGGCCCTGGCGGGCAGCGTCTCGGGATAAAAAGATTATTCCCCTTAAAAAATCATTCTCAAGAAGCATATATAAAAACTGTGCATCAGATAAAGGGTCTCTTAAATTAACTCTCATATTAGTCCTGAGACACCTTCAGAAATTAGGCTAAACAAAAAAAAAAAAATACAGAAGTCTAAAATCCTCAAAAAATAAACTCAAAAAACATAAAATAAATAAATATATTTAAAAATAACATAACATAGCTATTCTAAAGATAAAAGTAAATAAAAATTACATGAAATATTCATTTACTCTGAGTTAGGATTTCTAGGTCATTTGTTTCACATTAAAAATTAAAAAAAAAATAAAAAATAAAAGAGGTAAATTTAGTTCAATAATAAGATTGAAGTAATTTTTGGAGACGGACTGATAAGTGAAATTAAGTGGATATTGATGAGGCAGACAAAAAAAGAGAAGAAGATAATTTATATTATCTTTTTATTCATAAACCAACGTTTCGGAGGCTATTCCCTCCTTCTTCACTGACTTTTCAAAACCTGAAGAAGGGGGAATATCCTCGAAACGTTGGTTTATGAATAAAAAATTAATATAAATTAACTTCTTCTCTTTTTTTTTGGACTGCCTCATCAATATCCACTCAATTTTTTCAATATATATATTTCGGGCTATGGACCCATCTTCAGGAAGATACAGAGGTTTAACTTATACAACATTTGAATGCTAAGGCGAGGGGTGAACCGCGACCTAATATGCTGTACACCTACTTCCACTTTTACTTCCAAATATTTCCAACTACTTGCAAATATTTCCAAGTACTTCCAAATATCTCCAAGTAATTCCAAATATTACCAAGTACTCCCAAATATTTCCAAGTACTTCCAAATATTTCCAAGTACTTCCAAATATTTCCAAGCACTTCCAAATATTTCCAAGTACTTCCAAATATTCCCAAGTACTCGCAAATATTTCCAAGTACTCCCAAATATTTCCAAGTACTTTCAAATATTTCCAATTAGTTCCAAATATTTCCAAATACTTCCAAACATTTCCAAGTACTTCCAAAATACTTCCAAAGAGGTGTACGCCTACTTCCAATCGCGGATCACCCCTCGTGCTAAGATAAATATATTATGTTTAGTGAACAATACTTTATTTATTTACTTTTATCTTTATTAAAGATGTTTCACCTTGCACCAACACCACAACTCTATTAATTACATAACTATACATTTAATAACTCTTTAAACAATATTAATAATTATTTTAAAACATTTAAGAATTTAAAATATACTCATTTAAAATTGAATATATGTCTTTTACCCACTTAATTAAAATAATATCGGGAAATTGTTCGAAAGTTTATGCGGGCGTGGTGGGTTCAGTTCTTAAGGAATCATTTATAGATCAGTTTAATGACTTTAAAAATACCAACTATAAGCTCTACGATTTATAATTAGTTCACCTTCAATCTTACAAAACACAAACCTCTCTACGTGCAGTTCTGCTCATTGTGTTCGGCGAGCGGAATAGTTCGGAAATCAAAAAACGAATGAAGATAACAATCCATGATTGTTAGTCTAAATTGTTATCTTTCTAAAGTGTTATTATTTGCATCGATATCGAAATAGAGCGATAGTGTTATAAATATCTAAATCTAATGCGCAGGAGAGTGATGGAAAGAGGGAGGCGGGGTGTGCGTGGGCGGTGGGCGCCACATTCCCAAGCCAGGAATAGAAATCGTCCCGCTTCCTAGCCAAGAGTCAGTCTGTCCGTCTGCCAGCACGACACCCCCATCCTATGGGGGCTGGAATTCATCATACGACAATTGGCACATGCGAGAATTCCTAGTTAAATCAAATCCAAGTTCACTTTTATAAAGAGCCGCTCGCAAACATTGATGCCAAGATCACCCCATCTTACGGCAGACTTTTTTTTACTTTACCATACAGGGTACTTCTTTTTCTCAAAATATCTCAAAAACGGCTGAAACTATTTTGATTAAAAAAATTGAGCAAAACCATGGAAATTTGCTCTACAAAAAAGCTCTAATAAGTGAACATCGAAAAAATTATATTTTTCGAGATAATAATTGTTTTGTCAAAATGTCTGTTAGTCTGTCTGGCTGTCCGGTTGTCTGCGCGTTACCAAATTTTTGTGGACGAGCTAGCTCAAAAACTAGTTTGAATATCGAAACCAAATTTCACACGTAGTTTTGGTCCATTGAGATTAAGCGCTGATTAGATTTTGGTGCATATCGATCCAAAATTAAAGGGGAGGGGGGGGGTTAAAAATTAAAAATCTAGGCCATTTGAGCAAACTCAACCAAATTTTGTATACATAATCAGTGGACCACCAGAAGTCTAAAAATGCAAAAACTAACCACCCAAAATGGAGGGGGGGGGGGGTGTAGGGTCAAAAAATGAAAATCTTGACCATTTACAAAACTCAATCAAATTTTGTATACAAATCAGTGGACCCCCAAAAGTCTAAAAATTTAAAACTAACCGCCCAAAATGAGGGGGGGGGGTGTATGGTCAAAAAATGAAAATCTAGGCTCTTGTACCAAACTCAACCAAATTTTCTATACATAATCAGTGGGTCCCCAGGAGTCTAAGAATGCAAAAACTACCCCCCCCCTACATGAATATAAGTAAATAATTTTATTAAATATTAAATATAAGTGAGGGGCCAGGTTGTATGGTAAAGTCAAGTGGCCACATCTGAACACGTCAGCTTATTTTTTTCTTGGATTGTACCGCGATAATAGGACACTATTAATTTTTTTCACAATTATGTAGGATTAAAGTCGGATTGCAGCGAGTCGGGTTTGAACCCGCGCTAGCTTTATTAGAAGGCATGTAAGTTATCCATTTTAGAAACCCGGCCCCAATTAAAAAAATTACTGTTAAAATAATTTGTTTTTAGTATTTGTCTATATTACCGTATACACCCCGAATATACCTATTCTGTTTTAGGATATTGAAGACTTCCGAATTTTATGTACTTTTTTATCGGATTGTACTGCGATAATATAATATTTACTATTAATTTTTTTTCTCAATTATTTAGGATTAAAGTCGGATTGCACCGAGTCGGATTTGAACATAATTAAAAAAATTTCTAAAGATAAAACTAAATAAATATTAAATGAAATATTCATTTACTATAAGTTAAGAGTTCTAGGTCACTTGTTTCACATTAAAATTAAAAAAATAAAAGAGGTAAATTTTTTCAATATATATATTTCGGGCTGTAAGTCCATCTTCAGGAAAGAACAGAATTTTAATTAATTAAAATGGGCTTACAGAACAATTTTAGGAAATTTGCCCCTAGTAAAAAATATCCCGATAGATGCCTCAGATTCGAAATGAGATATAATCCCTAGATAAGCAGGCAGACCACTGAGCTAAGGATATACTTTTTTTTAAAGAGCTTAAAATTTGACAGAAAGCTTTCATTTTTTGATAAATAATTATTTGTTTTAAGAATCACTGGAAAGGTGTCGAAAGGAATTTTAGAGGTCTTTATCTTTGAGACTACAATCTCTTTTTGTATAGGTACTTTAATGTGAATTGTCATAAAACCGAAACCAGAAATGTAATATCAAGATTTTTAATTGTATCACAGCTTTATACATATTTAACAATAAATCCATTGTTATATTTTTTTTAAATATATTTACTGATATACTGGTTAAATTAGCCTTAAAGCTGAAAGCCATAGAAAAAAAAAATATTTTTATTATTGTAAATTATTTTACTTTTATTATAGTTCATATATTCAGGTCGTACGCTCAGTTAAGTTGACATCATCAGCGGTTTAAGAACTATGTGAATAGCCTTACTTCTAAAATATATCATGATTTATCCGATACATTCCTTTTCTAGAACATAAAGTATGCAAAAATTTTAAACTTTTTTGGTTATTTCTTAGTAATGATTGAATTTTTGTATATATTGAACAGTTGAAGTGACTTCACGGAAAACGATTTTTCCACAGACCACGGATTGAGAAGCATGGATCTAAATTGCTTCATTGCCTTTTGAAATAAATAATGACTAAAAACTAAAGTGAATCACCAATAATACAGCTATATTTAGATATAGAGGAAATATACTTATTTAATATACGTATAGAAGAAATAAAGTTTGTTTTATACTGTCGAAAACAAAATTAATAATCTTAGACTTAAAATCGAATAACTTGAAAATAATTTAAAATATTAAATTGATGATCCCTATCAAATTTTACCTCTTTTAGTTATTACTTATTTCTATATTTAAATAAATTTATTCTCGAAAAATATTCGAGTTACCGAAACGCGATTCCCCCATTGGTTTTCGGGAATTGAGTGTATATATTAGAATAGCAGTTGAATCGGAATCATACTTTCTTCTTCATCTAAAGTCAATTAGAACGAAAATTGTAATTTTCATATTTCTCTACTCTATTGATTTTAATTGTTTCGTACTACCTATGCCATTTTCAAATTAAATAATTTTAAAAATAAGATCCCGAAAATTGGTTTAATCATCCGTTTACCATATGTCAATTTTCTTAGAACATAATGTTTTAACCTAGGATACTGTCAGAAGCAAACGAGCTTATTATGAAAATCTGATTTCCAGCTGTGATTAATTTTTATAATCAAACTTTCAGGATTAGCAGGAAAATCTTTAAAAAAAAAGGATATATTAAAATTAAAGGTTAAAGTTAAACAGGTATTTGTGGAGTCGTGTTTTCAATGGTTAAAGGTTATTGAACACAAGAAAGATGAAAACAAGTAGGCATGAAATTTATTTCAGTCTCTTGAAGATCAAATTACTATTTGATTATTTCATATTTAGTCCCTCAATGAATGTTACTGTGTAAATGAGACTTAGAGAGTGAATACATTTCATTTGAACATGGGCTTTGCTAGTATCTATAAATAAGAAATGATAGATTGGCCACGGAATGAAGAGAGGTAGCCATCATCGAAAAGTTATTGTCAATAGAGAGTTATTAAACTCTTCTACAAACTAATATCATGAGCTATATTTGATTCACTCGTTAGTGCCTTTGACTAAGGAACATGTAGCTTCGAGTTTAATTACTAGTCAAGACAGAAATTTTTCTGTCTTTGGGTTTAATAGCTCTTCTGGCAGCATATAGTTCGTTAATCATCCTAACATCCCATCGGGGTAATCCAATCTCGCCCTTTGGGCGCCTCTATCTTGAAAGTAGGTTACACTTTCGCTATGGCCAAGAGATAATACCAGAATAAGTCTAAAAAAGGACAAATCTGGGCGTTGTTTAGGAAAAAAAACTTAAATTATAATGATTACAGAATGAGACCTCGTAATATAACTTTATACAATGATTTATAGTAAAAATTGTTATTCGTGGTTTAAAAACATACTTTAATATAATAAATTAAATGCTAAAGGAATTCGCAGGAGAAATTCCAATTTTAATAAAAGTGATTTTAGAGGATTTTTTTTTAGATGTGACTGGATTTAAAATTCCAATTAAAATGCTTATGACATTACCGGGAAATGTTCGGAAATAAATCTGCGGGGAGTGAAAAGTTTAAAAGAAACTAGATTCTCTTATTCAATGAAAAACTAAAACCTTATAAATATTCAAATGACAGCAAGAAATGAAATTAGAAATAAATATTATAAAATAAAATAATTGATTCGAGAGGTGCTGAGTTTGTTCGAAAAGATGTGGAGGTTACCAATGCAAGCAGGAAGAGAATTCTTATGTGAATTGATGGGGTTGAAGGATAATTGAAAGTGGACAGACCTGTTCCAATCAGGGTTACCATCCACACCCTGCGTTTCGTTAGAGACATATATTAATAAAAATTTCATCTTCGAAGGTAAATTACTCTCGAGGAAATTTTTTTTAAAAAGCTTTTGGTGGCAGTTTGAAGATTAGAACGTAGTTAATTAAGGTGAGGGTGAGGTTGAGGGTAAACTTGATTGGAGGACAATTCACACTTAAAGTTGAAAAGTAGCCGTTGCGACCATTTTTGGCTCAAACTTTGTTTGCTAATTCTGCATACTTGAAAATAGCTTCTCATATACCATATGTAAATACATAACTACATACTTACAAAAAGTGATATTATGTATTAGTATATGTTTATATTTTTTCCTGGGTATAAAATTAATATAAAATTCAAATAAAGAGACAATATTCAAATTTTCTGTCAGATCGGTATCTAATTGTTCTAGATATTCTAGAACATTCAATCAGAAAGTTTGCAAGTATAAAATTTATTTCTAATGAAAATGGAGTCGAAAATGGACCAAAATGATTTATTTTTTGAAAACTTCAGATTTCTTATTTTAGAGAAAAAACATTATCAGGCCAAATTGTTGTATGATTTCCAGTATCTACAATTAAATCTCAATATTTTAAGGAATTTTATGACTTTATATTGGGCCACTGGTTGGACAGCCCTGGTTTAAATCGAATGGGATTAAAGAAGGATATGAGAAATGATAATTTATTTTTTAAAAAGGTAACGTATATGATAATCCCTAACTATCCATTATCTGTTGACATGTTAGAACGTGAAAAGATCTAAAAGACAAGTCCTGACAAGTTTTAGCCCAGGAGAGAAATTATCAATTAATTGTGATTGCTCTAGAAAACCCCAATTCCTTGTCTCCTTATGTACTAGAATGATATAACTATAGACTTGGTTAGTGTCGTAGCATATAAATTACTGAAATAGGGTGGTGTTCAAAGAATCAATAGCCGAAGGTAATTGAAAATAAAATGAGCTGAATTCATCTAAAAAGTTCGTATTAATAAGCTACACGTTCCTGACAAGTTTCAACTTTCTAACTTAAATAGTTTGCTGACAAATACATTGCCAAATCACCAAAATTTGATAAGAGGGTACCGAGTTTTGAAATACAATTTACTTTTACTCGGTATGACTGAGAGGCAGACGAAACCTGTCCGCTGGGATGGCTTAGTATTGAATTCATTCATTAAAAAAAATCTAATTGTGTTTAAAAATGTCTGAAACGCAAAGAAAAAAAAATTCAACCACAATTTATTTTCCGTCAGCGTGTCCCTTTGAATTTAGATACTCACTATAACTCAAGAAGAAAAAGTTTAGATTGCCCGGGAATTTGATTCTTACACAGTACCTACCTGTAGTAGAAATGGGATATGCAGGGTTCCAATTGTTGTAGGTCGATAACAACGTGGTGTTACCCGTTCGCACACAAGTACGATCTTTGGTCACAGAAGCCGATGTTCTTCATTCATGAGCAATCCCAGCATTGGGGGTAAAAATTGATGCAACTCCTGGTCAGTTAAATCAAACTAGTTATTTTTATCAATCGTTCGGGTTTTAAAATAAACCATAAGAAAGATCTGGAGGTGTGTTATTTATGATGTTTGATCCATTATTTTAGGCACTGAGTAATTATCACTTTAATAGGGGTGCTACAGAACCCATGATGGCCGGGTCAGGAGACATGATGCGGTGGTCCGATGTCTGGCGGACGAATTGATTAAAAATGAAATGCGTGTCGAGTTGGAGTACTTGCCAGACATCGTGGCGAAGGATGCGTCGGGGGTAGTTTTGGGGCTAGACGTGCAGATCGTCTTCGCGCTGGCTGGACTGGGTGTTGCCCACCAAAACAAAATTGCAAAATATAGGGGCAACTCCAGTCTGGTGAGCAAGATTGCGACGAGATTTGGCGTCGGGGCATGCTCCATAAGAGTCGAGGCCATCACACTCTCATGGAAAGGAGTGTGGTGGCATAAAGCGGTGACATCTCTCATCGCCCTGGATATAACCCAAAAGACTATAAATGACATCCCATATAGGGCGATGATGGGTTCTCTATTAAGCTTTTATACTTTTAATAGTAGGACATATAGGGCGGGTCACAATTAATCAATGTAAAAAAAAAAAAAATCAAACCCAGTGAGAAGTGTATTTTAGCCAAGTCAGTTAATGACCCGCTCTATGAAATTTTAACTTTATTATAAAATACCACTGTATATATTAGATATAATTAAATTTGTAACTTTTGTCCGTAAGAGGAGGCCCCCTTCTGTGAGGCCCAATAAAGAAAATAAATAATAGTTATGGCGACAGGTTACACGTATTGAAGTTGTGTACAAGAAAACATGTGAATATATAAATTAATAATAAACTAGAGGGGTTGTAAAGAATAGTGGAACTTTACGCACATCGTAAAAGAAAACTGTATGTACTTTGTACTATACTCAGTCAGAAATTATTCGACTTACCCCCCTACCAAACGCTTCTCGAAAATCGCCCTTTCGCAAATGGTATTACAAAAAAATTTTTTTTTACTTACTCTCAAATAGAAAATTCTGCAAAAAATTTTAATTTTAATTCTTAGCTAGCTGACGCCCGGGCCTTCGGCACGGCGTCACCTAGCCCCTGGCGGGGAGCGTCTCGTTTTATGGTTAAAATTTATATAGATAATAGCTGACCCGACCACGCGTTGCTGTGACTAGCTCTTATGCTTCACGCCTAAACCACTGGACGTATCAAAACTATATTTGCAACATATGTCCGTTTGGTGCTCCGATTGGCATATCTAAATTTTGGGCCAGATTTATAATTATTGTTCCCTTAAACAAAAATAATATTGACAGTTGAAAGATTTCCAAAAAGCTATTATCGGCCATCTTGTTTGTTTGCTTTTACCCCCCAGAGAAGCGCTGGCGTTGTTTCCTCGAAAAAATATATTTTTCTACATGCCACAGGTGTGATATCTATAAAAACACTATATATAAAAAACACTCGTGTATTTGAATGGAATGTTGTGTGAAAATTTCAAAGAAATCTGTGAAGAACTTTCGGAGATCCTTCAACGTATCATTTAAGCATAACAGTACATTTTTATTTATATAGATTACAATACGCCCCTGGAACAGACCGTATGGAAAATACAAGGATTTTCTTTTACAAAGATTAATTTCTATAAATACTCTCGAATTCGTCTTGCATATAAACAACACCTTTTAACGCAGGCATTGAGTCCCTTGTACCAAAGCATTATCATCAGAAGATTGATCTTAAACCTTGAGAAAGTTTACTTTGAGATATCACATGATGGCATTGAGATAGGATAATGGGAAAAAAATAAATAAATAAATAAATGTCCCAGGGGGTGATGGGCGACATCTTGCACGATTTCGCAGCTAATCCCGCCAAGTAAGGGGGTGTAATCCGTCCGGCTGGATGCAACAAGTAGCGCCTCCCCCTAGGCTCCTGTTGTTGTTATTGTTGTTGTTGTTGTTGTTGTTGTTGTTGCTCGCGCTCCGTCTCGCCTTCGGCCAATGCTCTCTGTCTTTCTCCCTCTTCGATCGCAGTTCTTTCAATGGATCTGTCTCTTTCTCTTTCCCTCTCTGTTTCTCCAATGGGGAGGCTTTTCTCAAGTGACTCCTTGTTTCTCATCTCTCGTACGAGTCTTTAGTTAGCTCCAGACGCCTTCATTTAGATATTTACGTTTTATTTATTTATTTTATTTTTTATTCCCCTTTTTTGCTTTGTCGGACAGAATAAATGGCGCATCAAGACGAAGATTTGTTTTATAATCATTTCTAAAGAAGAAAAATAAGAATTTAAAAGAAAAGGCAAAAGGCAAATGTATTAAATTCGATATTCATGAAGTATTTTAATTATGAATTTTTCGTTCGAGAGGAAATATTTTTTCAAATACATATATTTTTAATGAGCTATTAATTAAAAGGTTAATTGTAAATTAAGTAGTAGATATCTAATAACAGAAGAATAACAAATAAATTATTATTGAAGGAGACAATAAAAGAGTGTCTTCTGCTGGAATTATAAATTTTATTTATAACAAGACTAAAATTTTCCATTCATAAATTAATTCCTGTGAATCAATTGTAATAGACTGATGAAGAGGGAAAAGTTCTCGAAACTATAGTCTCGTTATAAATAAAATTTATTATTCCAGCAGAAAACACACTCTTTTAATTGAAAAGATTTTGTTTTGCCGAGAGTAGCAGAGTTGTTGATTCACAAAGAGAAACAAAGAGGTTGTCCTCTGCTTGATGAAAATAAACATACACACATATATATCGGAATTATATATATATATATATATAAATATATACAGATATATAATTTCAATATATATGTGTGTATGTTTATTTGCATCAAGCAGAGGACAACCTCTTTGTTTCTCTTTGTGACACACTCTTTTATTGTCTCCTTCAATGTATAAAAATTCTGCTACCCTCGGCATTAAAACTTTCAATTTAATAAATTATTAGATACATATAGTTATTCATTTATTTATTCTGGAATTTTTGGAACCTTCGATCGCTAGTAGCAATTAAGATAAATTCCTTAATCACTTGTTCCTAGCCAAAGATTATTTTTTTTGTTCATTTTTTAAAAATCTTTGAAATTTTGTTCAAAACCCGAATCTAATTTATAATATGCTTTGATTATACCGGTCTACGATATTTAACTTTTGAAAAATTGTTCATATTATTGAGTAATATTCTGATTTCTGCACCGAAATAGAGTATATAAAAAATTCTACTACACCAGAATTTTTTGGTATAGGTTTTAATTTTTTTTCTCACTTTTCATTTATTAGAAATCTTATACGAAAATTGAGATTTTGTAATTTTATTTTTTTATTCTTCAATGCACAAAAAAAACATGAATAAAAGAAAAATCTAATAATAAATCTAATAATAATACATATATGTATTTTTAAATGCCCAAATAGCAGGAGATCTAATTTTTACTAGTTTTTCACTCTTCAAACCCTCTTACTTATCTACTTAAAAATAAAGATTTTAATATTTTCTTTTTAATTCTTCATTGTCCTTATAAGAAGATAGGTACGAATAAAAAAAATTATAAATAAAACCATATAGAAGAATTTTTACATGCCAAAATAGAGTGCCAACTTAAATGCTTTAGCCTTATTATTTCCTGCTTTATGATAAAATGTGATGTGATACGAAAAAAAATTACTTTATTTTATAATTTAGCAGCTGAAAATTTATAAGCACATTCAGATATGTTTTTCTTCACAGACCTGTGTTAGATTAATAGCTTCCAAATCATGACACTCTCGTTAAACACTATTATAATTTTTCACTTTCTAAATAGGACTAAACAATTTCAAACGAGATTAACCAACATCAAAATGAGATTAATTTAATTAAATTTCAAAAGGATTATTCCCAAGAGAGATAGAGTATAAGTAGTTCCAAATTGCAGAAGATATTTCAGTTAAGCTTCAATTTTTCATTTTTATTTATACTTTTGCTAATTATTGGAATTCAATTTTAGTAAAATTGTATCATTTTCATTTATTGCCTATAAGAAAAAACTAAAACTAGATTTCACCTAATCTTTTTGAAAATAATTATTCACAAGAGAATGTTCGAATTTGATAAATAATTTTTGTCGACGATTTTAGAAAAACAATTATTTATTTATTTATTTTGAACAAAATGTTTTTTATTTTCCAGATTTAAATATAAATATTTATTAAATTTTTACAATAATTTAGACATCGAGCCACACTCCCTTCCCATATTTACAACAATGTGTTTTATTATTTTATTTGTTTCACATTTTTAATAGTGGGGAAATTTTTGTAAAAACTCACGACTTGAAAACAATCATTTCGCCGATTTAATTGCTATACTATAATTTTTTTTCTTCATATTCTACTAGTGAAAATAATTTTCCCGGAGAGATATAAATTACTAAAATAATGTGGATCTTATTTTTCGTCATTCTCTTTTAAAGGGGTTACAATTAGTTTTTTGATATTTAATAAAAGACCGTTTGAGAGTATAGTATCAAAGGTTTGACCTTCATCATCAGTCTTTTTAATTATAAATATTTTATCATTTTAGGTTAAAAATAAAATAAAATGAGAGATTCTTCTGTTTTTTAAATAAAATAATTTTTAATTATTTCTAGAGACTATAGTTTCTAATCTCCCAAGAGGAAACATGAAGAAAAAGACATTATATATTTTTCAAAATTTTCTATGTATAAATCTTAATTTGTAACTAATTTGAAATATTTGTGATAGACTGATGATGAAGGCAATGCCTTCGAAACTATAGTCTCTAGAAATAATTAAAAATTATTTTATTTAAAAAACAGAAGACTCTCTCATTTTATTTTATTTTTAACCTAAAATAAAAACAATTCTGTTACCATCGACAGTGAAATCTTTTATTCAACTAATAATATTTTATCAGTTATCTCTTATGGGTTCAATTATCCGGTTGGATATTTTTTTTTTTTTTTTTTTTTTTTTTTTTTTTTTTC